>JAHWFO010034451.1:29701-78611 GCA_023313115.1 Rhysida immarginata
AAGTTTGCATTTGTGGATGCACCGGCGTACAGTATTCGACGATAATGGCTTCCCCAAGAAATCGCGGGCCCACGTGGCTACGTCTGTAATCGCAGCATTCCTATGTGTGACGCAGTGACGTCGGAGGATCCGAAGAGCTCCAGCATTCGGAATAGGTTTTCTACCTTGGCCTTTCCGAACTGTGATCTCGCCACTATCTCGGTAGCGCTCGATAATATTATGTACTGTACATGATGACAGGTTAAATCTTCTGGCTATTGCACGCTGAGAAACGTTGTTTGTGAATTCTTGAAAGATTCGAACACGAAGATCTTCGCTAACTGGCTTGCCTCGACCCGTCGTTCCGAATAAGTTACCTGAGCGACGGATAGCTACTGTGATTTATACGGAATGTAGTACGACGTCATCGTTCTAGATTATTCCCGAACAATTCGGAAGTTTCCACTACTAACGGCACTTTCTACGACGTATGTCCCTACTATTTTGGAACGTGTTGCAACACCCCCATTCAAAACGAACGTCCCGGCCACGATACAAAATGTTTTGGTGCACACACTATATTTATGGCATTTCATAAACGTACCTGCTATTTTGTATTCGGAAGAAAGTTTTGTGACATCATCCCTTTTGGTTTTTTCTAGATATTTTGCACGGTCCCAACTTTAGGAAATGAGTATTGTGTAACGTAGCACAAGGAGAGGATAGGACAGCGTGCAAGCTGTGACAAATGATTTTCTTCTCCTCTTTTAGGAGGGGATCGATTGCTCTTTTCGAGGCGAGGAGCAAAGGCAAAGCCGAAGAGTCCGGAATCCTGATAAGTGCTCCAATAAGGGAGGAGGACTCACCCCAAGGGGGACCCCCCCACCTGGCTTTCACCGCCAACTTAACTCGAGCCAAACATTTTTCCAGTTTCCCCTTCAAAGACTGAATGCGGGCTCGCCAATTCAGTTTGTCGTCGAAAAGAAAACCCAGAAATCTGTGGCAGCGCCTAAATGGGAGACGGACACCTTGCAAATAGATAGCCAAATGGGGCCCGGGGGGGGGGGCAGACAGTACAAAATACATGACGACTGTCTCGTCTGGAGAGAAACAGATAGAGTTATTCAATCCCCAGTAGGTAAGAGGGTCACAAGTATCTTGCAGGATTGCTTTGACGCTCGGTATAGATTTATGCGAGACCCAGAATGCGATATCGTCAGCGAATACACTCTTCCCCAATGTTGGCGAGACGTGTCGGAAGACATCGCATACAAATATGTTAAAGAGGGTGGGGCTCACAAAAATGCTTATTCTACCCAGAACATGGACGCATACCCGCGTCGCACGAACCTTTTCATTAAGTAACGCATAAGAGGAGGTCCGTAGTAACCTCTTGTTAGCACTCCAGCGTATTTGTGGATCAATATAGCAACATTAAACGCACTTCGGTGGACGTGGTTAATTAACTTTTGCTCAGCAAGAGCGACAGGCACGCCCACGCGGACACAAAGTGCAACTCCCTGTGAAATAATATTTGGATCACGGACTCCTGCTTATACCTAACATCAAGTTTAGTTGCATCATCACGGCCTCTCCATAATACTAATCATGCATGCTACGCAAATACTGTAATTCATTATCTATAATGCAGACATACCGTAATCTAAGACGAGGTTTTTTTCCAAATTTACAGGGCAAAAAATGGGAGGTCGTCTTAGAATTGGATCTTTACCCCTGCGACTGCGTGCGATGGAAGGGGGGGGGGTGCTTCACTGCAAGAGCCCATTGCTATTTTCGATCTTTATAGGCAGTAGTACAACTATGCCGTTTTCATCAAACATGACATTTCGTCCTCTAATAAATAATTAACTTCATTTTGGGTGGGGAGAGAAACTTTACAAATAAAATAGTCGAGTTTGAAACTCTACTTCGGAGCAAATATCGGGTCGAACTTTGAATACATGTAGCGGATCCCACGTAGCCGATTCAAAAATTTTTCTCGCTAAAACAAAGCCAAAATCCGTTGAAACCGACCGATTCAATTGTACTAATGAATTTTTTTAGCGGGCAAAATTTTGATAAAAAATTTGGCGGGAAATCTGTGAAGTTGGCAATACCGATTTAAGTCGCCATTACTATCCCATTAGTCTTAGCGTTCGGCCATTAGAGGAAAACGAGACCGAGGGAGTTATCCGATGAAATTGCTCGTTTTCCACGTGCTTCGTAAGAATAACAGATCGCACAACACCTTAAAAACAGAGTGTGTCTAAAAAGTCCGACCGGTCGCGACCAGTCTAAGCCCGTCAAAAAGCTCATTTTAGAGCCACCAGTGACCGACTCGAAATTTTGACTATGCTCGATCGACACGGGAACGACACAGGCATATGTAGCTGGCTTTATTCGTTTTAAATTTTCTCCCAATTCGGACGACCCTCGATTCACAACGCAACCGGTCGCGCTAATTGCGACTGGTAATTCAAAGCCGATCGCGATTAGCACGACCGGTCACATTATGAATCGAGGGTCACCCGAATAGGGAGAAAACTTAAAATGCAGGTATGCCTGCATCGTTCCTGTGTCAATCGGACATGGTCAAAATTTCGAGTCAGTCACTGTTGGCTCCAAAATGAGCGTCGTGACGGGCTCGACAGTGTCTGAACTGTTGGCTCCAAAATTTTGCGACTGGTCGGACTTTTTAGACACACTCTTAAAGAATTTCAATACTGTGGGAGTACATATAGTTCTGTTTTTGACTTAAAATTTTTTTTTTCTTAAAATACTTCCAAATTTTGAGGGGTCGTCTTATATTCAGGTAAATACGGGATTTAGCAAAAAACAAAATTCCACACACTCGATCCATATTCGTACCCAAACACATCACAAAACACTCACCCAACTACCACAAAACGATCGATACAACACTCATTAATTCAAATAAATACCGTAATTTTCGGCTGATACGCCGCAGCAGCAAAAATGTAACATAAATGTAAAATCTCCGACAGTAACGCCGCGGCGGTCGATACGCCCCCCCCCACCACACACAAACGGTAATCGGTGATCAGGCGCCCTTGAACGTGATCAGAATTGAAAGTTGATAATGTTGGTCGTGTAGCGAACGATGAGAACGATAAGGGCGGGAAGTTTTTAGATGCCGTGCTCACGTTGATCGATGAACATGGGTGGACTGGCAGTCTAAATTAGTGATGTGCGATACCAATGAAGCATCGATACTTCCGGTATCGAGTACTTTAACAAAATACTCGATACCAATATCGAGTACTCAATGAGAAAGTATCGAGTAAAAATGAGCATTTCTGAGAGGACGTTGAACCTATACTGGAGCACGTGGAGGCTAACATCACTCATTACAATTAGACCTCATTACTATTACTACGAGGCTATCATCACGTGTCCGAGTTATTAGCTTTTTTTTTTTATTTCCTGTGCGCCCATAGAGCGAGGCGTGAGCTCGACCTCGTTAGGAGAAATAAAAACAAACGCTTCGAAAGATACTTCCCTAATCAGTAGGCAGCCACTGGAATAAAAGCGTTAAAATATTCAACAGATTCTGAATTAACGCTGAAAATCGAACATCTTCATTAGGTGACTCATACGTTTTTTTAGTATCGAGTATCGATGTGCAAACTATCGATACTTGAGCCATGTTACAATATGCGATACTTGAGTACTCGATACCGGCAAGTATCGATACATTTTGGTATTGGCATCGGCATCGGCACAACACTAGTCTAAATCGTACTGGGCAGGTACCAGGAAAAATCGGCGAAAGCAGCCCTCAATCACGAGAAAGTAAATGCATCCGTCCAGCCCATCGGGATTCAGTCCTCCGCTGTCGATGAACGCTCACGCTTGATCGCTATCGGAGTGAATTTTTAGTTAAAAGAATACGAATTCATCGATAAATTCATCAATAAATATAAATCAAGTAATATATTGTCACTACTCATTTTATATCATTGAGAGAACGATATGAAGTAGGCCTAAAATCGTGGGTACACACACTGACACCAATCACAATATCGAAGTTTCAACGCAGATCCCTAACGACCTCTGTATTATTAATGTTTAACAGAGAGGAAAGCAATGTCCACTAGAATTAGAAATTACCTCAGAGCTATCCAACTGCTCCTTTCGCTTCTTTATTTCGCTTTGCAGTTGTTTATAATTTTCATATTTATTCTTCGGGGGCTACCACCAAACAAAAAGAAAGAAATAAATAAAAATCAAATTAAAATCAGTGACGGATGCAAAAGAAAAACCATAAAGCCCTTCTCGGTACATAATACCAGGTTTTGCAAAACTTCTGTTACATGTACGGATACGTCGATATCGGGGAGGGGGGGGGGGGTGAAAGCATCCACGAAACAGGTGCTGTTGAAGATGTGAGCGATACCATAATGTAAACAATCGAACATCTCACACAGTTACGTTACTTTTGCGAGGGTCCTCACATGTGTAACAGAACTTTTGCAAAACCCGGTAACGTGGTCTACGACTTTCATAAATGAAAAGCGGAAAAGCACGCTTAATACTTACTTTTGCGCCGAGACTGATAGCCAGAGCAACTTTAGCATCCTCTTGCTTGTCTTTATCGAGTCCAGAAATAACAAATTTTTTCACTTCGTGCTGTGCTTTACGTAAATTAAAATTTCCAGACAACTTCACCGCTGCTTTGGTCTCTTCCACTTCTTGCGGCTCTGGTTGCGTCTTCTGGGAAGAAAATAAACGAGCAAAATCTTGAGCACTATTTTGTTAATTAAAGGCGCATTCTCCATCGCTCCGTGCGTTTCGTGCACGCCGTTCCTCATCGCCAGTGCGTTTAGTTATCGTGCGTTTGGTGCATTTCGTGCGCGTACGAAACACACTAGCCAGGAGCTGGGGTTGCCCGATTATTCAATTGTTAATGCTCTGTTCTCCTTCAGGCTGAACGATTCGCACGATTCAAACTGATCACGTGACTCACTCTCACGACTGTGCGTTTCGTGCACGATGGAGAATGCGCCTTATATTAGGATAAAAAATGACAAACAAACCATGAACCTGAACTCGAGCCATAGACTCTCAAGCATCTAAAGGCGGAGACACACATGCACGGTTTACATCCGACTAGCTGTCGCATGCGACTCTGGAACGACCACTTCCGGTCTCAAAACGGCCTGTCGTAGGAGTCGTGCGACTAGTTTTTCAAACTACAGCTCTGTCCGACTTTCACGCGACTTGTCGTTCACGATAACCAATCAGGTTGCGAGAATATACACGATTAGCATCACGGGAAGAATATACACGATTTAGCATCACTTTGTTGGATTAAAAATAAATTGTATATTTGACGCGTAATCGAATCCATTTTGGTGGAAATAAATACAGTTTCCTGTGTGACTGCAGCGCTATCACGGACGCAATTTGAGTTAAAATGCTTGTCGGTTGAAAGTCGTGCGCGCGGAAGTTGGAAATGTGTGTTTTGCTAGTCGCATGCACTCTGGTGTCGCTTCAAGTCGGATGAAAACCGTGCGCGCCAAAGTCGGATATGTGTGTTGGCACCTTAACTCGTCACTTGAAAAGAAGGCTATCTCCAAATGTCCTAAGACTTCAAGGCAATCAACATGGAATCCCAATGATACGGCAGGTGCCTTTCTTCAGTGTGATTCCCATGGCAGAAACTCAAAAAGATCAGACCACAGAAGTCTGCTACCCAAGCGCCATCTCTTGTTGTAATTTGGCATTTTTGCACTGCATCGAAGCCATCGATCGATCGATCTAAATAATCGACTTCGATTGCACACAATACACAGCTCGTTTGTTCCTCATCAATCATCATATCGAACTTTTGTATTCGACTCAATTTGATCAATTCAATTGTGTTAATAAATAAAAGGAGATGTCAGAAAGTAACGCACACTACAGGGTCGGGACACATTAATGTGAGCACCGCTCCTCGAACATGTTGGAACATTAAAAGCTGACAATGTAGTAGCATCCGTTAACACAGCAATTGTCGCCGTCACGGGCAGAGCAAGTTACTTCTCGGACCTCCAAAAGGGGGATGATCACTGGCTATCGAGCCAAGGGGGGCAGCATTTCAGAAACGACCACCTTTGTCAACTGCGCAAGGGCTGCCGTCGTGAAGGTGTACTGCGACTGGGCGAACCAGACAGTTTTGAGCAACCGAAGAGGTAACTCTGGGGCCCCACGGACGATCGATCCTAGAGGCGAGCGTCAGTTACGACGCCTGGCCAAGACCAATCAGCGTGCCAGTGTCGAGCAACTGACACAGCAAATGAACAGTGGGGCCATTAGGCGTGTCAGCACCAAGACAGTGCAACGATCCCTCCTGAGCAGGTGTATGGTAACAGCACCCATGTCGACACCTGTGCATCGCCTCTTTAGTGACGGATAACGTGGAATGTGCATAAGAAATTAGGCATGGTTTTACGGTTTTCCCTTCACCGGAAGCCAGACACGTCTGAGCGATTTTCTGTATGACGTACGGTGACGCCGTCTGTAGAGAAGATTCTAAAAGTGGGCGACTTGTTTTGAAGGGGATTGAGAAAAACAGGGGCTTGATTTTTTGGGGGGGTTCATTCTTATGTTGGTTAGGCTAACTGAGGTTGGGCTAACTTAGGATGGTCCATAAAATGAGCTCCCAGAACTTTCTGGGAGCCATTTCTTGGCCAATAAAAATATTTAGTCCGAGTACTGTTGGCACCCCCCTGCATGTGGATTCCGACATTACAGGGCGTGTTTTGGCGGTCTCTTCCCGTCGTGCGTTAGCTGTTGCCATAGCAACCACACAATTGGCATGTCGCGGTCGTTTCGAACTATTTGTGGATTTCAGATTTTTTTTTTCCTGCTTTCTGGATAATTAGCCATTGTCGAAAGGAACCATGTCTTAAAGGTAAGCCAGCATTTTTTTGAGCGTTCTAGTGTTGGGTTAGGTTAACTGAGGTTGGGTTAATTTAGGTTTAACCATAAAATGAGATCCCGTAACTTTCTGGCAGCCATTTCTGTGACCACTAAAAAATACAGATCATTAGCCTCCTGTAACTGGCCGAGGGGAAACCAACTGCCCCCTGTAACCAAATAGGTTGGGGTATATATCAGTTATTTACCCCCGGAGGGGGGCGTTGTAGTAACGGAAAACAGTGACCAATGAGCCTCATTGAATAAGGCCCGCAGGGCCGACGTGAGGCGTGGAGTGTCGAGAGTGGTAAAAGTTTGTCAAATTTAAAGGTAGTTAAGTTTTTCCTTAGATAACCTCTCTCAATCTATGGCGGGTCGTTCATCACTGGAACTACTTTTGGGCTTGGTCACTTAATCTGAAAAAAAAACCGCAGCTTCCTGAACAATCGACGGGAAGGAAAACGCGTGGCAACAATTGAACAGCTTGCGATTTTGCTCAGATAGTAGAAATTTACCGTGACGGATAACGCGGAATGTACATAAGAAATTATACCGAAAGTATATGCTGCTAGTGTGTTAACATTTCGTTAAGTTTTATCTTTATTTTCCGCAAGTATTAACGAATCCTGAATTAGTACGAGCTTTGGTATACTAAAATATACACATATACCGAAATTTCGAGTCAGTCACTGGTGGCTCCAAAACGAGCTTTGATCGGTCGCGACCGGTCGGACTTTTTAGACACATCCTTAGTATTGTACCCTTGGTTCAGCTATCTGGACCAAATCCATCCATCCCGTCGCGATCAGGCTTTGAAAACAATGCATTCGACTCTAGTTAGTAACGCACATAACATCTGAATTCTGAAAGTCGAACTTCATTAAGAAGTTTGCGCGAAAATAAATCACAAAAATGCCATATTAGCGAATCACCATCGTTGGACGTTCATGTCGGCATGGCCGCCTGCAGCTGATCATGTTCGCCGGGATCTTTCTGACACATCAGTTTTTTTGTTGTTTATTATTATTATTATTTTTTTAATAAAATACGATCCAAAATAAAATCTACTGACCCAATCACTGATCTTCACAGCTACAATAAAAATTTAAGAGTACACCATTATGGCGAGAAGATACAGACAGCGTGGGATGACGGCCATGACGCTCAACACACATTCGAACTTACCTTTCTCTTACGACCTTCAAAAACAACAACTTCAGGGACAACTTTCCTCCTATGATGGGTCGACATCTTCTAATCAATATCAGAAAAGTATTCGCTTTAAACTACGCTAGATGATGACGATGGAATGGCAGCAGCGACATGGAAGAGAAGTAAACATCAAGAGTGGGAGAAGTCCGCCATTTTGGAAGTCCCGCATATAAATGCTGTCAAAAATTATTAATAAGCAGTTATTATTATTATTATTATTATTATTATTATTATTATTATTATTATTCAAAATTTTTTTTACCAAGTTCTTCTCTCCCTGAATATGAAAGATACCATCTGAGGTAATCGTACTGCGCCGCTTCTTCCTCTTCAAGCAGCAATCGTCTGCTTGTGTGAATGATGAAGCACTGCCCCGATGACGATGGATAATGACATCGTGTGCAATTTTAAGAAATGCAGAAAACATCTTACAAATTATGCTTGGGTGAGAAATTTATACACAGGATTTTTCCATTGAGATTAGATAAAAAATAAAATGGAAATTGTTATCTTTTTTGTTGTTTCTATTTATATTTTTTTTATTTTTAATTGATTGCATTTGCATAAGCTGTCGTTCAATACTTGGGATCTAAGAGGAACTCTAAAATATTTTTTTGATTTGTTTATTTTGATTTATTATTAGCTGTATGAAAGAAGAGGTGGCGCTATGATTCTCAAAAAAAAAAAAAAAAAAAAAAAAAAAATGTTGGTGGTGGTCATTCTGACCTGAACACCATCAATCGATGGTTTGGGGACATGGATTTTGTGTGCGTCTAAAACGTGATGCCTAGAGAGCAGCCGCAATCGATAATCGATTGATTATAATCAAGATTAGGCGATTCGAGCAAGGTGATCTTGTCATAATGTAGCTCGATGCTCTTACCGGTTTTGTGACATCAAGCGAGGCACAAGAACTAGAACCATAGCCCCATAGATAATAAAAACCCGTTCACTAGCCGGTTTCCCTGTACACGGCCTACGAGATAGTAACACATCATGTGACCCTCGAAAACATCGCCGGGTTATTATGAAATTTATTTTATTGTGGTATTAATTAGGCTGTGGTCAAAAACCCTCACCGGTGAGAGAATGATGACGTAATTTCTCACTGGGCTAACCGTCTTTTTCTCGGTGAGGACGGTGAGACCAAAGACGATAAGAAAGGAAGACCGGACAATCCTCTGTTTTAAGTGATCCGCGCAGCTTTCTTCGCGCATCACGTCATTTGATGTACTTTTGCCCGCACCGTTTGAGGGCGTAATTATCGTATATTAAAATAAAGAGAAATGATCTTATTTATTCAAATAAGTTATGTATTTAATAAATAAATAAAAAGTATATGTTGTATTCCCTAAACGTTGTTCCTTTTATTAAATCGAAACCGTGTGAAATCGAAACTAAAAGTGTTTGATTCCACTCGGCTCTTCGATTGTCTCATCACGGTTGATAATCATTTCGAAAAGCAATCTGCAGCTGATTCAAATGAAATATGTCATTGGAACGCTGGTGTGCAGATCCAGGTTGTTTCAACAAACGAGTATATATGTATAAATCATTGCTGTCATGCTAAGTTTAAGTTGTGTAATTTTAATCTTTTATATCCATCAGTTTAAACAAGAACAGATGCCCCCCCCCCCTTCATCTGTTCTTGGTTTAAATTTTTATGTTTGCTGAAGTTTCTATTGTTTTATACTTTGGTTTGATTCTGTTTAACATATGAATTAGATTGTATTTTTGTTATATATTAATTGTGTGATGATTATATTTGTTATTTCTTGTAAATTCTTTTATCCATTCCTGGATGTAATAAATAATTTCTGTCTTACTTTTGTTGTGCTAGAATCCTATTAAACGTTGAAGTTATTACTCATATGAATTACTAATTATATAAATTATTACCTTACGATAATTTTATTGAATTATAAATCAACAATTTTGGTGGTTTTGTATATAAATAAATATTTATTAACTTTCATCTTTTTTAAAAGTCTCAATTTTTTATTTTTTTTATTGTTAGTAAATTTTTCTTTGTTAGTAAGGAATTGTCCTAAAAATTCTGTGTTAATTAAGATGCGTTAATTAATTTAAATTTAACAAAAATAATTTTTAATCGTAATAATCGCGAGCAAATAAAATGAGAAAATTTCTTAAAACAAAGAGGTTGTTTGAGGCTAATTAAAGAAATGTAAAAAGAAAGACTGCTTGGAGGGTAGAATTGTTTCAGCCCGCACCGCTAGCTAGTAATGGCGCTAGTTGGAGGCATCATTTTCTCCTATGGGAAAACGTGAATTGTCCGGTCTTCCTTTCTTATCGTCTTTGGTGAGACTAACCGGTTAGGCAAAGCAGCACTAACTGGCGTTTCTGACCGCGTTAAAATGACGTCACAAATTTCTCACTGGGATTTCTGACCGACCAAGCGCTAACTCTTCTCACCGGTGAGAGTTTTTGACCTTAGCCTTAGTGATGTCCGTTGGATCCGGATCTGAAAATATCCGGATCCGGATTTCGGATCCTTTCGCTGGATGCGTATTAAGACTAATTAGGATTTAAGAAGACTAGGCTAACACTTAATAAAAGCTTTTAAGTAAAGTAAAGTAAAAATTATTAAGTGCAAACAAAAGCACAATCCAATATCCATAAAATCATACAGTCGATTACATTATATAACTCCATCAGCTCACCACTGTTTATATTGATCTAACCGACTTTTAAAAACATCGACACTAGGGGACTCAATCACCTCGGAAGGTAGACTATTCCAAATATTTACTATTCTAAAACAATAAGAATACTTTTCAAAATCGTTGTGCGGTCTTTCTTTATAAATTGAAAACCTATGATCCCCTGGTCTAGGTTTATCCTTTAATTTAAAAAAAATATCATAATCCAGATCAACTTTATCACTGCGTTTACATGCGCACTTTCGATCCGGATCGAAAGCCAAGTTTCAAGTCAATCCTGCAAAAAGTGGCATGTAAACAGGCTTCAAAACCCCGATCCGGATCGAGTTCAATCCCGTCGAAAGAGGTGGTTTGAAACCAGGGAAGCACCCTCAGGAAAGAGGTCAACCCAATAATAATATCCGGATCGAGTTTAAATTTGCTGTTTGGTTGAAAGAAAAAATATAGAAAATTTTAGCTAAAATAAGTTCTTGGTTGATTTATACCTCAACACAATAAATATCTATAAATAAATAAATGAATAAATTTTAAAACACATTGCATGTTTAAATTTTTTTTTTGTAAACTTTTTTTATCAAAATGTCATTTTTCCTAATTAAAAATTTTCAAATTGTCAATCAAATTGGAGTTTTATATAAATATATTTTTTTTATCAAAATTTAATTTAATATTTTTTTTATCAAATTATAATTATCAAATTAAATATTATATTTATATCAAAAATTTCAATTTAACAATTTCTATTTTATTAAATTATAATTTTATAATTTTTATTATTTAATACAATTAAATAAACAATTAAATTGAAGTTTTTGATATAAATCTAAAAATTAATTTGATAAAATCTATTAAAATTATGTTTTGATAAGAATGTATAAAATTATATTTTGATAAAAATAAGTATAAAAAACTTAAACATGCAAATGCATTTTAAAAGTTATTAAGGATTATTATATTGAGGTAAATAAATCAAAAACTTGACATATAAATAACATTATAGTTAACATTATAAATAACCTCAACCTTATTATTTATATATAGAAAATTTTAATTGAAAACAAAATTTAAAGAAAAAATCAATAATTACAAAATGTATTGATTGTCAAGTATATTTCCAGGCGATAAAAATGAGAAAATTTAAAAAAATTGAATTTCAGCCGTATTTTAGAGGAAGCGTAATTCAAGTGATAAGACCGACTGAGCTAACAATGGCGGATTTTGTAGCAGATGACAAAGTCGGGCGTACTTTCCTAATCTAGAGCTTTACCCACAGGGCATCTTATCGGACTCGATCCGGATCGAGTTAGATGCATGTAAACGCGAGGCAATTTTGGATTAACTCAAGTCGATCCGGATCGAAACGTGCATGTAAACGTAGTGTATGTGTAAATAGTCTGTATGTAAAGATCAAATCCGCCCTAATACGGCGGTCCCTTTGCTTTAAAAGCCTCAATTCATGTAGACGGGTTTCATAATCCCGATAATTATAATCCACCCTGTTGTCTGAATATAACATTCTAGTAGCTCTTCTGCAAATGGCTTCAATTGTTAGTTTATCTTTCTCGAGATACGGGCACCAAGCGCTCGCACTATATTCCAAATGTGGCCTTATAGAAATTTTATACAAGTCACGAAGCGTATTCCCACTTCTTATAATAAAGGATTTCTTAATACGACCCAAAGCTTGGTTGGCCTGAGAAGCTGCACTCCTACACTGCAGACAGACCTTACGGTCTGCAGATTGTATGACCCCTAAATCCCTAAAAAGGGTAACCTCCTCCAGTTGTTGATTAGAAACTGTAAAACGGGTTTCATCAACAGACCCAATCTTCATTATTTTACATTTATCAATGTTGAACTTTAAACCCAACTTCTGAAGGTTACCAACCAATCTATCAAGATCGTTCTGAATGCTCACAGGATCCACCCCAAATAACTTAAGGTCGTCCGCGAATAAAAGAACTTCGTTGTGTATACCATCAATGGCAATAGCCGTCACCAGCGCAAACAAAATTGGGGCCAATGGTGAACCTTGAGGCACCCCGCTTTTCACAAAGCCCATATGAGAGTCGACGTGATCGACGCAAGTAACTTGTCTCCTATCCACAAAGAAATCGAATAGCCAGTCTCCGATGTTGCCCCCCAAGCCAAACTTGACGGCCGTTGATACCAGCACCTCGTGCTTTAGCGATATCCGTAAAAACAGTGTATACAGTTTTGTGGCTACGGAGCAAGATCTGAACCTTCCGTTGATAAGTGAGTAGATTTGTTAGACAGGAGCGGCCAGAACGGAAGCCATGTTGGGAATTATGCATCAGATTGTGTTCATTTAAGTAAGTTGTAATATGCGTTTTAATAATACCTTCCAAAACCTTGCCTAGCACAGGTACCAGGCTCACCGGTCGATAATTCTCAGGTTTCGAAGAATCCCCTTTTTTAAATATCGGTATAACTCGAGCGGTTTTCCAGTCCTGAGGCAATTTGCCAATTTTATAAACTGCTTTCAGAAAAAGTTTGCATATACATAATTTCCTGATACAGGATCCGAATTTCGGATCTCGGATCCAAGATCCGGATCTCAGATCTCGGACCTAGGTCCGAAAAAAAGATCCGGATATCCGGATCTTGACATCATTAATGCACGTTTCATGGTTATTAATGTTGCAATATATTACATAATAATAATAATAATACAAGAAACTATTAAAGAAACTTTAAATGTTGATCTAAATTTATTATAATTTAATATAAAAAAACATAAGGAAAATACTAGAAAAAATCGGAAATTACATATCATGCTTGTTATTTAAATTTTTTTTTTACTTTATTTTTTAAGAATGTTCGAGAGAGAGAAAGAGCCGAGTGATATGATTATTTTTTATTATTATTAATAACATTTCGTTAAATTTAAAGTAAACAAATGATCTGATATTTTCCATTGAACAGATGAAATGGACTTGTAGTTCCATGAAAGTAAATTTGACCACTCGGCGAGTTCTTTTACATTCAAACATTGGAGGCTTTTTCTAGGCAGATGTTGACATTCGGTGACTTCAGGTCCACATGATAACACATGATTAGTTGTTTATGGTGGTAAGCTGCTCGTTATGTAAGGTGCCAATCTGTGGACTCTTTCCCCAATTGTAATTTCTAATTTTCTATTTACCACTCCAGACGACTGTGAGAACTTGTTTACCATCCATCAACTGGGACGATCCTTCACAATCATCCAAAGTCAAAACGAAATGGTTCAGGAGAATGTCTCTATGATTAGTGCTTGTATCACATATATTACAATCTTTGATATTCCAAAAAAAAAAGTAATACTTCCAACATTAGATATATCAAACTGGTAAATGGTTAAAAAATTACTTAAAAAAGAATGTGCAAAAAAACAAGGAAATGTGTAGGCCTATTACGTTCTTCCCCACTAATTGTTCGACAAGTATGCCATACAAACACATTGATTAGATTTTAATGAATAAATAATTCACTCTAGTTATTTTTAAGTGACGTAGCTTCCAAACCGTAACAGATACGTGAAATCGGAAAAGTGGAATGAGTTTCTGAGAAAATTCTCATGTTGTTTGATATGTTACATGACCCAGTTTCCATTTGAAATAAATTAGGCCTCATCCAATATGGCGGACTCCGCCTTCCTTGTCTGGCGAAATTGAAGTCCTCATATCCGTTTTACATGAAAACTAAACACATGAGTACCCAAATGTGAAATGCTTATTTGTCGTCACTTTCAGTATATGGCTAAGGTCAAAAACCCTCACCGGTGAGAGAATGATGACGTAATTTCTCATTGGGCTAACCATCTTTTTCTCGGTGAGGACGGTGAGACTAACTGGCGTTTCTGACCGCGTTAAAATGACGTCACAAATTTCTCACTGGGATTTCTGACCGACCAAGCGCTAACTCTTCTCACCGGTGAGAGTTTTTGACCTTAGCCTATGATAAAGTTAAAATCCGCCATCTTAAAGTCTGTCCTATTGGAAGGAGGCTAATTTTTGAAGATTCTAAGTAGGTCATGTGACATATCAAACAACATGAGCGTTTTCTCAGAATGTCATTCCATTCGTCGGATTTCATATAACTGTGACAGCTTGGACGTTATCGTGATATATCAGTCGCAGCTCTCGTTCCTTTAAATTTGGACAGGAGGATACAATGGTGTGATGTGAAATTAGAAGTTTCTGACTGACGTAACTTGCAAGCCGTGACAGATATGCAAAATCCGATAACTGAAATGAATTTCTGAGGAAATTCTCATGTTGTTTGATATGTCACACGATACACTTATTATTTGAAAAAAAAAAATTAGGCCTCATGCAATAAGGAACGAGAACGTTGATGGTAGTGCGGTCTGGTGGCGATCGTTAGAAAAAACTTAAATGATGAGCAACGTGCTATCACTGGATAAAGTGTGCTGCAGTTTAACTTGAAAAACCATGGACACAAGAATTGGCCATACAAATTGTTGTGTTTATGGATGTAGTAACACATACACGAAAATAACTGCTGAAAAAATAGAAAAAATATATTCCCTCCGATAGAAAAATAGGAAAATTGAGTTTTCATGTGTTTCAATCACGGCCTACGAGATAGATAGTTTACTATCTCGTAGGCCGTGCCCTGTAATCACTTTTGATATTAATTGTCACTAGGAGCGCTGCTTTCATGAAACTTGTTAGCTGATCGTCGCATAGTAAAAGGAACGTTTATAAACCACCTGGTCAATTTTTGGGGAGGGAGAGGATCAGGATTTGTCCATATATGACCACCAAAGGGAGGGAGGGGGTCAAATAATGACCACGTGATCACATTAATTTCAAAATCTTTCAAAATTCTGCATTTTAATATCTTTTTTTAGGGAGTGGTCTGATTTCTCTCATCACTTAATTTTTGAGGTGGGAGGTTTAAATATGACCACCAAATCTAATACTATGCCACCGATGACCACAGAGAGGGAGGGGGTGAAAAAAGTGGCCAGATGGTTTATCAACAGTTCCAAAGATATTGATTCACCATTGCTCGCATGTTGCTCCATAAAATTCCAGAATTACCTGATATTTCTATACCCATGCCAACAAATTTAATTAATTTCGGCTTTATATAACTTTTTTAGTTGCTTTTTTGCCATGACAATGAAAATATTAAAAACTTACTTACTTACTTTTCAAACCCGGTTATCCGTTAGGGTCGCGGGGGCAGCAGCCCTATGGAGGATCTCCAGCGATCGCGATCTTCCGCCATCAGGCGCATGTCCTCCCTGGTAATATCCAAGCGACTCGAACCCAGATTCTCCACGTAGTCTAGCCACCTGGTATCCACCGACCCCTCGGTCTCTTATCCACCGGCTTGGAAAATAACAACTGCCTAGGAAGACTAGTTTGCATTGGCATCCGTATCACGTGGCCATCTTATCTTATAAGTGGGCTGTCAGTCAACAGCCAGGCAGTTGACCGCAAAGGCACTTATTCCTCTAAGGAATATTGCGCCATACCCAAAAGGAGAACTAAGATCACCTAAACGTAGCCAGACAGACTTAAAAAGCGAGTCAAGCTGCCCACAGGGTCCATGTGAATATTTTCAAGAAAGGTTAAACCAACCGTGAAGTGACGAAAATGTGTTAAAGCGACACAGTCAAAAAGAATGTGGTAGGCTGTTTCTTCTGCCAAACCACATTTCGAACATAGTGGCTCTTCCCGAAGGATTCCTATTCTATGTAGATGTTTACGGAGTAAGTCATGACCAGTAAGAAAGCCAATGATAATCCGTATTTTGTTTCTATTGAGTTGTAGAATGCCTGATGTTAGACTAAGAGAAGATCCCAAGACTGCAGTTTGTTTAGAAATCCCGCAGAAGGGTTCAGGGCCAGTAAAAGTAAACTTGGCACCCTGTTTGGCTAAGGTATCAGCAACCTCGTTACCGACAACACCTTTGTGTCCAGGAACCCACTTCAAGGTGACACTGTTGTGTAGAGAAACGTCCTGTAATCACGTGGCCATACCAGCGCAACTGAGATCTCTCGATGTGGAGAAGTAGCGGCTCAACACCTAAAGATTCCCTTATTGTGCTGCTGTACACTCTATCCACACAAGTGTTTATAAAAATCGCAACACCCTGATGGGATGGTGTAATCCATATGCAATTTGCAATATTTGCATACAATGGGTCAGAGTATAAATGATTAGATTTTCAGAGTAATTGCTTGAAAGAACACCATGGGTACCATATCAACAGCTGACAGACTTTGAAAGAGGACGCAGAATTGGTCTGCGTGAAGCGGGATGGTCGTATCGTGACATTGCTGCTCGTGTAGGACGTAATGCAACGACAATTATGCGTGCATGGAGGCAGTGGAGCGAAGAGAACAGGGCACACCGAAGACCAGGCTCGGGAAGACCCAGCACGACGACACCGCGAGACGACAGACACCTCTATCGCACGTGTGTAGCAGATCGTACAGCCACTTCCACAGTGTTAGCACAACAGTGGGGTGCTACAGTAGGCAGGACAATGTCTGCTAGCACTGTACGACGCCGTTTGATTTCCAGAGGATTGATGGCACAAGTACCATTGTTGCGGATTCCTTTGACTCAAAACCACCGGCGCCTCAGGTTGCAATGGGCCCAACGACACCGACAGTGGCAAGCTCAATGGCAACGAGTTGTGTTTTCAGATGAGTCAAGGTTTAACTTGCAGCACCACGACGGCAGGATACGAGTCAGAAGACATTGTGGCGAGCGCGAGCGCGACCTTCCAGAATGCATCCTGCAGTGTCGTTCGGGACAAACGCCAGGGGTGATGGTGTGGGGTGCAATCGGTTACCATGGCCGTTCCCGTCTGATCAGAATCCATGGCAATCTGAACAGTGACTGCTACATCAGGGAAGTTGTGCGACCCGAGGTCATCCCCTTCCTGCAGAACCTTCCAGGTGCTGTATTCCAACAGGACAATGCCTGACCGCACGTGGCCAGAAATGTCCTCGCCTTTTTCCAAGCACATCAGACTCCCTTGTTCCCCTGGCCTGCTCGTTCGCCAGACATGTCCCCAATCGAACATGTGTGGGACAGGGTTGCTCATCGATAGGATCGTCGGACTCCTGCAGCAACAACTGTGGATGAAGTGTATACCCGTGTAGACAGAGCATGGCAGGACATTCAGAGCTTGTTTGACTCGATGCCACGACGTTTAGAGGCTGGAATTGCATCCCACGGTGGTTTCACCCGATACTAATGTGACAATAAAACGCATTGGATTGACCTGAAAATCTAATGGTTTCTTTTCTCACCCATCATATGCAAATGCTCCAAATTTAATGCACATTGGGCTATTCCATCAGGGTGTTGCGATTTTTATGAACACTAGTGTAGTAGGGAGTGTAACACCTGCCACACCTCTCAGAAATTTCATTTCTTGTACCCGCGATCACACTCTTTCGATCGTTACCCAAGCGTCATGAATGGTGAGAATGGGGATCGCCACAGTTACCCAGCTCGCATTTCGTTACCACGGATCGCCACAGTTCGCGTCTGACACAGCATCCTGCACCGATCCGAGCATCCAATTCTTTCTCCTGCCGTCCATCACTCGTGAATGCAATCCCGAGATACTTGGACTTCCTACACCTGTCTCGACGAGGCTCCCCTAACGTGGAGAGCGCACCGAGCAGGCTGTCTCGAAAGGACCACAACCTCGGTTTTAGCCACACTCATCTTCATTCCTGCTTCTTCACATTTGGCTATGCAAACCGGTCTAGTGCATGCTGAAGGTTCGTGCGAGAAGACCCAAGGAGGACAAGGTCGTCAGCAAAGAGCAACCTCTCCACACAAATACGCTCATCGACTCGGCTGCCCCTGTCTATCCAGTCCATAAAGGTAATGAACAAGAGGGGCGACAGTACGCACCCTTGGCGAAGTCCAACACCCACGGTGAACGGTCTCGACTTAATGCCATTTATCCGGACACACATCTCAGAGCTTTCGTACAGAGACATGATAGCAACCAGTAAAGAAACCCTTATCTACGAAAATAATAAAATTGTCAAAAAAATTGTAATGTAAGAAAATAAAAATTATTTTATTTAAAATTAAATGCTCGCTCTTGTTGCTCATTAGAAAAAATACTTTAGAATTAAAAAAAAAAATATTTTTTTCTAATTTAGCTTGTAATTATTGAAAATTATTTTGTTTTATGCATTAAAAATTAAGTTTGCTCTTTAGTTTTATAGAAATTAGCAGTAAAATTAACTGTTATCTCTTGATTCTTACAAGCATCCACTAAACGAAGTTCAGCATGTCAGCACCCTCTAACGTCAAAAAGTTACAAAACTGATTACACTGATTACCATTGTTTTCTGGCCAGCTGAACGGGCCTTTACTAGGCGCATTCGTTTATTCGTTAAGTGTGATTTTTTTGCACTGAGTGCGCGCACTAGCCGTTCGAAGTACACTATATGATCACAAATATCCGGACACATGCACGTTTGCGCTCTAGCCACGATTTTATGGAAATCAATAGGGCGTTGCACATCCCTTTGCCCGAATCACAGCTTCCACCTTTCGGGGAAGACTTTCCACCAAATGTTGGTAGGTACTTTCCGCAATGTTCCTCCATTCCTCCCGAAGAGCGAGAATCAGTTCGGGTACAGAAGTTGGCCGACGTGATCTGGCCCGCAAGCATCTTTCCAATTCTTCCCACAGACTCTCTATAGGATCGAGGTCGGGACTTTGTGCCGGCCAACCCATTTCTTCGACCCCTGAGTCCGCAAACCACTGCAGTACACGCCTCGCTTTGTGGCACGGAGCATTGTCGTGTCGGTAGAGAAATGGCTCGTTTCCGAATAATTGCCACAAAGTTGGAAGTGCACAGTTGTACAAAACATTTAGATAACGGTCGGAGTTCGTGATTCCTTGCACAGGAACGAGCTGGCCCAGTCCATACCGTGAAAATGAGCCCCACACCACGACTCCTCCTCCTCCGAACTCGACTGTGGGCTCTGTGCACTCGGGTAAGAAGCGTTCTCCAGGTATGCGCCAAACCCAAACTCGTCCGTCGGATTGCCAGAGTGTGTAGCGAGATTCGTCTGTCCACATTACACGTATCCATTGGTCCATTGTCCAGTTTCTGTGGGCTTTGCATCACTCCAGACGTCGCTTGGCGTCGACCCTGCTTACGTGGGGCTCGTGGGCAGCAACACGGCCACGGAATCCCATCGTGTGCAGTTCCCGACAAATTGTCGTGGTACTGGCATCGTTTGCAGAGACGTTTCGAAGGTCTGTGGCAATTTTTTCCGCCGAGGACTTCCAGTCGCTGCGGGTGACACGACGAAGCACTCGACGGTCTCTGTCCGTTAGTTTCTTGGGTCTACCGGTTCATTGTTGAACTGTTGTCGATCCCCAGGTCTTCCATTTCATAATGACATCGCCTACTGTTGACTTGGGTATCTGAAGAAGGCTGGAAATGTCACGCACGGACTTGCCGCATAGGTGACATCCAACGATGGTTCCACGTTGGAACTCGCTGAGCTCTGCCGAACGCCCCATTCTTGCCAATGTCCAAGCAGAGTTGTGTCTGAAGGTGTGGGAAGCTATTTAAATGATGTGCAAGTCATTATCAAGTGACATTAGGCCAATCGATGATCTGTGAGGGGTGTCCGGATATTTTTGATCATATAGTGTAGCTCTCGTACGGCCTGTGAGAGGTGTTCAGAGATTTCCGTGCGCTTCGTGTAATCCAGCGAAGCTCCAGATTTCGATCACTGTCGATGATGGTCGAAATTTTGCATTCAAGTGGGTAAATAGAGTTTATACAGATTAAAAAAAAAAAAAAAGACTTTAAAAATTTGAATTTTAGACTCTTGGGGTGATTAAAAAGGAGTTGTTGAGGTATCGTCATGTTGTTGATTTGGCTCAAAACGCACGGACCGTTTGGTGAAAGATCGTGCACAGACACAGAAACTGCACTGAACGCACTAATCGGTAATTGCACGGGGCGCACTATTGACGTCATCATCGTGCAAATCATACGAATAAACGAATGCGCCTACTATCTAGGGGGGTATGCTAGACCAGAGGCGGGTTCTTTATCTTTGACAGCCAGCTCGTATAGGCACCCAATGATGACGTCATCAGATTGAAAATCAGAAGAACGCTAGGCTGAAATGGTAATAGAAAAGAAAGTACAACAGCTCCCGAGTTACACTGTCCACTCGTGTGAGGGCGCCTCGATCGAAATAGATCATTAAGCAGGTTGAATTCCTGTGTTTTTTGCCAGTTTTTGCTATTTCAGAGCATAAATTCGTTACAGAATTTAATAAATTATCATAAATTTTTTTTTTACCCAACCCCGTTTAAAAATTGTATGCCTAATATTGTGATAAAGGTATTAATAAACCTTTCAAGGAAGGCGGGAGAAATCTGTACTAACAAGTTAAACAACGTTTTTGGAGCACATTTAACCTTAATCGCTTTTAATATAAAATTAATATTCCGTGATACAACTGTAACATAAATTTAATACTGGGTGGGCAAGAAATAACGTGAGGTGTTCAGAGCTCGCTAGCGGGAATTCTATTAGGCCAAATGCAGTACATTTTGGTCGTGTATATACTTAGTGGAACATGCAGTTTCCATTTCTGCAAAAAAAAAAAAAAAAAAAAAAAAAAAAAAAGTACCAAAAGTCGCCGTAGGGGGCGCTTATTTCAAGAAAACAATGAATACATCTGCATAAGCGCGTTCCGTGTTGAGCAAAGACTTACTTCCTTACTTTTCAAACCCGCTTATCCGTTAGGGTCGCGGGGGCAGCAGCCCTATGGAGGATCTCCAGCAATCACGATCTTCTACCATCGGGCGCATGTCCTCCCTGGTAATATCCAAGCGACTCGAACCCAGATTCTCCTGGTATCCACCGAACCCTTGGTCTCTTACCTATAACAACTGCCTAGGAAGACTAGTTTGCATTGGCATCCGTATCACGTGGCCATACCAGCGCAACCGAGATCTCTCGATGCGGAGAAGTAGCGGCTCGACACCTGAAGATTCCCTTATTGTGCTGCTGTACACTCTATCTAGTAGGGAGTGTAACACCTGCCACACATCTCAGAAATCTCATTTCGGCCGCTTGTACCCGCGATCGCACTCTTTCGGTCATTACCCAAGCCTCATGGGGACAAAGATAGATTTGAAGACGGAGAGCTTGGCTTTGTTACCCAGCTGTCGTTTCGTTACAAAGGATCGCCACAGTTCACGTCTGACACAGCTTGTACACCGATCCGAGCATCCAATTCTTTCTCCTGCCGTCCATCACTCGTGAATGCAATCCCGAGATACTTGAATTTCTCCACCTGTCTCAATGAGGCTCCCCTAACATGGAGAGCGCACTGAGCAGGCTGTTTTGAAAGGACCAGAACCTCGGTTTGAGCATTCACGACAAGGCTGAGGATTTCCTGACATTCACGAACGAATGGCCTGACGATGACGCTTACTCTGCCTGACCGGGCGTTATTAGTCAAGTTGTTTTATCAGAAGAGTGACAATGCAAGTGCTGCCCTTCATCAATTCCGGCGATTGAAGACGTTACGAAGAGGATCCATGAGCATAACTAACTTACGGAAAATGATTAAACGATTTCAATCTATCGGAACTATAGGAATGCAAACGAATCAGGCAGCAGCACGTTGAAGAAGTTGCAACTGCTGTTGTGGAACAGGAGATGACTACTGTGCGCACGCAATAGCACACCAAACAGATATCCCATATTCGACCTGTTCAACAATTACTTCCTGGAGATGAACATACCCAAACTGACTTTTCGTTGACATTTTTAGCACGTATTGAAGTGGATGACGCATATGGAGTGAGAGGCACATTTTTATTTGAACGGTGATATCAATACCCACAACTGCATCAAATCCACAAGTGTGTCTGCCAACTCCTATGCATTCACCGAAACTAACAGTACGGTGCGGCTTTACTGCTTCTTTCGTCATCGGCTCATACTTTTTCGAAGAAATCCATACCCGTGGACCGGTGACTCGTTCCGTCGATTCTGCCAGGTATGCCGATATGCTCGAGAGTTTTGTGATACCACGATTGCAGGAAAAGGGTTGTCTGGATTTTACCATTTTTATGCTGGATGGTGCGCCACCGCATTTCGGACGTCAGGTGCAGCAGATCTTGCGAGAACGTTTTTCAGATGACAGAATAATTAGTCATGCATTTCCCACGATATGGCCACCCAGGTCGCCTGATCTCAACCCTTGTGATTTTTGGTTATGGGGATATTTGAAAAGCCTTGTGTATCGAGCACACGTTCCTGACCTCTCAACCTTAAAGGATCAAATAACGTTCCATATCAGACTAATTAATGCAGATATGCGGCGAGCTGCCGTAGAAAATGTCGTGTACCGCATGCAGCTATTGGAACAGCACACTGGTGCTCATATTGGTTGGTTTGTACGTTATTTGTTCATTCATTGTGTTCTTCAAATAAGCGCCCCCTATGGCAACTTTTGGTACTATTTTTTTTGTTTGCAGAAATAGAAACTGCATGTTCCACTAAGTATATACACCAAAATATACTGCATTAGGCCTAATAGAATTTCCCGCTAGCGAGCTCTGAACACCTCACGTCATTTCTTGCCCACCCGGTACAACAAATTAAATTTATTTATTATAACAAGTGCAAGTATCCCGTTAATCTAATTGAGTGTCATTGATTTATTTCTTCAATAGGTGACTTCGTGTTCACGTATCCTTTGAGAATGTTTACAGTTTGTTCCTATCGTTTCTTCAGACTTGGCAATGTGTGACCGTGCACTGTTGTGCAATGCGCAGACCTGCTGGCCCCGCTGGCGCTGTAGGAGACTGCTAAGGGCGGTCACGCAGAATTTCTTGGCAAGGTGTTTCCATACTCCTCAGAATGGTATTGGTCTCTGGGAGTTGGATCGCCTCTGATGCCCGAGGACGCGGGTTCGACCCCGGCCAAGGACGACGAGGCTTTTTCAGGGGGAAAATCCTGAGATCATGCACTTCCTTTGGAAGGGAAGTAAAGCTGTTGGTCCCGTGTAGTCGTTTGCCGGCTGCTGCACGTTAAAGAACCCTTGCGAGGCAAAACTTGCGGCCCCTATACAGCCGTCCTGAAATGACCGTGGCAGTTGAAAAGGACGTTAATACTAGTGATGTCCGTTGGATCCGGAACTCTGATTCGGATCTGATCAGATCCGGATTTCGGATCGCGGATATCAGATCTGGATTTCGGATCGCGGATATCAGATCCGGATTTCGGATCGCGGATATCAGATCTGGATTTCGAATCTCTGATATCAGATCTGGATTTCGAATCTCTGATATCAGATCCAGATTTCGGATATCGGATATCAGATCCAGATTTCGGATATCGGATATCAGATCCGGATTTCGGATCCTTTCGCTGCATGCGTATTAAGACTAATTAGGACTTAAGAGGACTAGGCTGTCACTTAATAAAAGCTTTTAGAAACTGCTTTCAGAAAAAGTTTGCATATACACAATTTCCTGTCTAGGATCCGATTTTCAGATCTCGGATCTAAGATCCGGATTTCAGATCTCGCTTCCAAGATCCGGATCAGAGATCTCGGATCCAAGTTCCGGATCTCGGATTTCTGACCAACGTCCGGTTCTCGGATCTCGGACTTAGGTGGTATCACTAATTAATACCAAACAAAGCAAACCAATCTGGAACGTGGTGGTCGTCTCCCAGGAAGACCGTTCCCCCTGCTCATCCTTCGGCTACCTTGGCGTCCAGCAGGGGGCTGACTTTGTGGTACTCCTACAACTTCATATGCACATAATGCTATAGGATATGCCGAATATGTCTGCCACGTGTTTTCAGGTGGATACGGCGGTTCTTCTTTATGGCTTCATCAATTGCTTGGATTCTGGCTGGTGTGGTACCTCTGGTTGGACGAGGCTTTCAGTACACGGACTTTCACTCGTTACTACTGCCATGTTCTAAGGGTGCGATAGTGCAACTTACATATTGATGTGCCCTCGTATATGGGATTATACGAGGGTGGGCTGAAAAGTAATGCCTCCAAGGCCATAACACTTTTGTTCTCTTTTCAATGCATTATTCACTTTTCAACATAGTCCCCATCTCTGTCCACACACTTTTGCCAACGTGACACTAGTCGTGACATCCCGTCGGAGAAGAAGTCGTTTGGTTGTTCTCGACGCCAGGATCGAATCGAGTCTTTCAGCTCGTCATCAGAGCTGAATCGATGTCCTTTAAGCGATTCTTTAAGCTTTGGGAACAAGGGAAAATCGCTAGGTCAGGACTGTACGGCGGATGCGGTAGAACCTCCACGAACTTCAGTCGCTGCAACCCTTCTCGTGTTTCTCGACTCGTGTGCGGACGTGCATTGTCGTGCTGCAGAATAGGGTCCATACCCTTCCGAACTCGAAGCAACCGGGCGCGAAGCTTCTCTAGCGTTTGCACGTACTGTTTTGAGTCGATCGTGGTTCCTGGTTCCGAGAAGTCAAGGTGGACGACACCCTGGAAGTCCCAAAAGATGGTCGACATGACTTTCAACCCTGGTGACTCGACAACCCTGAACTTTTTGGGACGTGGAGATGTTGCATGGCGATATTGTCGTTTGTTCTCTGAGTCAAAATGATGTGCCCACGATTCGTCCCCCGTGAGAATGCGCTGCAGAAAAGCCTCACCCTCACGCTCCTCGTACCGGGCCAACAGATCCTGGCAAACGTTCTTTCTCTTCTCTTTGAGTTCTGAGTGAGCACATGCGGTACCCAACGAGCACGTACCTTACGATAGATATCCCAGCAACTCGGTTATGATAACGTGCACTCTCTCCTTGGAAATTTGGAGCTCTGTAGCGATGTCGTATTGCTTAATTCGGCGGTCGGAACGAATCGTTTGATCGACACGAACTCGATGTTGCTAACTGCGGGGTCGATCAGCTAGCTTGTCGGGTTTCGTTCTTTCACTAATCTTGCCCATCTTCTCACTGTACTGACGTCAAAAGTTGCATTGCCGTATACAGCTGTCGTTCGGCGATGAATTTGGACAGGATCGTACTTTTCAGCCCACCCTCGTAGATTCTTGCTTCCTTAAACTCGTTTGCAGACATTTTTTGCAATGAAGACGGAGCCCGAGAATTTGAAAAGCAATTAAAATGCCCTGCATGTAACTAAAATTTCGTAATTAAAGTTAACTATACAACGAAAGACCGTTACCTTACGTGACCTTGTAAAAATTTTTTTCAGGTGAAACGAATTTGACTAACAAGTACGACATCATCAGAGTTGACCTCAATCCAAGCGAGCAGTATAAATCGGTAAAAAAAAGCGCTACAAATTTTCATATTTAAATCTACTTTTCACATTAACTGATCATGTGATATCTCGTCTTAGATGGTGCTGTCAGGGCAACGACCAGAGATCATCATGGACATCTGCTCACGGGCCCTGTCCTTTTGGATCTATCAGGTATGACATCTATTTTACGAGGTCTGTTCAAAAAATACGTAGACTGTTTGAATTGCGCGGGCCCTGTTGGTCCCAATCAAAATCGCTTGGTGTCGCCATCTTCTGACAGATCCGCTGATTACAAGGCGGATTTTTGATTGCAAATATCAGTATTGCTGGATTAGCTACGCGGTTGTTTGTGAAGTGTGTTTTTTTTCGTTTGGCGGATTTTTAGAACGAGTGACTCGAACGAGCAAAGAGTTGCTGTGAAATTTTGTGTTAAACTCGGAAAAACTGCCACTGGACGAGTGGAAAAGGCCAGAAATGTGGACGAGAGGTGACCGGTTGTTTCGTCACGACAACGCTCCAGCCCATTCGGCCCTCGGAACTCGAGAGTTTTTGGCCAAACACTCGATCGCTGTTCTTCCTCACCCACACTACTCACCTGACCTCGCTCCTCGTGACTTCTTCTCGTTTCCCAAACTCAAAAGACCTTTGAAAGGAAGGAGATTTGAGACGATTCCCGACACAAAGGCAAATGCGACGAAGGCGCTGAAGGACGTCGCAAAAGAAGCGTTCCAGGACTGTCTCCAAAAGTGGAAACACCGTTCGGATAAGTGTGTGCGTCGGGGAGGAGAGTACTTTGAAGGGGACCCAGATGTGTAACTTCTGAATAAAGTAGATTTTGTTTTATGACGTCAGTCTACGTATTTTTTGAACAGTCCTCGTATACCATTCACTTGCGTAGGGTGCAGGGTGTCAAAGACGACGCACATACAGGGTCAAGTCACTGAATTATGACCGCCACTTAGGTTACGTAAGTACGATTGTGCCCATTTACAGGGGAGATGGATAAAAACTTGTGTTGGAAGACATACACACTCCAGTCACATAAATGTGACCACACCCTACATTCAACATCAGCGGAAAATGGCTACGTCCAGAAAGTACGTAGCAGTATCAGAGGTGTGGTATAAGAAGGGCATGATCATCGGCTTCCGAGCCGAGGGCGGCGGTATTTCCGAAACGGCTACTTTTGTGAACCATTTGCGTGCCGCCATAGGTGACAGAGAGTGCGGGGTACCACGGGCCATAGATGATAGAGGTGAACGACAGCTACGGAGATGCGTGCAAGCAAACAGACGTGCAACCTCCTAGATAAACCAGGGCGCTACCAAACATGTATCCTCGGCAACAGTTCAGTGAATGTTTGGTAAGACTAGTGATGTCAAGATCCGGATAATTCAAGATCCGGATACCCGGATCTTTTTTTCGGACCTAGGTCCGAGATCCGAGATCCGGTTCTTGGTCAGAAATCCGAGATCCGGATTTTGGGTCCGAGATCTGAGATCCGGATCTTGGGTCCGAGATCTGAGATTCGGATCTTGGATCCGAGATCCGAAATTCGGATCCGATATCCGAGATCCGAAATCCGGATCCGATATCCGAGATCCGAAATCCGGATCCGATATCCGAAATCCGGATCCGGATATTTCTAGATCCGAATCCAACAGACATCACTAGGTAAGACCGACATTTGCACCGGCGACGAAGAATGACATTTGCACTCCAGTACCGCAACTGGAGAGCAAGAGTGGTGAAAGGTGGCTTTTCTGATGAATCACGGTTTATGCACCATTGGAAAGATGGGCGATGGCGTGTATGGCGTTCGGCGTCAGAAAACAAGCACCCTGCAACATGTGCCGCAAGGGTCCAGGCCAGAAGAGGCAGCGTTATGGTCTGGGGAATGTTTTCGTGGCATTCCCTGGGTGCACTCATCATTGTAGATGACATCATGGATCAATGCGACATGCCATACAGGACACAGTGTCTGTCCATGGTTCGTTTACAGTAATCCCCTTGTCCCCAAACTCCCCGGATTTAAACCCCATACAGCATCTGTAGACAGCACCCGATCCCGTTGTCGCTTTACCCGTTTCTCCTCCTGCGTAAAGGCATGCGCTGCCCCCGACCGTTTCCCAAGCGCATAGCGAGTGCACTGGTGGGGCTTCTCGGAGGCATTGCTCCGAGATAACAGCCGGTAGACTGTCGACTATCTTTCGAACGAGAGCCTCTGCCTAACTCCCGAACGCGGGTGACTTTAACCTGCGCCACACACGATGCAGTATGAATTCTCTCATTCGTCGACGACATCATGAGATATATGTTTGTTTGGATACTCTTCGTCTCACTTCTCAACCATGACCTTTCTGGTAAGGGTGACCCTAAAGTAGCCGTGTTACAACCAGAATCCCTGAAGCACCCAAACCCCTGACCCACGGTAAGGGGGCATCCACTCAGATCTCAGTTGCGCTGGTATGGCCACGTGATACGGATGCCAATGCAAACTAGTCTTCCTAGGCAGTTGTTATTTTCCAAGCCGGTGGGTAAGAGACCGAGGGGTCGGTGGATACCAGGTGGCTAGACTACATGGAGAATCTGGGTTCGAGTCGCTTGGATATTACCAGGGAGGACATGCACCTGATGGCGGAAGATCACGATCGCTGGATAAGCGGGTTTGAAAAGTAAGTAAGTACAGCATCTGTGGGACCACCTCGATCGAGTTGTACTGTGCAACCTATGACAGCTCACAACCTATGACAGCTCAATACCTTCCAGAACCTTACTGACTCTCTTCCAGCCCGTCTCGCAGCTGTCTGCGCCATGACAGGTGGTCACATCAATGTGACTGGACTGTGAATAAAGGTCGTTTCAGAGGAACAGTTCGTATGGGTAAAGCACGCGACCTAAAAGACTTTGAAAAAGGTATGATTATCAGGTACCGTGCAAAAGGCAGCAGCATTTCGGAAACGCTTGAATGGAAGAATGGACAGGATGTGTATTCCAGGCGTGCAAATGCGCTCGTACGATTCGAAAGGTTTCCTTGTTCAGAAGGTTTTCTTTTCTTCTCTAGATTCATCAAGAAATAATCTATCAAGAATACGTAAGCAAAAAGAGCAAAGACCGTTGTAGTCAACTGGAGCAGTGTTACGATCAAGCAATCTCCAAAGCCAAGGCAGAAATTTCAAGTACGGTCGTCTCTGCATCTACAACCCTAGCGTCAATAAACTTCGGACACCAAGTAACTTGGCTAAAAACACAGTCAAAAGGTTTCAAAGAACTTCGTACACAAGGGGTCGCCAGCATATAGAACTTTCCTGAAGGCTGCAGAAACACCCTTTAAAAGCACCGTCCACGCGACAGAGCACAGTATTCGTGTTGTTTTGAACCATGGGACGTGGTAAGCCAGTAGAAACGTGTATACGCCAGTTCCAGAATAACAAATCCCAGCGAGCTATTGCCCATGAATTATCAGTTCCACTCTCTCTCTACTCTTAATGGGATCATCAAGCAAGCGTTTCAGAGAAATCGGGAAAACAGAAGCAGGGACTGCACCAGGCAAGCAGCGATTATTGAATGTTAGGGACCTACGAGTATTTCGACGTTACATTGTGAAAAACAACAGGCATGCTCCCATAAGTGAAATGACTGTTTGGGCTCGAGAATATTTTCATCTACCCATACCCGGAAGCATAGTCCGCCGTTACAACTATTACGTATACGCTACAAAGAGGAAGCCATTTATGAGCACTGTAGCTAAGCGTCGCCGGGTAGCATGGGCCGGAACCCATCTAAAGTGGACCCTTGCTCAGTGGAATAGCGTTCTGTGGTCCGACGAGTCCACCTTTGCAGTGATGTATGGCAACAACGGTCACAAGGTGCTAAGAACCAAGCACGAAAGTAATCATCCCGACTGTTACCAGAGGAAACTTCAGAAGCCTACATGAGTGCGGCCGGGACAGGATCGCTTCACTTTTAACTCTGCTGCCTATATAAACATTCTTCAACAGCATCTGCGTCCATCCCGCCAAAAGTTGTTCAATAGAAGACCAAGCATCTTTCACCAGGACAATGCGAAGCCTCGTGCTGCTCAGAAAACACCGAGGCTTGGCTACGACAGCAGCGTTTCAGGGTGTTTGACAGGTCTGCCTGCAGCCCAGATCTGTCACCCATTGAAAATGTATGGTGCATTTTAAAGCAAAAAGTCAGACAGCGGAAGCCTCGAACACTGCAGCAGTTGCGGGCGTGTATTTCCGAAGAGTGGGACAAAATTCCAGTAGAAACGACGCAGAAGTTAGTGTCCAGCATGCCTCGACGACTTCGGAAAGGAGACGCCACTCAGTGGTAATGTGCAATAAACGGTACGGTGTACGAAGTTCATTGCAACGTTATGTTAAAATGCTATATGACAGTTGTACTAAAGCTCTGTGCACTCAATAAAGTAATTTTCATTTGTTTACAATTAGTTGCGTTGTACTTATCCAAAATTCTGTAGGTGTCCGAAGTTCATTGACGCTAGGGTTGTACGAGGGCGTTTTGAAAAGTTTTGCTTCCTATGCGATAACTTTAACAGTTTAATAGATACAGAAATGAGATTGATATGAAGGATAGCGTGATTCATTGACTTCCACGACATGTAGCAGTGCCATCTATAGCATTACGCTTGCACCAAAATGTTGACAAAATGACCACATACATGAAAATACACTATATGATCACAAATATCCGGACACATGCACGTTTGCGCTCTAGCCACGATTTCATGGAAATCAATAGGGCGTTTCACATCCCTTTGCCCGAATCCCAGCTTCCACCCTTCGGGGAAGACTTTCCACCAAATGTTGGTAGGTACTTTCCGGAATGTTCCTCCATTCCTCCCGAAGAGCGAGAATCAGTTCAGGTACACAAGTTGGCCGACGTGATCTGGCCCGCAAGCGTCTATCCAATTCATCCCACAGACTCTCTATAGGATCGAGGTCGGGACTTTGTGCCGGCCAACCCATTTCTTCGACCGCTGAGTCCACAAACCACTGCCGTACACGCCTCGCTTTGTGGCATGGAGCATTGTCGTGTCGGTAGAGAAACGGCCTGTTTCCGAAAAATTGCCGCAATGTTGGAAGTGCACAGTTGTCCAAAACATTCAGATAATGGTTGGAGTTCATGATTCCTTGCACAGGAACGAGCTGGCCCAGTCCGTACCGTGAAAACGAGCCCCACACCACGACTCTTCCTCCTCCAAACTCGATTGTGGGCTCTGTGCACTCGGGTAAGAAGCGTTCTCCAGGTATGCGCCAAACCCAAACTCGTCCGTCGGATTGCCAGAGTGTGTAGCGAGATTAGTCTGTCCACATTACACGTTTCCATCGGTCCATTGTCCAGTTTATGTGGGCTTTGCACCACTCCAGACGTCGCTTGGCGTCGACCCTGCTAACGTGGGGCTCGTGGGCAGCAGCACGGCCACGAAAATCCCATCGTGTGCAGTTCCCGACGAATCGTCACGGTACTGGCATCGTTTGCAGAGGCGTTTCGAAACTCTGTGGCAATTTTTTCCGCCGAGGACTTCCAGTCGCTGCGGGTGACACGACGAAGCACTCGATGGTCTCTGTCCGTTAGTTTCTTGGGTCTACCGGTTTGCTGTCGAACTGTTGTCGATCCCCGGGTCTTCCATTTCATAATGACATCACCTACCGTAGACTTGGGTATCTGAAGAAGGCTGGAAATGTCCTGCACGGACTTGCCGCATAGGTGACATCCAACGACGGTTCCACGTTGGAACTCACTGAGCTCTGGCGAACGACCCATTCTTGCCAATGTCCAAGCAGAGTTGTGTCTGAAGGTGTGGGAAGCTATTTAAATGATGTGCAAGTCATTATCATTGACATTGGGCCAATCGATGATCTGTGAGGGGTGTCCGGATATTTTTGATCATATAGTGTATTTGTCGGAGACAATGCGCTGGGATTGAGTTCCTCACTGAAGGATGAGTATTGTCTACAGCAACGCATATGTGGATGTAAGTACTGTCAAAAGGTAGGCAAGGAGTATGTAAGGGTCACTGTTACACCACGTCAGGCCTCCCTCTCGCCCCGATGCATGCCCTAGTGTCAAACAGCCTTTGGATCCTCTCCTCAGGCAAGTCAATCCACAGGTGTTGCAGCTGTCCCTCCAGATCCCGCAGGTTAGTACCAGGACAGAGTCACCTTCCAATGTCATCCCACATGTGTTCAAAGAGACAGTCGATAAACACACGTTGTCGGTACAATGTCCCAGGGTGCTGTGCCAGAAGGGGTAGGACATGCAGACGCATGATAACTGTGATGTATCGCTGTGCCGTCGTAGTCTGCCGAAGCACTATTAGCTGTGACCTGAACGCACCTGGGTTACGCCAGTGTGTCTCTCCAGGATTGTGCCCTCTGCCCTCGATGACACCATATGCGAACACGATGGTAGTCGGAGGTCATGGAGAAGCGGGACTCACCGCTAAACATGATGCGATGCCATTCGTCATCTGTCCATGCCTCCTGGGCAAGGCACCAGTGTAAACGCAGGCGTTGTGGTGTTAATGGCAACCAACGCATGGGGTGCGAGTCGACGAGACACTGTGCGGGAACTCACAGGGTGTCGTAGAGTCTCTGGTACGTGTTCGCAGATGGCGGGTGGTGATGTCATGGGATTTCTTACTGCTTGGAGCAACTATGGTTGATCTAACCCTCTATGATGTGCCCTCGCGTACCCATCAATTCCAACATCGAGACACTGTGACCATTGGCGTGCGTGCCTGGCAATTGCACGATATGACCAACCAGCCTCGTGCAGTCACACAATGCGGCCCCTGTCAGATGGTGTCAATTGGTGGATAGGATGTACGAGGCCTGTGAGAAAAGTATCCGACCTAATTTTTTTTTGCGAAAACCTGATGGATTTGGATTGCGCTCGCTTCCATGAGCCGCCCTCGAACCTTTGTGCGTTCGCGTGAATTTTTCCCGCCTCTCAATAGCGTCAGTTGCTGCCAATCGGCATTAGAGGGAGGTAGTGTGCCGTGCTCTCGTCGGTTTTTGATTTGAAGGAAAATGACGAAACGACTGGAGCAGCGTTACCGCATCAAATTTTGCCAGAAACTGGGTGACAGCCTCAGTCGTCACAGTGGAAGCATTCCTCGTCACCACGACCAAAGAAGGCCCGCCAAGTGCGCAGCAATGTGAAAGTACGCACCACAGGGCCAAACAATCACCAAAGAGTACTACAGGGATGTCCTCCGTCGCCTATGCAAAAACCGAACTCGATTCCCATGGTACAACAGGCTCCTTACTCTCCTGACCTGGCCCCCTGTGACTTTTGGCTGTTCCCCAAACTCAAGACGCCACTGAAAGGAACGCGATTTCAGACAAGAGAGGACATTATGGCTGCAACGACAGCTGAGCTAAACTCCGTTTCGAAAGATGCTTTCCAGGAATGCTTCCAACAATGGCGACACCGCTGGGAGCAGTGTGTGGAGTCCCAAGGAGACTACTTTGAGGGTGATTAGCTTTCCAATGCTCCAGGTGTGTAATTTTCTTTTTCCCGCCGAAGGTCGGATACTTTTCTCACAGGCCTCGTATAGTACAGTAATCCTCTTTGAATGTCTTGCATACCTGTCGGATTCACACCAGTCGACTGTATGAAGAGGGCATTGCAACATGTGTACTCCTTCTGGGTACTTCACTTTTTTTGTCAGCCAGCGTACAGGTATTGGACATTGAAACTGAAACACCTGGTAGAAATCCCAAATCTTTATTTAATAAGGTGTTGGGGCACCGTGGGCAGCCAGCACAGCAGCAACACGTCTTGGGAAGGATCGGTAGAGGTCCTGCACAGTTTGCACCCCAAACCATTACTGATCCACCTCCGTGTTTGACTGTGGCTGCCAAGCAGTCTGGGGTGTAGGCATCAGAGGGGCTCCTCCAGACGAATACCCTCCCTGTCGTTTGGAAGACAGTGTAGCTGGACTCATCCGAGAATATGACGCGTTTGAGGTCATTCAACGTCCAGGTTTTATGCATCCGGCACCACTGAACCCGCTCGGAGGCATTTGTACTACTGACGAAAGGCTTCGGTATAGCAACCCTGCCACGGATGTTGGATTTATGCAGGTAACGACGGATCGTCTTCGTGCACACAGGTTCCTGGAGGTGTGGATTCGTTTCTGCTGCGGTGGTTTTCCGCTTTCGTGCAACAATTCCGGTCAATGTCCTGACGTCTCATTCCGACAACTTCCGTTTTCTCCTGCAGTTGCTCCTCCTGGACGTGGTTCGTCCTTCCTGTTCGTATGCACACATCACCCTGGATACTGTAGCACGTGAGACATCACAAAGTGTGGCCGTTTTGGACACAGATGCACCTGCTAGACGCGCGCCAACAATCTGCTCTCTTTTGAAGTCAGATATGTCTCCCATTCTAGCGATCTGCGCAGACAATTTGAAGCTTACCATCCAACTTTTCTGCTGGAGTGACTACCAAGAACTCTGACACGTGATTCATTGATATGCATACGATTAATTACCTAGCAGAAGGTTCTATTCAGCCCTGGGGGTAACCAGTGCTATTTGCGAAGGTGTTTCAGTTTCAATATCCAATACCTGCATAAAGGTGCTGTCTGGCAGAGGGCATTACAATATTTTATCAGATGCATAGCTCAAGCCAGTATCTCACAAATTGCTGAAACTGTCGCCTACGAGGAAAACTTTTTAAAACTCCCTCGTAAATATGTGCGATGAATTCTAATCAACTCTGAAACTATGGTTGAATGAACTATTTGCAGTTTTAGCGTAACTCAGTATCCTTTTAGTCATGCATGGCTTAGTTTTTAAGACAAGTATATGAGGTGATATCAAAAAGCTCGTGGTTTCCATTATGCTGGGGGCCCACTTAGCGCAACGATCGCGCGATTCCATCGCTTTGTGAAGAACGCATGCGCAGAGTACCGTCACAAGGGCGATTGAAAAGCTCTGCATGCCAGAGCGTTTTGATCGCGCGACTCTATCTCACCTAATCAGAAACAAGTTTCGAATCACGTGGCACATGCAATCGTGGCAGCACCTATTTCGAGATGGTCGGATATCGCTACGGAAAATTTGATTGAAGACATATGCAAATAGCTAAGCATTACAAAAATAATAACTCATTCTCGTCAATGTCGAGTTTGGAAGCACGAAATCTTGAAGTGGGAAGCGAAATGATCGCGTAGATAGCGCATGCGCATTCGGTCACGCGGCCGTCGCGCCAAGTGGGCACCGAGAAGCGAATCGATCGCCTGGCATTTGTTGCGCATGCGCATATGACCCAAAGCGATAGAATCGTGCGATCGTCGCGCTAAGTGGGCACCCAGCATTACACTCACCAAAAGTCATGGCACATCTCATGCCAGGGCCCCCTAACGTGTCGGGCCCCCTCTTGCCCGGATAACACCAGCAACCTGTCATGCAAGAAAGTCTACCAGTCTCCGGAACACTTCCACGGGCACTGCAATCCATAACGATGCTGGTGACGACCTCACAGATTGTTCAATTGGATTGGAACCTGAAGGCCAAATCATTGTCGTGAACTTTATCTTATCTTATCTTATCTGGTACAGAGGGTAGATTATCGCAAGCGATAATCTGCGGCACCTACTCCTACGGGGGAGTTTTGCGCCATCCCATTAATAACGACTGCTACGAGATGACAGTAGCAGTCGGGACCGACGGCTTAACGTGCCCTCCGAAGCACGGGGGGTTTCATGATGGAAGAGCTGCTGGGGATAAACGAACCGGAGGCTGTCACCAACTGCTGGAACACCAGCTATGGTCAATCGGCAAATGGGTCAGACCAAAGTCCCCCAACAACCGCGCCCCAAATAGCTGTCCCGCCAGCAGTGGCCCTCAAGCCCAGGCCGTCACCCAACCAGCAGCTGGCCGCGCCTGAAGTTGCTGAACTCCATCGATTGGCAAGCCAACCGACGAGACAACCAGGCCACGGCCACCCCCTTGTCGTGAACTTGGTAGCATGTTATCTTGCTGGAAGATGCCGTCCCCCGCAGGGTAAAAGCACTTCATGAATGGGTGCAGGTGGTCTCCAAGCAGATTGATGTAGGATGTCAGATGCACCAATGGATCCATTGCATGCCACGAGAAAACACCCCAGACCAGTATGGAACCTCCACCTGCTTGACGAGCGGGGTCCATGGACACAGCTGAAACCTTGACTCGTCGGACCAGGCAACCCTTTGCCAGTCCTCAGCGGTCCAATGTTGGTTGGCCCAGGCTATGCATTGCCGACGATGTGCAGCTGTCTAGATTGGCACCAGTCTTGCCAAGGGTCGTCACAGACCAATACCTCCTAGAAAGAAAGCCTCACAACTGAAAAGTCATACATTGTTGCATCACCATAAGTCGACCAAATTTAGGGCTTACTATTGGTAGAAATACGATAAACAATGGTTGAATTATGATGGTGTAACAATATGTGATGTTTCAGTTGTGAGACTTTCTTCACGGACTCAGTTGTGCGACGTCCCTCAGTGTATCGCATGGTGATTTGGCCTGCTGTCGCCCTTCGGTCAGCAGTTGTAAGCGGAGTTACAACTGCCACAAGAAAACACCCCAGACCTGTATGGAGTCTCAAAGGGTTGCCTGGTCCGGGGTGTTTGGTTGAGTGGTCCCCGCCTGACGTTATGTCGCAACACTTAAACCAAACACCACCCTAGTCATTAATTACCTTGTTTTCTTCTTGGTTTTCAGGTTTGAAGCAGAATTTGGAATGTGAGTATACTGGTTGTTTTCACTTTAAATCATTGGCGTCATCGTCATAATCACAATGTACAACACTGTTCGTTCTTCTAACGCCAGCAATGAAAAGGGACCTGGATTGCGTAAAACAGCGCAACAGTGAATTGACTGAGAAGCTCTTCGAAAAAAACAGGCAACATCAGAAATTACAAGTAAGATTACGGTGATCCATGGTTACAATTAGCGCTTACACTAAATGGCCAAAAATTACAGACACCCCGAAAGCGACGTGGAGTAATGTAACAACACGGATATTGATATTTAGTGGGGTGGGGGGTTCGTCTACCTCCGACTAGTAAACGCTTAGATGCATGCTCACGGACATGACCATTTGGGTCGATACAGGGTGTCTGGGTGCCTCAATGCCACAACGACGACGACGACAACTGGTACTGCGAACAGCGCTAGCGGACAGAACCATCACCCTGCGGCAACTGCACGACAACATGATAACGTCAGCCAGGTGTCCATTGTTGTGTCTTCCTGAGCGCCGCGCGATACGACTGCAATGGTGTCGTGATTGGGTGAGCTAACAGCGTAAATACCGCGCGTGACGTAAGCATAGCGGATCAGACGTCATACCGCGCGTGACGTAAGCATAGCAGATCAGATGTCATACCGCAGCGTAAATACCGCGCGTGACGTAAGCATAGCGGATCAGACGTCATACCGCGCGTGACGTATGCATAGCGGATCAGACGTCATACTGCGCGTGACGTATGCATAGCGGATCAGATATCATACCGCAGCGTAAATACCGCACGTGACGTAAGCATAGCGGATCAGACGTCATACCGCGGCGTAAATACCGCACGTGACTTAACCATAGCGGATCAGATGTCAGACCGCGCGTGGCGTAAGCATAGCCAATCAGACGTCACACCACGCGTGATGTAAGCATAGCGGATCAGACGTCAGATCGCACATGACGTAAGCATAGCGGATCAGACGTCATACCGTGCGTGACGTATGCATAGCGGATGAGATGTCATACCGCGTCGTAAATACCGCACGTGACGTAAGCATAGCGGATCAGACGTCATACCGCGACGTAAGCATAGCGGATCAGACGTCATACCGCGGCGTAAATACCGCGCGTGACGTAACCATAGCGGATCAGATGTCAGACCGCGCGTGACGTAAGCATAGCGGATCAGACTTCACACAGCGCGTGGTGTAAGCATAGCGGATCAGACGTCACACCGCGCATGACGAAAGCATAGCGGATCAGATGTCATACCGTGGCGTAAAACCGCTACCGTCTAGAGTTAAGATGGATTCAAATTTAAAATCCGTCGAGGTAGCATCCGCCAATGAAATCACGCTGCGGCAACTGCACGACAACATGACAACGTCTGCAATGGTGTCGTGAATGGGTGAGCTAGGGACTGGAATGGCACCCGGTGGTCTTCAGCGACGAATCCCGCTTTTGTTTGGACACCGACGACAGACGCGCAGAAGGGTGTCGCGCAGACCACTGGAACGCGCCAATGAACAATGCATCCAGTATTGCCGTCGTGGACCGACACCCGGGATCAGGTCTGAAGTGCCATTGGCTATGATAGCACTCTGCCTTTAGTGCTACAGACACCCCGAAAGTGACGTGGAGTAACGTAACAACACAGAGCTGCCTATATAAGGAACACTCAGCTTCGGATGACATACACTGCTATCCAAGGAAATTGCCCCACCACAAGGAGTTATCCGATGTTATCGATTTTAGCGGGGGGGGGGCCGCCCGGCTCGTCTACCTCCGACTAGTAAACGCTTAGATGCATGCTCACGGGACATGACCATTTGGGTTGATACAGGGTCCTGGTGCCTGTATTGGCTCATCAGTTGATACCTGTGCAAGACATTCCATGCAGTAGTGAGGACGTCTAATCCGCACAACAGTCTCAATGCCGCGACGACAACAATGACAACCGTTTACGCAATCAGCTCGTACCAATAGGCAGATACTTCAAACAGCGCTAGCGGACAGAGCCATCACCCTGCGGCAACTGCGCGACAACATCACTGTACCCGGTACTGTTCCAGTGTTAATAGCGACAATAGCACGCCGGTTACACGCTGCGACAATGTCTAAAGGCGTTCATTGTTGTGTCTTCCTTTGACACCTGAGCACTGCGAGATACAACTGCAATGGTGTCGTGCCCGGTGGTCTTCAACGACGAATCCAGCTTTTGTTTGGACACCGACGACAGACGACTGGAACGTGCTAATGAACAATGCATCCAGTATTGCCGTCGTGGACCGACACCTGGGATCAGGTCTGGAGTGCCATCGGCTATGATAGCACTCTGCCTTTAGTCACCATCCGAGGCACCACAACACCATATCTAGCACAGTCTTTCAGCAGGATAACGCTAGAATGCGCACGGCAAACACGAGCATGACATCGTTGCATGATGTCAATTGCCGCCATCGCCCAGACCTATCGCCAATCGAGCACGTGCGGGACATGGTGGGACGCCATTTACGATCACCACGCAATCTCCATGAACTGACACAGCAAGTTCACCAGGCCTGGGCAGACATACCCCAAGATGACGTCCACCTACACCTGCGGCTGGAACAATGCATTGTCACTAGAGGTGGTGTCACAACCTACTGATGCCGCTTTCCGTTGGATTATTGGCCTCTCTGAGGCTGGATGGTCGACCAGAGGGATCGCTGTCCACATGTTGCAGGACACACGGACAGTAGGCCGATGTTGGAGGCAATGGCGAGAGGCAGATACTGCGTACGGCACTAGCGGACAGTACCATCACCTTGCTGCAACTGCAGGCGTCCATTGTTGCATCTTCCTTTGACACCTGAGCACCGTGCAATACGATTGCAATGGGCGTCGTGAACGAGTGGAATGGCACCTGCTGGTCTTCGGTGACGAATTGTGCTTTTGTTTGGACACCAACGACAGACTGGGATGTGTGTGGCGCAGACCATTGGAACGTGCCAATGAACAATGCATCCGGTATCGCCATCGTGGACTGACACATGGGATCGTCGTCTGGGGTGCCATCGGCTATGATACTAGAACGCCTTTAGTCACCGTCCAAGGCACCCCGACAGCAGCATGGTACATCACAGAGATTCTGCAGTCGTATTTCTACACACCATACTCGGCGCAGTCTTTCAGCAGGATAACGCCAGACCGCACAATGCATCATGTCAACTGCATGCCGTGGCCTGCGAGGTCCCCAGACCAATCGCCAATCGAGCACGTGTGGGACATCGTTTACGATTAGCACGCAATCTCCATGAACTGACACAGCAAGTTCACCAGGCCTGGGCAGACATACCCCAAGATGACATCCACCTACACCTGCGGCTGGAACAATGCATCGTCGCTAGAGGTGGTGCGACAACCTACTGATTCCGCTTTCCGTTGGGACAGCCTGTACAAACGAGTGCACGTCTTGGCTCGATAACGTAATAAAGGTGTGTCCACATGTATCCGAGAAGAATATCGGCTGTGATCAGAACTAAAGGTGGATCAACTCGTTAGTAGAGGGGGGGTCTCTAATTTTTGGCCACTCAGCGTATATCCGGTGCGTCGCAGGGAAATGTTCGTATCGACTGGAAAATCATGGGATTATGGGTAGACTTCTTCTCATGGTTGCGTGATCGCATCTGATGCGATGTGTTTTCAGGAGTTAATAGGGCACGTCTCTACCAGGCGAGTTAGATACTCCTAGTCCCTGGCCCGATTCCAAGTCGTGGAACTTTTTCTTTCGTTTATTGGTCTCCGGTACGATAAAAATTGACTGAGCAAAACTCATGGGATAATCACGTGACATCGATCGGGCCCCTTCTGGCCTTGTGGAGTGCGGCGATAAGACGTGGAAGCGAGTCTGCAAGTCCCTGTACACTTCCGCAGGTAGATGACGGTACACAGTCTGCATTGCGGTCTGTTTGTGGATAGATGATCCAGCGCACAGAGCCTGACTTCAACGGCATCCCAGATATGCTCAATAGGGTTCATGGGATGGCCAGTCCAGTCGTTAGACCTTCCGAACCATTCTCGAGAGACATTGGAGCGATGTGGCGGTGCATTGTCATCTTGAAAGATGTCAAGCTGGTTGGGGTGTTGGAAGGCCAAAATCAAGCAGTTGACGATACCGCAGACCATTCAGCGTGTTTTCCCCGGGTTCATCGCTTCATGAGCTCTGCACCACAAAAGTGACATACCGTGACTCGTCGACCATATGACGTTACACCACTGTTGCGTATCCATCTCCCAGAGGGCAAGCATGTTCCTACGAATTGTCTACTGGGAGATGTTTCTCGCTCAGCCGACACTGAATTGGGTCTGCGATTTATCGCAATGCGACCCTCCTGTCCCTGTTGACCATTCGTCATGTGTCGCCGGTCATCAGGTGTGGACTTTTACGTCTACCACCGCCGAAATCGAACTTCCCATGCATCGGGCTCCCACGACAATGCCCTCGTCAACTCACGATGATGTTGTTCCCATAAGGTCTCGCACACAGTTGCAGCCACCGCATAGTGTCCGATCGCAAATCAGTGACCTATCCCATGAGTTCTGCTCGGTCAGTGTACAAATACGAGGTGCGGTCACAAAGTCATTACGATCAGCTGCAAGATACAGACTGCGGCGACGGTGAATGATGGTGCATCAGTTCTTCTCCGCACGAGGCCAGATCGGTGAATATGGCAGATGGGGCAATATTTGGAATCCTTGTCTGCAGAATGAGGTGGCGCATTGTCATGCAGAAATCTCACCCCTCGTCGCTTCGACCTGATGGTCCCCCGTAACTCTTCTAAGTCATGAGAGTACGCTCCCGTGATTGTCTGACCTTTGCTTCACCATTTCCAATGAGGTGTGCGACGTTGCTTCGACGCACTGGCGATCGTTCCTTCACGTTGATTCTAATGACTTCATGTGACCGCCCCGTGCATGTTGGTAACGACCTTTTGATTATTTATTCCATTGTCAGGCGATGTACGAAAGTTTACGACGGAAGTATATCTCTCCAGCGATGTTCGATAAGGACGCTTTCATTGCCGCTAATACGACTCACGTGCAAGAACCAAAATCACATCTCTCGTCTTATTTCATGCCTTTGGATACAGCGTCAGGTAAACAAAGAATATCGTACACTGTCACATGGGAGTAGCCACCCTTTGCCGCTAGAACTGCTGCTACGTGTCGTGGCATGGACGCAAGAAGTGCGCGGCATGTGTCTGACGGTATGACAGTCCATTCTACTCGAAGCGCTGTCCACAGAGCTTTGAGAGTCATAGGTGGAGGGTCCTGCCGTACATGACGATCGAGGTGCTCCCACACATGTTCAATTGGATTGATGTTCGATGACTTAGCAGTCCAAGGGAGCACTCGAAAGTCACAAGTGTTCCTCAAGCCAATCCAGAAGGAGACGTGCCTTGTGGCAGGGTGCATTGTCCTGCTGGAACATCGTGAGCACATACGGGTGCACTTGGTCCGCTACGATTGACAGATAGCCACAGGCATTCAAATTGCCCTTACACGAATCAGTGGACCTAACTGTTCCCAACAACAGCCAGTTTCCGGCCCACAATAGCCTCCTGCAGTCTCTTTTCCTGGCGTTCACGACGCACTTGCCATCGCCCGTCAATCTTATGGAGCAAAAACCTTGACTCGTCAGAGAAGGCAAACTTAGCCCACTTGTTTGTGGTCCAATGGCGGCGCTCACCTGCAAACTCTAGGTGTCGTCGACGATGACCCTTGATCGACATAGGTATAGCAATCGTGCGTCGATCGTTCAGGCCCATGTGTAGCCGGGTGCGTTCGACAGTAATGTCAGATACACATCTGTTGGCAGTACTGTTGAATGTGGTGGACAGTCGATGGACCAATGAATGATGCATCGTGGACCAACACCCGGGATCGTAGTCTGCGGTGCCATCGGCTACGATACCAGAACGCAGCCCGTAATACTGCCCATTCTGCACACCATACGTGGTGCAGTCTTTCAAGAGGATAACGCCAAACCGCACACGGCAATAGAGCACCTGTGGGACATGGCGAGACGTTGTTTCTGATCGTCCCCCAACCTCCACGACTTGACACAGCAGGTTCACGAGGCCTAGGCAGACGTACCCCAAGATGACATTGTTGATAACTCCTTGTGGGTGGGGTAATTTCATTGAAAAGCAATGTACGAAGCCTGTGAGAAAAGTATCCGACCTAATTTTTTTTGCGAAAACCTGATGGATTTGGATCGCGCACGCTTGCATGAGCCGACCTTGAACCTTTGTGCGTATGCGTGAATTTTTTCCCGCCTCTCAATAACATCATTTGCTGGCAATCACCATTAGAGGAGGGTGGTGTGTCATGCTCTCGTCGGTTTTTGATTTGAAGGAAAACGACGGAACGACTGGAGCAGCGTTACTGCATCATATTTTGCTTTCAGAAACTGGGTGGAAACAGCCAGGTGGAAACCATGCGGAAGATTCAGACGGCTTTCGGTGACGATGCTATGGGCATCACACAGATTAAGGACTAGCACATGCCGAAACGACCAGGTCATTGCCAAAGTGAACGCTGTGGTGAACGAAGTTGTGGAAAAGGTGGGCATCAGTACGTTTGCGGTGGCGATTTCCATTCTGACCGAACCTTTGGCCATGAAGAGAGTGGCAGCGAAATTCGTGCCGAAGCTGCTGACGTCGAAGCAAAAGCAACTTCGTGTCGACGTCTCACAGGACATGCTGGCCTCCGCAAACAGTGACCCCGACTTCACGAACACCATAATCACTGGTGACGAGTCCTGGGTGTAAGGGTACGACCATAGCATCGTCACCGAAAGCCTCCAAATCAAAAACCGACGAGAGCACGACACACTAACTCCCTCTAATGCCGATTGCCAGCAACCGACGCTATTGAGAGGCGGGAAAAAGTTCACGCATACGCACACAGGTTCAAGGTCGGCTCGTGCAAGTGTGCGCGATCCAAATCCATCAGGTTTTCGCAAAACCCCGACTTCACGAACACCATTCCTCATCAGGACGACCAAAGAAGGCCCGCCAAGTGCGCAGCAATGCGAAAGTGATGCTGACAGCGTTCTTTGGCTCTTGCGGTGTGGTACACCACGAGTACGCACCACAGGGTCAAACAATCACCAAAGAGTACTACAGGGATGTCCTCCGTCGCCTACGCAAGAGACCGCAGTTGTGGTCGACATGCAACTGGCGCCTCAAAAACCAGACTCCCGTGGTACGACAGGCTCCTTACTCTCCTGACCTGGCCCCCTGCGACTTTTGGCTGTTCCCCAAACAAACTCAAGAGGCCATTGAAAGGAACGAGATTTCAGACAAGAGAGGACGTTATGGCTGCAACGACGCTTTCCAGGAATGCTTCCAACAATGGCGGCATCGCTGGGAGCAGTGTGCGGAGTCCCAAGGAGACTACTTTGAGGGTGATTAGCTTTCCAATGCTCCACGTCGGATACTTTTCTCACAGGCCTCGTACTTATTCCAAATTTAGATTATTACGTCTCAATCAAACGATTTTGATTTCATTGCAGATATTCTACATTTGCCTGGGGACGGTGAAACCAGAAGTCGTGACTGTTCCGAAAGTAAGACTATCGTAATGATAAAAAAATTCAATGCACGTTAAACACGCAAGATGACCAGACGTCCCTGATTTTCGGGAACTGTCACAGAATCGCCTGCCTTATCCCCAGTCATGAAGTCGTTGCGATGAGCATGAAAGACTAAACCATTCATGACACGTCATTCCATGTTGTTTGGCATACACTGAGTTAGCAAAACTCATTGATTGATGGGCATGGCTCACGAATTCGTGAGTTGACGTCTTTTGAACGGGGTGCCCGACGCATGGGATGTTCCGTTTCGGCAGTGGTGCACGAATTTGGCTTTCCCCACTCAACTGTCTCCAGGGTGGATGAAGGCATCACAGTCCACAACAGGCACCATACCTGGCGTCCAGCTGCCCCGAATGATCGTGCCCGGCAACACCTGGGACGAATGATTCAGAGAGACAGGAGCGCAACAGTGCAGCAAATCACAGACCGCACTAGAAACGTCTCTCGGTGGACAATCCGTCAGAATCTGCATGCCCACGGAGCCAAACCTCGAGAGGGATTGTTGCGCTGTCTAGGTGCCGACACGGCTAGTGGCTCCGCTGTTCGTTTGCTGTGTCAGTTGCTCGACAGTGGCACGCTGCTTGATCTTGACCAGGCGTCGTAACCGACGCTCGCCTCTAGGATCGATGGTCCCCACAGTTACCTCTTTGGTTGCTCGAAACTCCGGTTCGTCCAGTCGCGGTACACCTTCACGACAGCAGTTCATGATGATCCCCTTTTGGAGGTCCGACAGGTCACTTGCTGTGTTAACGGACGCTCAATGTGTCATGAGTCAATGCCAATTTTTTTTTTCCAGAGTTCACCTTACACCCAAGAATCACGGGAGATGCTCATGACGGTGAAGCTTCGCCTTTCGACGCTCATTTTAAAATCAATCAGCTGCTCCAACAAGAGAAAGCGGCATTGTCGTGTGTCCGAAACGTACAAGATTAGAACCAGCGGCACGTAAGGATTCGTTATCATAACGCTACGTTACCTGTCGACTGGCTGCTTTTCAAATTACTTTTTTTCATTTGTCTTTCCAGGGTGGCTACAAGAATCATAAGTTGATGAGCACTTTGCGTCTCTACAGCGACGCAACTGGTGCCTTGAGAAATAAAGTGTACCCCCCTCGTGTTTTTGATGTTACTGACGAAACTTCTTTTCGTACTCTTTGTATATCAAATACCACTGAAATAAATTTATAAATAAATAAACATTCCGATCTCTGCCTCCATGTCACTACTTGCATGCACATACACTATATGATCAAAAATATCCGCACACCCCTCACAGATCATCGCTTGGCCCAATGTCGCATGATAGTGACTTGCACATCATTTAAATAGCTTCCCACACCTTCACACACAACTCTGCTTGGACATTGGCAAGAATGGGGCGTTCGGCAGAGCTCGGCGAGTTCCAACGTGGAACCATCGTCGGATGTCACCTATGCGGCAAGTCCGTGCGTGACATTTCCAGCCTTCTTCAGATACCCAAGCCGACAGTAGGCGATGTCGTTATGAAATGGAAGACCCAGGGATCGACAACAGTTCAACAACGAACCGGTAGACCCAAGAAACTAACGGACAGAGACCGTCGAGTGCTTCGTTGCGTCACCCGCAGCGACCGGAAGTCCTCGGCGGAAAAAATTGCCACGGAGTTTCGAAACGCCTCTGCAAACGATGCCAGTACTGTGACGATTAGTCAAGAACTGCACACGACAGGATTCCGTGGCCGTGCTGCAGCCCACGAGCCCCACGTCGGCAGGGTCGACGCCGAGCGACGTCTGGAGTGGTGCAAAGCCCACAGAAACTAGACAATGGACCAATGGAAACGTGTAATGTGGACAGACGAATCTCGCTACACACTCTGGCAATCCGACAGACGAGTTTGGGTTTGGCGCATACCTGGAGAACGCTTCTTACCCGAGTGCACAGAGCCCACGGTCGAGTTCGGAGGAGGAGGAGGAGTCACGGTGTGGGGCTCGTTTTCACGGTACGGACTGGGCCAGCTCGTTCCTGTGCAAGGAATCGTGAACTCCGACCGTTATCTGAATGTTTTGGACAACCGTGCACTTCCAACGTTGTAGCAATTTTTCGGAAACGGGCCGTTTCTCTACCGACACGACAATGCTCCGTGCCACAAAGCGAGGCGTGTACGGCAGTGGTTTGCGGACTCGGGGGTCGAAGAAACGGGTTGGCCGGCACAAAGTCCCGACCTCGATCCTATAGAGAGTCTGTGGGATGAATTGGAAAGACGCTTGCGGGCCAGATCACGTCGGCCAACTTCTGTACCTGAACCGATTCTCGCTCTTCGGGAGGAATGGAGGAACATTGCGGAAAGTAGCTACCAACATTTGGTGGAAAGTGTTCCCCGAAGGGTGGAAGCTGTGATTCGGGCAAAGGGATGTGCAACGCCCTATTGATTTCCATGAAATCGTGGCTAGAGCGCAAACGTGCATGTGTCCAGATATTTGTGATCATATAGTGTACACTCACTCACCACAAGTCATGGCACACTCCTCCAATCATGTTCCGTGTTCGTAACGACAGAGATCCCGCTGCTTCCATTCTCAGAATCAGGTGCACAGGTCTCCTTGAAATCACAACACAATCAATTGGAAGCAAAGCTATCATCGTTGCAAGGGTACACCAAACGAGAGGTTACGACCCATGTCGGACAGCGGACGGAACGCTCACGCCTCATTGACGTTAGAGGTGTTCGCCGGGTCACTGGCTTGCAACTGATGATCGAAGGGCGACAGCGCACCAAATCACCATGCAACCCCCGCTCGTCAGGTAGGGACCACTCAAGCAGATGGACGTTCCATACGGATCTGGTTTGTGTTCTCGTGTCATGACATAGGTGCATGACATCAAATCTGCATGCTACTTCCAACATTGATGTGCTGCACCCCTTCATGAACTGTTTCTACCCCGCTCGTCAGGTGGGGACCACTCGAGCAGGTGGAGGCTCCATACGGATCTGGTTTGTGTTCTCATGTCATGACATAGGTGCACGACATCCACTCTGTGTGCTACTTCAAACGTTGATGTGCTGCAACCCTTCAGGAACTGCTTTTACTCCGCAAGCGACGGCATCTTCCAGCAAGATAATGCGCCTCCACACACGGATCTTATGACAAGGTAGTGGCTGGAGGAACATGCTACCAACTCAACGTTCCAAACCATTGAACATCAGGGACGTCATCGAACGATCTGTGACGTTGTCACCAACAGCATGCGGTACAACCAGGCATGTCCAACAACTGTGTCTGTTACGACAATTCAGCGAACCGTGGGTCTTTCAGGCGCAATGGTGTCGGGTGCATTCAGTTCGTTGCGCATGCTCACGTTCGCTTTTCCGTCACCTATTTAGGCGAATTCCACCAACGCATCGAGACAATGCATCCATCCATTCAAGGCGCAGTACCCGCCACTGGTTTCATGACAATAATGAACGTGAACGTCAATTTGGTGTACGTACACTGTCATATCAATGAATGATGAGCAGCACCCCTTCAAGGTGCACGCACGGTTCGCATCAACAACGATAACACATTGTAGGCTGAGAAAGCTTTGAAGCTGGTGCATCAAACGGCAGGTGCACGAGACTCAAGATGGGTGAACGTCCCGATTTAACAAACATCCAACAAGGGTGCCACCATCTCCGAAACGGGTGATTCTGTAGTGAAGGTGTACAAAGAGTGGACAGCAGGGACAGAAAACACGTCCCAACGCCGTCACTGTAAAGGGTCACGAGCCAACAACTGATGCGGTGAGCGGTGCTTACGACGACTCTTAACGACTGACCACCAGATTCAACAGTGGTGCCAACAGACGTGTATCCGACGTTACCGTCGAACGCACTCTGCTGCGGATGGGCCTGAACAGTCGATGCACGTGAGCACCGCCATCAGACCACAGACGAGTGGGCTAAGGTCGCCTTCTCCGACGAGTCAAGGTTTTTGCTCCAAACGATTGATAGGCGACAGCAAGTGCGCCGTGAACGCCACGAAAAGAGATTGCAGGAGGCTCACGACGTTCCGCCAATGTGATGGCGTGTTCAGCAGGGCAAGGCATGTCTCCTTCTGGATTGGTTCGAGGAACACGCTAATGACTTTCGAGTGCTCCCTCGGCCCGCTAATTTGCGGGACATCGATCCAATCGAACATCTGTGCGAGCACCTCGATTGCCACATACGGCAGCTGGAACCTCCAGCTATGACTCTCAAAGCTCTGTGGACAGCGCTTCGAGTCGAACGGACTGTCATACCATCGCACACATACCGCGTCCGTGCGACGACGCATAGCAGTGACATGGAAAAAAAAAAGAAGACACGTGACGCCAGGGTAATTGTAAAATAGATTCTTTATTCGTCACTAAATAAGAATTACA
>JAHWFO010034461.1:0-11029 GCA_023313115.1 Rhysida immarginata
GTTTATTGTGAGTTTGCCGTAGGACCACACTGTCTATCAGGAGTTGCTCCTTACAACCCATGTAATTTCTACGGCATCCCTTTTGTTGCTCAGTGAGAATGTTGTTTGTGTGTATGTGTGTAAACATTTTCTTTGCGATACAGGCAGTTATAATTTTGTAAAGTGTAGGCAGGCATGTGATAAGTCTATATTGTGTGGGATCTGTAGTGTTATGTGACTTTGGTACCATGTATGTTATTCCTTGTGTGAGGGAATGTAGCAATGTATGTGCCGTTTGCAAAGTGTTGGAGACCTGTTTTGCAAGGGCCAGATGCAAACAGGTTAAGTGCTTATACCAAAAGTTCTGAATCTTATCTACACCTGGAGCCTTCCAATTGTGAGTATGTTTAATGACTTGTGAGAGTTCATCTGCTGTTATGTCAATATAATGCATGTTTGATAGTGTGGATGCTAATTGCTCCTCTTCCCTGATCCAGCTAGCTTCCCTATTATGTTCAACTGAGACAGACCAAAGAGACGACCAATAATGTTGGAGTGCTGTTTGTGTTGGCAGACCAGTGTTTTGTGTCTGTGTATAATCTTTGTTTAACTGCTTATAGAATGTCTTCTCATTGTTTGCGAATAACTTGTTCTGCTGTTTGCGCTGAGTGCATGTTTTGTATCTCTTCAGGCGTTGTGTTTTTGCAGCTAACTTTTGTTTTTGCAGCTAACTTTTTGCAGGCGTTGTGTCCATATATTCTGTAAGGTGTTGATTGTGCTGCTCATGTCTGGTGTGTGTTTTAATCTTCTTAAATAATTGTCTGAGGCGTTTGTTCTGCTTTGATGAAGTGTTGTTTTTAGTGTACTGCGTAAGTCTACCTAACTGCTTGCGGATTTCGTCAATCTCAGACTCAATCCGCTTTTGCCATTTAGGATGAATTTTGTGTGTTTTTATGGATTGGTTTCCTACCCAGTGTGGATATAACTGTAAGAGCCCCAGTGTAAATAAGTAGGTGTATGTATTCTAAAGACAGATTTTCTTCAATGTACTGTGGTAAGATATATGTGTTCAAGTAAGATAAAATTTCCCCTGTTTTGCTGTTTATATTTATTTTAGGTATACCTGGTCTTTGTGTGGGATCTGTTCCCGTGTAAACTGTAAGGTATCTTTGTAGCGTGTCGTTTAATGTTTCAATAAGTTTGGCATTCATGTTGTGTTGTGGATGAATATCATGGTGAAGTTCATTGTTGAGTGTGTGTTCTACAAGTTCATTAATGATGTGAATGTTCTAGTTTGAATCTGTATGTTGAGTGTCGGTTTGTGTAGATGGCTCGTGTTCTTGTAGCTGTTGTGCAGCTTCTTGCTTTATTTTCTGAAGCGTGGGTAAGGGTATTAAAATTTTCATAACAATTATGCGACGCTGATATGCAATGCGTTGTTCAGTGACTGTGATGTGAGGATATGTCTCTTTGAAAATGTTATATAACCGTTGTCTCTAAGCTGTAGTGTCGGTTTCCAATTTAGTGACTGCGTAGTAGGCTCGCATGATAAAACAGTGTATGTCATTGGTGCATTTCATGCGTTGGCGTGGCTTGCCTGCCTTAGTGGTCGAGGGCAAAGAAGCTCTTGAAACACTAGGGACAGGTTGTGGCATTGCAGTAGCCAAACAGGGGTTGGTGCTGCTTTCGCCACCATTGGCCCTGGGAGATTGTGGCTTATTTTTCGAATATGAGCCTCTGCCTAACCACGAGCGCGGACCTTGGTAACCCGGGTGACGTCCGAGCCGGTATCAGATAACGCACTAGCACTAATCATATTGATCACCAATAAATGGTTGGTCCTGTTAGCCATCTCCATCATCAGCAGGCCCTTGGTTGATGTAATCAGCTCATCAGCCCTACTGGGTCATCTGGACCCTCAAGATTATTCTAAGGGTAGAGTAAATCAGACCTGTTAACCAGGGCCATCCCTCTAAGATGTTGCCTCCCTCGCACGACGTGGACGTAGGACCACACTAGGGTTATTATTATTATTATTATTATTATTATTATTAATATTAATATATTAATTTTATTATTTTACTTGCATTTATTTTTTCTTTTAAATGTATATTCAGTAACCCCGTTTTGGGCTTTTCGCCTGTTGGGGGACAACATCGGGTTTGGGCTTCCGGTTTATCTGGTGGTTTCCCCTCCCCTGTTGTTGTCACATTATTATTATTATCATTGTTTGGGGAAGCCAAACTCGGATCAAGTCCGGAAGGCAATCCCAGAGGCGGACCCAAAAGAGGGCCAAACTCCAAGGGACTCAAATGCGAGGGAAGGAAAGTTATGCACTCATGGGTGTAGGAATTTCCTTACTATGTGACAGGTGTTTAGAATTGTGGCTTTCTGTAAGGTTTTGTATAAGTGTGGGGTATTATCATTATTATTATTATTATTATTATTATTATTATTATTATTATTATTATTATTATTCAGGTATTCTCTTGTATGCTGATGACACCAAGCTCTTTCGTACCATCACTTACCCTCAGGATGTTTTGCGTCATATCAAACGTGCGCAACTTGCCTTTACCAATAAAACGAACCCCATTTACAATGTTTAGACTGTCGCCAATGCTACCATTAAGATGGATGGGACACTCCATTGCCTTCCTCAGTGAGTTCGATTTTGGGGCGACATCTGGACCTTTGCGAAGTACTAAATATAATCGGTAATTCTAACCTATAAGATTAGGTTAATAAAATTAACAATGACTAAAAACAATAAAATAAAAAATATAAAAAACTTTCTAAGCACACTTTTATCTTAAAAAGCCATTTAATATATATATATTTCTTTTTTAAAAATTTTCTAGTACTACGCAAATCGAAACGATGGTGGTGAACTTTCGGTTTACTACTACGCAAAGCAGCAACTGAAACTATTTTTTTTATTTCCCAGACTGTTTTGGTTTAGTACAATGGAAATCGCCAGAGAGCGCCATTGAAAAAAAATTCACGCTCGACGCATAGTAGTGCCCCATCTATCTTTTCTTCATCGATGGTAGAACTTAGCAGTGGAAATTTGCAATGGTACTATAATGGTATCTTTAAAACATGTACTACTGAAGCAATTTCACTTATAGTTCATATTAGAGGATTCAAAGGTATCATGGCTAGATTTTTTTCCTATACACGACAATGCATGTTCCAACAGATTTCTGATGGTAGAAAACTTTCTGCAAAGTGATTCAACACATCGAGTGGCAGGAAGAGCTCCGGTTATGATCTCGACTGAGCATGCATGGGAGAAAACGTTCATAAAACCTTTATATTCACTCCTATCTTTGTCATTTGGGGGTAGCCGTAGCCCAGTTGTCTCGCCTTGTTCAATGCATTGGTGGAATTAAGCAACCTTGGGCGCGGCTAGTTACAGGTTGGGTGAAAAAGACCACCTGGAAAATTTCCATCTCCCCCCGTGAGACGAAGGGCACGTAAAGCCGTCGGTCCCGGCTGCTGCGACCATCTTACAGCAGTCGTTAAGATAAAATGGAGATAGTACAATAGACTCCGAGAGTCGCAGCGCTTGATTTTTTTCCTAACCACTTCGGCTTCTAGTTTAACCATTTTGGTTTCATGGTAACCACCCCTTACAGTTCATTCATTCATCTTTGTCATTTCGAGTTGCTTGATATAATATTTGTCATATCTTATCACTGAAAATTTTAATGTCATAAGGGTACCAATGGAGTACGTGCCATTGTATCGATTACGACCATCTTCAAAATGGTTCATGCGCAGAACCATATTAATCGATTAGCGAAAGCAGATTTTGAAAATCTTTCAATTAACAATTCCATGGGGAAATAAACCTACGATAGGGCGTAACAAAATGAAACAAAAGATGTTTCAAATTTATTTAAGGCACATGATGAATCTTAGTGGTTTTTACTAATAGTATTTACAATTTACTTACCTTTCACTTGATTTCGTTCAATTTGGAATATCGCAACGATATATAGTTAGAAAAACCTAATTTAGTTTACTAGCCATTAAGTACAATAGAAGTTAGAATAAATTGCAGCGTTGTATAATTGCAGCTTTCTCAATAAATCTGAAAAGCTTGCAATAACGAACGGTTAAATTCTTTAGGTTCCTTCACCCAGCTCCGGTTTTAAACATCAAAGATTTCTTTTAATACGTTCTCTTTCTCCCTACCGTAGATAATCTTGTGTATGATGTGAGCTCGTAAAATTTGATCTGCTATTCCCAAGTTTTTCCGCCAGAAAAACGATTTATTCATTTTTCAATCTTTCATTGTTTTTTGAATCTAAAATTAGCTAGCTTGCTTCTTTTCCATGGAACAAATAAAATCATTTGGTTATTCTTATTATTTTCTTGTAGGTGAATGAAAACGAGTCTTTCAAGAAACTTAGAGACGCTATTAAAAGTAAGTAAAGAAAACGTTTCAAACTAATGGGAAAAAATCCCATATCAAACCTAATTATTTTCCATTTCCCTCATGCATTTTTATCAATTATAATCGAAGAATGTGAATAAAGTTTACCTACGCCTTCATATACAAAGGGTCATTTCTCCTTAACTTTGCCGAATTTGGATGACTGTCAATTCTACACCACGTTTATGTTCAGTGTTTCCCTGGCAGCGTAATTTCCATGAAAGTAAATAAAGAATGATCAAAGTATATTTTTTTCATGCCAAACCTCAGACATTTAAATAATTGATGAAAAATAGGAAAGAAAATTCCACAGCCTGGATTCGTACCAGGAACCTTCTGCTCACCGTGCAGACGCGCCAACCAATGGCGCCACTGTGGACATGGAAGCATTATCGCTATCTACATGTCATTAGTTGGAGCAGTACCCAGATCGCAGACTGGGAGTATCTTTCCTACTGGCGTAATATTCGTCTGAAAGTGAGTAAAGAATGATCTAAGAGGATTTTTCTCATGCCAAACCTCAGATGTTTGCATGAAGTGAAGAGAAGGTTCCTGATTTGAACGCAGGCTGTGGAATTTTCTTTCCTATTTTTCATCAAGTAATTTCCATGCTAGCAGATTTCTTTGCAGGAAGGCGAGAGGAATTTCGTTCCATACCTCCTTGCAGACTTACCAAAGTTCAGGGTTGGTTTTGGGACGGCGCCTGTTGAGACCCATTTTGATAAAGCCAAAACTATATAAGTTCATAGGGGAGGCATCAGGTGACTTCACGAGGATTGCAGGGAAGGGTATTGCGTGAATGTCTCTTCTTTCATTTGTGCCATGAAATTCTGTGTTGAGTGCGCGGTTTGGCTTGATGCCTTTATCTTGAAGAACACGAAATTCATTGCTCTCCTCTCCGTACAAGGCCGGGATCTTTGGTAAAGAGGTTTCAAAATATTTTTTGGGTCGCACTTTGCATTAACTTTACCGTTTTTCTTTACCGTCTTTTTGAGCAGTACCCCGCCACCACCATGAAGCCTTTCAGAAAACTTTCATGACAGTTGCACACCCAATCAGTCCGGCCTTTCACATCTGTGAGGTAACCAACGCTTCATCCAACGTGACAAAAAACTGCCATTTCTCTTTTGCAAGGTATCCTTTGTAAGGTTTACGGGCTGTTAGAATGCACTCTCATCTGATAAGGTTATTTATCTATCTCTGCAATTCAGGTACACCCTTAACGCGCCTCCATGTTGTTACAAATTGTTGTCAGTTTGAAAAAAAATTTTTCACTGTCTTTTGAAATTTACAATTTTCAATCCTTGACTCAACCGAAATATTTACTAAGATAATTGCTTTATTGAATGCTATAGCTTTGCCTGAAGTGAATTGTTAAAGATGTTGTTTATTTTTTCAAAGTTTCCTTTGTGTTACAGAAGAAATAAGGAAAAAACTGAATTATTTTTTGTTTCTGAAAATAGAACTAAGTGATAAATATTTTGAACGGATATTTATAAGAGAAAAGAACGAGACACAAAACTCTCGAATACAATAAATAATAGTTTTTAAAAATGAAAAATAAAATAATAATTAACAATTGACCTTTATCATAAACTCTCGTTCTCACACATTTTCTTAGCCTCCGTAGCCTTGAGTACCACATAAAAAATGGCGTCCCTTGGTCGTGTTTTAAGCATTTGTGATTTGAGTAAAATTCATTTTTTTACATTTTCCATAGGTTTTTACTACTTTAAAGATTTTTATTATTATCTTTATTAATTTAACATACATTATTAACCTGAAATATGCAAAATATAATGATTTAAATCTTTACTGATAACCTTTCATGATTTTAATTTCATAGTCATTTCCAAATTACCAATAAAATTATTTTCTAATGATGTTTATTTCTTTCTCCTCACTCTGACAATTGGGAATACAACAATATTAATCCATAGCAATAAAAATTTTGAACAACAACAATTAAAACTTTCACTTACGATACAGTCAACAAATGCCGTTAACACGTCCAGTATCCGCCATTTGCATTTTGTAAAAAAAATCAGTGACGTTAAGTGGCAACCAATCACAATACAGGGGATAAAGGTCAATTGACAAAATAATTAATAAAAAAATAAGTAAAATCAAAATAAAACTAGAAATATAAAATCAAATAAAAAGCTGACTTTTCTGATAGAGAATATCCTTTATCAAAGCAAAAACGATAATTCTCTAAAAGCAATTAGAATATTAGAGAATTATCCTAAAGTTATGAAAAAAGTCGACAATCGACAATGGAACAGTGAAGTGTACATTTGTTAGGATGGGACGAAAGCAGCGCTTTCACAAAGCTCATCCAACCAGAATAAACTGCAAATGAAATACACTGATGTAGTCAAGAAGCCTAACCAACCCAAGCGGTCTTCCATATTATACAAAAAAGAAAATAAGATTGACGATTGTCAGAAACAAAATATAAACGAAATAAAAAACACAAGGAAAAAGAAGATTATCACATCTTCCAGTAGTCCGGGATAGATACGTTGCTAATATCTTCAAAATTGACGTCAAGAACGTGCCTCGGTTTACGATACTTCGTATACTTTAGATAGGACATTATTTTCTTCTGAAAAAAGGAGCACTGCCTTCGATCTTCATGGCCACTACTGGCTTTTTAATAATAGGCAGCTTGGCTGTTGGAATGACATAATCTCTTTTTTGCATTTTGAAGAAAGGAGATGCCCCACTGATATTTTTCTCCAACTTTGATGAATTAGTGGGACTTGGTGCACCCACTTATATCTACATTCCGGCACAGTAAAAATATAAACCTCTTAAACCGTAAAAATATTATTTTCCTCTCTCTCTATAAAAAGTGAAGAGAAAATATAGAATTTGTTATGGTCCACGTACTCGTTCTCGCGGATTGAGAACGCCAGATAGGCGGGAATGCAAAACAAAATGGAGAATACGTAGGAGCTGACGATGGCGATGCGGGCCCGTTACATGTTGCACAGCTCGGGATTTCTCTGGGGGAGACTCACCGCAATATATCGCCAAACCGCATTCAATGAGTTCTTCAGTATTCCATTCACAAGTTTATTGTCGTGAGTCTTCATCTTCTGTATCAGAATCAAAAGGAGGTCCTGTATAATCTTTCCGATATGGGCCATGTTTAAATCCGTGTGGATGGATTGGTATTTCACCGTCCTTCTGTCCAGCAGAGCAATGGTCCTCAGGGTAACATTCTGGAATGACTGTAGTTCACTCCGTCTGGTTTTACAGATAGTCGCCCACGCAGGCATGCCATAGAGGAGTATGGTCCGGATAACCGATTTGTACAGAAGTAACTTGTTGTCAATGCTGAGGGCGCTATTGCGACCCATGAGAGCTATGATACTGTACTTAGCGCTCTTCGCTTTGTTCAGAGCATAGGACATATGCCGGTTCCATGAGAGTCTTGAGTCAATGATAACTCCCAGATACTTGTAGTTGTCCACCATTCCAGTTTCTTATTGAACAGAACAAGATAATCTGGGGGACGCTTGCGCTTCCTATTGAGGTACAAATCCTTGCACTTTCCGACGTTAAGGTTCAACTTCCAGCAGTTAAACCAGTCTTCGAACTGCTGCAAGACGCACTGCAGCCGAGTGATAACGTGAGCTGGCTGGTGTTCCCATGTCATAATGGCAGTATTATCCGCATAAAAATACAGATTACAATTATCGGGTTTCGGGAAATCATGTACAAAGTAATTAAATAGCACAGGCCCGAGGACAGAACCCTGAGGGACACCGGCCTTTACATCACGGGGCGTGGAAAGATTTTCTCCAACTTTGGCTTGATAGGATCTGCCGTCAAAAAAGGATTTCACCAACAAAATCAAATCGGCAGGGAACCCGTCTCTGATCATTTTGAAGACAAGGCCCTCATGCCACACCTGGTCAAAAGCTTTACTGACATCGAGAAATACCACCCACAGTACTTATTTATCCTTTGTGCTTCGGCAAAATTTATTTCTTTTACTCACCATTGTGCTTACCTTAATTTCGTTTATCATGAAATTTACCCTCTCGCCCTTTCATCGTTTGGACAATTGTTGACGAAGCAATGATGCTTAAATTTTTTATCGCTGCCCTAACAATGGATCGTTTGGGAAAGTGTAAGTGATTGTTAAAATTTGCAAGCAGCAATGGCCTCCTGGACGTCGGGATAGATTGCTGTCGTTTTCATACATTTGCTTGGGTAAAATACTTTGTCCTGTGAGCAATGAGGACTGAAACCCTGAGAAGAAAATAACACATTTCGTCGTAAAGTTTTGTTTGATATTTTGAAACCTGCTGGAAAATTAGCACCTGTTAGAGAGTTTTCGTCACTGTTCTATACGAGCAACAAGGGACTTAGAAAATCTCTGCTAGAGCTATAGAAGTCTTCACCATTTTATAAATTTTGTTGGAACTCAAATCCTAACCCTGCGTTTCTGTTATGATATTTCTAAAGACTCTCGTTGGTCTTTTCACGTTGATGAACTGTTTTTCCGTTAGCATATTGGACTCTCCTTTAGCATGTGTAATTCTACACCACAGACTTATTTGTGCGTCTGCGTTCAGACTAGCTCCTCGTCATTTGGCAGGACGACTCCGAGGCCTAGTAGGAAAATGTTCTAACCTCGTCATTTGGTATTTCTTTGCAGTGTAGAATATTGAATTTTAAACTTGGAAATATAAGAAACTGTAGGTGGTATCATGTTTTTCTTTATAATTATTCATTTTGGATGACCCTTTTGTTGTTGAGATATAATAACAATCATTTTTATATAAAATTTATTAATTAAAAAAGGCTTACTTCTTTTCTATTTGTGAAATAAATGAAATTTTTATGTTCTATTTTTTCAGCGCCAAAGCACAGTCAAGAGAAACAAAGCCAGCGTTGTTTCTCTTGATTGGCTTTGTCGGTGTTGTTGCAGCGAAGGGGAGAGGCGGGAAATTCATCGAATCGTCGATGATGGTTTTCCATGCTCCTGCCTTTTTATGTTGAGGAATGTAAAATAAATTACCACAGACGAATGTAAAACTATTTTCCTATTTATTATTTGATAATTTTTCAAAGGTACACGATTTTTTAAAGCTGTATACAATGTAAGAAAACACTCTTGCTTTCTTATCGATAAACCAGACGTCATGTTTATTCCAGGTTCTCTCTAGACTAAAAAAAAAAATAGTCGACTATCGACCAGTGCTCTCGACGCATACGCAGAGTTAAGTCTTAATTGCAAATCGCGCCTATGGGAACCGGCATCTCTGCCGATAATCGAGTACGACTCGCGTCGATGCTTATCAAATCGGGCTTCTCAATCGCAGTAGTAGTCGTAGTGACCAGTCGGAGCAATGAGAACCGCCTTTAACCTTTTTACTATTTTGGGGGCTCCCATTTGTGATTCAAGTTCACGAAACTATCTAAAAAAGAAAAGAATATTAGTCATAACCAATTTACATATAGAGGTAATAATCAAGACGTAAAAATAGAATTAAAATTAAAATAAAAGGGGAAAATAACCATAGCAATAAGCGACTTTAACTAGCAAGAATTTAATCAAACCTCATTAGAAGAAATTCACATTATTTCCCGATTTAAGAATTGATTTACTTGTTTTTATCGACACTGTCTACTTATCCCGTGTCCGAACTGACTTAGAAATCAAAAGAAGACATAAAAAAGGAAAAGCAAACGAACGTACTTATTAATCTTAGAACTTTTCCAGAGAAGTTTCACGTCTTAACCTAATAACTTTAAATTGATAGTCAATAACTAGTTGGTAGTTGATTGGATGAGAATGGCATCCTATGGTATTGACTTTTAAATATCTTATATGATACGATGAAACACCAATAGGATTAATCAGTTATTCGATAAATAACGTAATGTCTCCCGCAATATATCCCTGACTTTTCCCAAGAATTGTCTCATTTACCTGGCAAATGCTTGAAAATAGCCCTTTTTCCCTGATCTTCCCTGGCAACTTTTCATTTCCCTGACTATCTCTGACTTTCCAGAATGTGGGAACCCTGAACTTTTTATTGACAGATAAACCCTTTTATGTAAATTATTGCCATAATTTATTATTAATTTATTGTTGATGCTACTTCGATTTAATTTACGTTGTGTGTTAAAAGAACAATTTAAATAAAGGAAAACATTTATTTCCAAACACATTTTTGTTATTTTCTCGTATTGGCCCCTATCCCAGAGGGTTGGTTTGTAACGAATTATGAAGATCCCAATAATCGTCTCACCAAATCTTATGGAGGGTTCAACAAAATATTGCTATATATTATTTTATGACCTTTAATCTTTGAAACTTTTTGAATTTCCAGAGTAGTGGGGCCACGCTGGTCCTTCACTAGTCTTATATTGGGTGCCATACAGGTACTTACTTCATTGCCTACGAGTTTAACCTTTAGCATATCCCTTCATAATGTGATTTGTGACTGTCCTTTTGAAAAAGCTTTTAAAGAATATTAATTGGATGTTCAATGAGGATTTTATACACGCCATACCTCAGATGTTTAAATTATTCATGAAAAATAGGAAAGAAAATTCCACAGCCTGGGATCGAACCAGGAA
>JAHWFO010034462.1:0-18637 GCA_023313115.1 Rhysida immarginata
CGTCAGAAGAAACTACGAAAGAAATTTCATTGTACGGCTCGCTGGTCTTGTGATGAAAACTGTTTCTTAAGGCAGAAACTGAAAAAGAGCAAACAAATTCTCGTTTGAATAGAATGAGCTGTTTATGCACATATGAACACAAATGAATTTGTACCTCTGGGTATGCCAAAAATAAAATATTCAGATCTGTTTCAGTCCACATCTATTTGTCGATTTCTTTCAGCAATTTGGAGCGTGCAACAACTTTTAATCTGTTTCACATGCGTGCCAGATCATTTCCGTTTAGCAATTTCATCCATTTTTTTCTGATCTGATTGGTCAAATTACTTTGGAAAACATGGCTTCTTTGAGCAATTGCCATACCTGCCAATTTGTACGATTTTCCGTACAATGTATTGCTCGATCTTACAGACAGATTTTTTAAAATCACTGTTTTTAAAATGGCTGATGAAAACCTAGACCACAGTTCATTGGAATTGGAAGAGCTTGATGAGCTAGTCACCAGATGTCCTTACATTATTCCATACATGTTCAATAGGCAACGACGTCTTATCTGCTGTGCTACCATGTGTGGGTATACCTTGTCCTGCTGGAATATAACATCAGAATGGTACGACTTGTGTATGTCTGAGGGTATGTTTAAAAAGTCCAACCAGTTTAAACGATAAGGAACCTTGCTGCAATGCCATTTTGAAACGTAATGCTCACAACCGCACTGTCCATGAAGCACGATCAGACAAAAGCGAACGGTCTCTGATCGTACCACGTGACTACTTAGGCTTAGACACAGCCTAAGTTTTTTAATGTGTTGGTTGCTGTTGCGAGTTCCAGCATTACGTAGTAACCGAGATCCATGCCCAGTAGCACCCCATGCCATTTCGCCACTGACAATCCTGGACAGGAAATGCTCTTACCATTCTTCACGGTGTTGCAGTTTTCACAGTGATTTCTGTACAAGTTTCTGTACATCATAATGAGACTTTTTTGGAGTTCGCATATCAATTGTGTGGTGTAACGTAGGCGTAATAACATTTTGCGATGTTATATTGCCATGGACTTTAGTATTGTAATTAGTTTAAAAATTGGATAATAGAGTACACCGGTTTTGAGAATTCGTTGAATTAAATTTTGGTTCTGGAAAAATTGCACAAATTGACAGGTATTTTAATAACACGTAACAAGCAGTAACTCAAAAATGAATAGTGATATCTGAAAACTGATTTCATTATTGGATTTGTGGGGAAATTGCACCCCAGATCGACTGGTCACATGACTCTCTTTCTGAAACATTTTGGACTAAATGTACGAATTTCTATGGCCATAAGTTGGCAGGTATGTAAGTAAATAATCTGCCAAAGTTCCGGTCATTCCTGACCTTTGTTATTATGTGGCTTTTCTTTTAGTCTCATACAGAGCTCTCTAGCTCTGTTTGCTATCCTGACCATCCTCAGGTCAGGTTATTTTGCTCTCTAGCCTCAGGTCAGGCTATCGTGCCGCTCGTTATGGCAAAATTGAAATGCCACATTGTGTTTTCAAACTTTGTCTGGACATTTTCCACATCATTCCATTCAATTGCGGAACAATCTGCCTCTAGAATAGTACAAAATGACCTTAAATTGCCACTCTTCTTCTTGTAATGTCTCGTGCCGTCATTTTAAACGATATGCGACGGTCTCTTTGATACCTGCCCAGCATGAATCGCATTGAAATGTTATTTTAGCTTAGCTATGACAAATGACATACTTTAGCCTGTATTATCTTAGTTTTATGCTTGATTTTAATCCTTTTATCGTGATTCTCTAACTAAAATGCTGCTTACAGGATCGAAACAATAAGCGAACTGAGTGGCCAAAAGTCATGGCAATGGATGTTATGTTAATAGCGAGTCGCTCCACCGCGAGGCTGCAAAACTGCAATAACACGTCGAGGCATGGACTCTATGAGGTGTGGGAATCGTTCGGGAGAGATATTGATCCACGCATCTTGCAGTGCTGCCCACAATTGCTCGTGTAGTGATATGTTGCATTGTTTTGTTGAAACATAGCATCTCCATCAGGATACTGTACACTGACTGACCAAAACTCATGGAATAGTCACCTAATATCTGTTCGGGCTCCATCTGGCCCTGTGGAGGACAGCGATATGGCGTGGAAGTGAGTCTGTAAATCCCTGGTACACTTCAGGAGGCACTTAACCATATCAGGGCTTTGAAGTAGCCAGTGCAGTCATTGGACCTCCCCTGCATGCTCCTCGAACCATTCTTGGGTGACATTGGACCGATGTGGTGGCGCATTGTCATCTTGAAAGACGGCAAGATTGTCAGGGTGTTAAAAGGCCAAAAACGGGTGGAGATGGTCTCCGAGCAGTTGACGCGAGAGTACCCTGGACCACGCCCTTTTGAGCTCTGCACCAGACATGTTGCCTCCCATGAACAGTTGATACCTTGACTCGTCCGACCTTATGACTTTGTGACTTTTATAATGTTCAGGCAATGTGGTTGGTGGCAAATGCACAGTGGAGTGTCCGACAACATGTGGTTAATACCGAGGGCATGCATGTTCCTAGGGATTATCCACTGGGAGACGTTTCTAGCTCTGCAAATGTTGAATTGGTCTGAGTCGCACTGTGGCCCACCTGTCGGTGTTGATCATTCTCGGTACACTTTAGGTACAGTTGAATGTGTGAATCTGAATTCATGCACAATCGCCAAAATAGAACTTCTCATGTGCTACGCACCCACCATCATACCCGGTTCAAATGCCATCAACTCATGTTGACATTGCATTTCACATGAATCAAACACACAGCCACTTCCCACAAGGTCTTACACACAACTGCAGCCGCCGCAAGGCCTCCAGGGGTCGTGGAATACACGAGGTGTCTGATTGCGAATCAGCGACCTGCTATCCCATGAGTTCTACTCAGTCAGTGTACATTGCTTGTTGAAAGATTGTGTCAGCAATATTGAAGAGCCACCCTAGACATTGTTGACCTTGGTAACCTATGCAAATTTCACTCATTATCATTCTACGTTCAGAGTCTGTTAACTCGCGATGTGCTGTGATGTTCAAATGGTACAACATTTCCTGTGACTTTTGCCCACCCAGTGTCTGTGTTTGTTAATAAAATTTGCTTGAAATAAGTTGAATGTAACTTTATTTTTTGATTTGTTTTTTTGTAGTTGTCCAACCCCAGGCTGTGATGGTACAGGTCATGCTAATGGCAGTTTCCTCACCCATCGCAGCCTGTCGGGTTGCCCCCGTGCGACCCATGCTATGAAAAAAGCCAAACTGACAAACGAGGAAATGACTTCAATTCATCTTAAGGCTCAGTCAGGTAAGCTTTTTAGCATTCGCAATTCTGTGTACTGAAATAGGTTTGAGTTAGTTTATTCTCTACAAGGGTTGCAATCGTGATCATGTTATGTACAGGGCAATCCAAAAGTCAGGAAAAACTTTTAAAGCTCAATAACAGCCAGTTGCAACAATGTCAGTTGCAACAATGCTTTTTCAATCCCCATATAGCGAAATCTTTATAGGGTAATCTATACTATTATATATATTAAAGAGAGAGTGAAAAAATGTACATTCACTCATTCATTCATCACGAAATCTCCAGACTATGAATCCTATAAACTTGAAATTTGGCAAGTATATTTCTCTTGGCTTACAGGTGCTCGCTAAGAAAGGATTTTATTTTTTCTTTCTTCCTTTCCATTGTTGTTTATTTTTAAAATTTAATTTACCTGGAGCTGAATGGGATTTTTGCCTGCCTTAAAGAATTGTGACATCTGCTTTGTTTAATGAAGAATTTGGCGATTGTTCAGTGAAGCAGCATTAATAATGAGAGTCGTGCGGAATTACAGTGTACCTTTTATTATCTATACAGGGTGACCCAAACTTCTCCAGCATAATTGTTTAGGAACATTGTATGGTTCAAATAGAACAAAAACTGACCTATAAACATTGCATCTAGTTTCGATCGTGCGTGAGATATTCAGTCTATTTTCTTGTAGAGTTGTTAAAACAAATAAATAATAAAACATTTAAGAGTGCAGATCACTTATATTCTGCATACTGGCAGAACATCACATTGAGCTACAAAACAAAGCTAAAATGATAACACAAGGAATAAAAAGAAGAAGAAAGTAACAAATCAGTGTCGAGGAAGCCCCTCAAAATGATTGCCCCCCCCCCCCCAGTCGACTGTGGCTGTGTCGTTAGTCGTATATTACGTATATTATCGGCAAAATTACAAAGAGTTCTCGAGAACGTTATCTCATCAAACTACCCATGATGCACTGCACAGTATAAATGGCGGCCTGCTGATGAGTTTAAATGTGCAAGCATATTAAAAAATTCATTTCTATGAAAATCGGCACGTGAACTACTATAAAAGCTACCGAAATTGGAAGATTTTTATATTAAAAACTTATATATTTGTTCAAATTTATGAATTTATTTTATTGAAAGTTTCAGCCCATAAACATTTTTGTGAAATGCTAATTTTACCAAGGCCGACGAAAAAATACTCGTTGACCTTAATATACACGCTATTAAATACGTTCTATCAGTATTTTTCTGTAAAATACGTTTTACAAAATTATTTTCAGTCCATCCTGCTTTCAAATTTTAATTACCGGTACATGTATTTCAGAAAAAATAATTGTAATTCAAACAAAATTTTCAGCAATAATGACCTGGATGATTTTAGATAGGCAGCAAAGTCATGTATCAAAAAAGTTTTGTTCTTAATGTTAAGAAGCATTCAAATTAATATAAAAGACTAAATTTATATATATAAATGCTAAATTTAAAATACATATATAATTTATACATCAAAATTATGCAAATTTCAACATTACCTCCATACAATGTAATATCTATATAGCAAAATGATTTTGCCAGTCCGTTGATTTCACTATACGGTGGTGCTACTGGTACAGTATAATTTGGATAATACGAACTCAGTTAATACAAAAACCCGCTTAATACGAAATTACTTTTGGTCCCAGTCCCGTTTGTTTCCTTTCCTTGAAAAATTACCCCCTTAATACGAATTGTTTTTTTAAAAAAACCCGATTAATACGAAAAAAATTTGCAAAATAAAAGAAAATTTCTTACTAAAAAAACAATTTTAATAGTCAACTATGATTGGATAAATAGTGTAGAGCAGCAAATACAGTACAGTATATGTGTAACTTTCATTGGGTAGCGATATTTGTAGCGATCGGGTTTTTAACCCTTTTTTATACAACACAATGTTGCCACCTTAGTGGATTTTCCACTAGATTAGCAGATTTTACACAAAAGTTATGCAAAAATCCTCTAGAATCCGCTAAAAATTACATTAAAACAATAGAATCTACACGGATTTTTAGTTTGGTTTTAGCGGGAAAAACTTTTTTGAGTTGGCAACACTGATACAATAGTGCCAATTTTAAGAGCAGTGACTTGAAGCGAACCTGATGTCAACTGGAAGTAAATGAAGCACATCATCGTTACATAGATAAGGCATTTTTATTATAAATCCTGATATTTTATTATCTTTTTTTATTTGCAAAGAATTTTATTATGATCGTACTCTATTTAAGACAGTCTCTTTAGCATTGTCTTCTATTAGCTTATGACACATTTCTATTGTTCCTGGATAATACGAAAAAATTTGTTGGCCCCCAACAAGTTCGTATTATCAGAGTTATACTGTGTTTGATAATTAGTTTATCCAAATAGACATTTAATAATTAGATTATCCAAATAGCTGTTTGATGATTAGCTTTTCCAAATGGTTTATCCAAATAGCGTATCTAATTAGCTTATTCAAATGGCTTATCCAAAAAGCCTATCCATTTATCTGTTTGATAATTAGTTTATCTAATTAGTTAAAAATATATTTGTTTCGGAATGCCATTTTGGAGCTAAACTGTCGTCATCAAGCGTTTAAGTTAAACTGCTAATTAACGTCAGGTTAAATCCTAACTTCGCTTGGTGCAACACAAAAAAAATTTTAACCGGGACTTTATCAAAGGGTTAGTTTAAATCAAAAGGATTTTTGCCAGAACCACAGAAAAATTTCGTTATAGATATAATTTCACTATATCGAAGTTCGCTCTACAGAGGTTTTACTGCCCAATAAAAGCCCAATTGGTAGAGGCGCCAACCTTGACAATCGAGGTTCCTGGTTCGAATCCAGGCCACAGAATTTTTCCTTCCATTTTTCAATCGATAAATTACTACCTGTGTTTGGAAGATATCTCCGTTTATAATTATTATTATTATTTATTTGTGAGTTCATCAAATTTTCTGATGGTTTGGATAGGAGAAGTTATCAATCTTGAGCCAGGTGCCTGCCTCCCATTGGGCTTTCAACCATGACAACTTGGTTGTTTTTAGGACACCTTATGACAGCATGGCTGTCCAGGTGTCTGCGATAGCCCAGTTGGTAGAGGCGTTAACCATGATAGTCGAGGTTCCTGGTTCGAATTCAGGTCGCAGAATTTTTCCTTCCATTTTTCAATCAAAAAAGTAGATGTTTGGATAAGCAAATTGGATAAGCCATTTGGAAAAGCTAAATGAATAAGCTATTTAGTTTAATTAACTTTTAAACAGCTATTTGCATAAGCAGTTTGGATAATTTTATGGATAAGCTATTTGGACCAGTTAATTGGAAAAGCCATTTGAAAACTGTTTGGATAAGCCATTTGTAAAAGCTAATTATCAAACACTTTTTGGATAAACCATTTGAAAAAACTAATTATTAAACACTATTTTTATAAACAAATTGGATAAGCTTTTTGGTTAAGCCATTTGAAATGCTAAATGAATGAACTAAATTTTAAACAGCTAATTGGATAAGCCATTTGAACAGCTATTTAGATAAGCCATTTGAAAAGCTAATTAGCAAACACGATTTGTATAAGCGAATTGGATAAGCTAATTATCAAACAGATATTTGGATAAGCTAACTGGATGAGCTATTTGGATAATTTAATTATTATTGGGCTATTTGGATAAGCATTTGGATAGGCTAATTGAATAAGCTAATTATCAAACAATTATGTAAATCAGCAAAATGGATAAGCTGATTATCAAACAGCTAACTGAAAACAATCAACCACATTGAGTTGAAATTGTTTGGAGCAAAAGGAACCAGTGACTGTCCTCGTTAATCCTATTCCATCCAGTTAGCTGACAAACTTAGCTGAGGTTGGTGCAACATTTTCTGGTTAAAGTTAGAATCATTTTAACTGACCTTGTTGCAACCGACCGTAAATCAGTAAACAACGTGACTGTACCTTTTGTCTCCTTTCCTTTATTATTTTGTAACTTATTTTCATGTCTGATATTTTGTTGTTGTCCACAGGAATAGAAAACGATGAAGATATTAAAGCTCTTGAACAAGAGATAGCCGACCTGCAAAAGGAGAACGTGAAAGTGGAATCGCAGATGATAAAGTTGCGAACAGACATCACCACTATGGAATCACAAATTAGAATAGGAGAAAGAGTGAGTCTCTATTATTTAAATAAGTTTTTTAGCGGCGAGTCATTTCAAAGTTAAATAAGATGTCACACTTGTACAGACCATTTACTAGTAAGATCAATAAATTTAGAGACTGGCCTTATTGACGGATATGATGTATTGTTATCATGTGTTACTAACAACCGTTTCAAAGTACTTCCTTTCGGCAAATATGCACTTCTGCCAACACGAATACAGTTGCTGAAAAGTCTTGGAAGCCTTTGGAGATTGATATGCAGGAACATTGTCCTGTTGCTGTACTGAATCCTTCAGTTTCTGGCAGACAGCATCACGGAGACGAACCAAGATCTGTGTGTTCCTCTCCTTGTTCACTGTCGTCTCTTCCTGTACGAAGTCATAATGCAAAGCTGAAAAATACAAACTACAGTTCACTGAGACACATTGTCTGAAAAAAACTGTGCACTGTGGAGCTGATTTTTTTTTAAGAAGTCTTGCGTCATATCTGAAATAGTTCCACTCTCCTCCAAGCCTGATTGGAGATATCAACACAGTCTCTGTACTTATTGATCGTAGTGGTATAGACATGGTGATTCACAGTAAGGGTAAGAAATTGGGCATATTTATTTTTTGAAGGGTCATTTGTGTGATATGAATGAACCTAAGTATTATTTCACTTCTTTACACTGTAGTAGTAGTAGTAGTAGTAGTAGTAGTAGTAGTAGTAGTAGTAGTAGTAAAACCTGTTAAAAAACGCAAAATACGGTTTAACTCATTGAATCCGGAAAAATGCCATCCAGCACATTTATACGTTCTTACATAAGGGGACTTTGTCCCGAAAATGTACATACTTACAGTAAAATTTTATTAGTGAAAATGTGTATTTAGAAACCAAGCAAATGCTGTGGGTAAACAACATGATGAAACAAAGAAACACCTCTTTCCACAATATAGGACAAATTTATTACCAAATATACAAGGGTTCCAAAATGTTTTAGACAACTTTTAATCATTATACCATAACCCATTTAATACGAAATCCTAAAGAACAAAAAAATCCTTTCGTAATATCAGAGAAAGACAAAAACTAGACAATTTAAGAAAGGCAATATATCTTTTATTGTTATTCTTTGTTCTGGACAAAATAATCCATTATCATGGTTTGTTTACTCTTAATAATTAATTTTTTGCTTACATAATTGTTCCATTTATAAAAGTAATTTAGCAATTCATGCAGAGCATCATCTTGAGATAAGAAAAATGATCTTAATTCATTTGATGCAGTATGCGCACGCATCTTTAAGAAAATACACTTAAAAAAAAAAAGTCGCACGTTTGCATGCTCAATTTCGTAGAAAATGCGTGTCTTGATTAGATTTATTAATGCATGGCTGAAATGGAGTAGCCAAAAGCTTGGACTAATAACTAATGGACGTTGCACTTGACGATTTAGCAATCTCCCTACTTCGTTCCAGATGACGTCAAAGACCTGTGGCGCCATCTACTTCGGCGCAGGCCTCTTCAGAAAACACCACCTGAAAGCAATGCTAATTTACCCAATAAATTATTTTTTTATTGCTTTTTTAAAATTAAAAAACATGGTTTTAAAAATAACATGCATAAGGCACAATGTCCAGCATCCAGTTACATCGTTAATCAATTTTTTTTTGGAAAAGGAAAATTGCAAAAAGAAATTAATTTAATTTCAGGCGATTTAGAATAGAATAATTTGGCTGTGACTGGATAATTGAAATTGTACAATTGTACAGCTTGTTACATGTTATGAAATCTGTTATTTTGATTAAAATTTGTGTATTTTAAAGAAATGTCGATAATTTTTTCATATTGCTAATTGCAAGTTTGTTTTCAATTAAAATATAATTTTAAATTTGTTTTAATGAAGCAGTTTATTTCAATTTATTATTTGAAAAATACATAAATTCAAAATGTATAAATTCAATTTAATTTTATTGTTAACAAAGAAATTAGAATACATGTTTTTATTAACACAGAAATTAATGAATTTTCTGTTATTTGTTTTATTCTACCAAGCTAATAGCAATAAAAAAAAGTAAAATAAAAACCACAGAAAAAATTGAAATGAACACATTTCCTATTCCATGTATGGTCTCTCTTGTGAAATTCTGCAATTTAAATAATTTAATGAGCAATTTTGTTTAAATTGAAAATATTGCACAAGTAGAATTTTTGTATTACAATTTTCAAATGTGAAACAAATTTACTTTCAAATGAAAAATGTTTATAGATATCACTGAAATATGATCTAATGGCTATGAGAGCATACACATTTTTCTCATACAGCTAGCAAACAATGGTACAGTGTTTTCATAATAACTGTGTGCTTGCCTGAAATTCTGCATATTAAATACTTTAATGAGCTGTGTGATTTCATTTAAAATATTACAGAAGCAGAGTTGTATTAATATATTTTTCAATTAACTGAAAATAGAAATTAATTAACTGAAATTAATTTAAGTTAATTCAGAATTAACTTTCTGTTCCTGAAATTCTGAAATAATTTAATGAGCAGTTTGATTTCTTATAAACATTGTTTTTGTTTTGTATTATTTTTTTTTTTGTTGTTGAAGAATTCAGAACTATAGTAATATTGAAATAAAACAACGAAAAATTCATTAATTTCTGTGTCAGTAAAAACATGTGTTCTAATTTTTTGTTAACAATAAAATTAAACTGAGTTTATACACTATATGATCAAAAATATCCGGACACCCCTCACAGATCATCGATTGGCCCAATGTCACATGATAATAACTTGCACATCATTTAAATAGCTTCCCACACCTTCAGAGACAACTCTGCTTGGACATTGGCAAGAATCAAGGTGATCTAGAACAAGGTGGGGGTCAGTTTACCGGAAGTAGTAAAAATTGCCTTACTGCGCAAGCGTATTTTAACGTCACTAGATGACATCGAAACCTATATCCGCTAAATTGAAACCTCAACAGAAACTAAAACATGGCGGCAATGAAAGCAGTCGTGCGATAGCCCAACACCTCCTAAAGAGAAAGCCTGTGCACGGAAACATCATACATTGTTACATCATCATAGTAGTGCATTGTTATTCGTATTTCTACCAATAATAAGCCCTGAATTTGCACTACTTTGATGATGTAACAATGTATGACGGTTTCTGTGCACAGGCTTTCTCTTTAGGAGGTGTTGGATAGCCACACTTGACGACTCGTTCATTTCCTTCACAATTCTCATTCTTTATACTATATATTTTAATTAAATAATAATGCCATTATATGAAGGGACTTACGTAATTTATAATTATTGTAAAATGTACTTAGGTATCATCTTTTTAATGTGAACACAGGGTTGATGTTAACTATCAGCACATCGCGCGATAACTGATCATGCGATCAAGGTAAGTGAAATTTACTGAGACTAAATAGAACAAGGGTTATATATCAGTTCGTTAGAAGGGGAGTGGGTGTCTTTAAAATGTAAAATCCTTTACCTTGGTCTCATGTTCACTCATCGCGCAATGTGCGGATAGTTAAGCGAACACAGAGACAAGGACGATAACGTATTTCTCATTATCATTAGGCCTAGTTATCATTCGAAATTGATTCGTCGGAACCATTGGCAGTTAAAAGACAGATGATAATTTCGATATTATTTCTTAATAACTTTATTTATGCAGGCATTAGGAAATTTTAATTTATAAAATAGTAAGTTTACAAATAAACGTTTCTTCAGAAATCAACGTAAGAGTTTTGTTTTTTTACGTGAAAACGTTTTCTTTTGTGACCAGAATAATAGCTACCGCACACGCCGGAAGTAAAGCCATAAGTCATCCCGTGACGTCACAATACGCATGCGCGTTAAGCACTTCTGACAAACTGGACCTACCTGTTATTCTAGATTACCTTGGGCAAGAATGGGTCGTTCGGCAGAGCTCAGTGAGTTCCAACGTGAAACCATCGTTGGATGTCACCTATGTGGCAAGTCCGTGCGTGACATTTCCAGCATTCTTCAGATACCCAAGTCAACAGTAGGCGATGTCATTATGAAATGGAAGAACCAGGGATCAACAACAGTTCAACAACGAACCGGTAGACCCAAGAAACTAACGGACAGAGACCGTCGAGTGCTTCGTCGTGTCACCCGCAGCAACCGCAAGTCCTCGGCGGAAAAAATTGCCACAGACTTTCGAAACGCCTCTGCAAATGATGCCAGTACCATGACAATTCGTCGGGAACTGCACACGATGGGATTCCATGGCCGTGCTGCTGCCCACAAGCCACACATCAGCAGGGTCAACGCCAAGCGACGTCTGGAGTGGTGCAAAGCCCACAGAAACTGGACAATGGACCAATGGAAACGTGTAATGTGGACAGACGAATCTCGCTACACACTCTGGCAATCCGATGGACGAGTTTGGGTTTGGCGCATACCTGGAGAACGCTTCTTACCTGAGTGCACAGAGCCCACAGTCAAGTTCGGAGGAGGAGGAGTCATGGTGTGGGGCTCATTTTCATGGTACGGACTGGGCCAGCTCGTTCCTGTGCAAGGATCATGAACTCCGACAGTTATCTGAATGTTTTGGACAACTGTGCACTTCCAACGTTGTGGCAATTTTTCGGAAACGGGCCATTTCTCTACCAACACGACAATGCTCCGTGCCACAAAGCGAGGCGTGTACAGCAGTGGTTTGCGGACTCAGGGGTCGAAGAAATGGGTTGGCCGGCACAAAGTCCCGACCTCAATCCTATAGAGAGTCTGTGGGATGAATTGGAAAGACGCTTGCGGGCCAGATCACATCGGCCAACTTCTGTACCTGAACTGATTCTCGCTCTTCGGGAGGAATGGAGGAACATTCCGGAAAGTACCTACCAACATTTGGTGGAAAGTCTTCCCCGAAGGGTGGAAGCTGTGATTCGGGCAAAGGGATGTGCAACGCCCTATTGATTTCCATGAAATCGTGGCTAGAGCGCAAACGTGCATGTGTCCGGATATTTGTGATCATATAGTGTATATTTTGATTTTATGTATTTTTAAATAATAGATTGAAATAAAATGCTTCATTAAAACTTAAAATTATTTATTGAAACAAACATGAAAATATAATATATAAAAATTAAAAAATATAAAATTAGAATATATATAATAGAAAATTTTAAAGAATTCTTTAAATTCCTTAAATTTGAATCGAAATAACATATAATTTCAATTATTCTGTTAGAATAATTCTTTTATTTATTAGTCCAAACTAAAACGTGTCCACAGTGGGTGCCGTTTAATGTGATCACGGTTAATGTTATCATTCGTTTAATGTTATCGAATCAAGAATTCCCAACCATCTTAATACATGATCATATTAAAATCATCGTTTAATGTGATCACTACTCAGTTTATTGTTATCATTTTTGAAAGCAAGTCTGAGTTTTGCCCATATACTTCACCCTTGTTCACTTCCTGGTTAAAAACATTCCTGTGTGAATAAAAGGGTTTGGTTTTTATTTTACCATTCGCATGCGCAGACCACGTGACAGCAACACACAATTCGCTTTAGAATTGACAGAATCTGACATTTGTCAAATTGTGTGAGACACAAAGGACCAAACAGAACATGAAAGTGATGAAGAAAAAATGGAGACTGAAACACTGCCAACAGCTGCTCAAATTAGAGAAGCTCCATGAATTTTACAGGTGTAAGAAATAGATCAGATGACTTTACAAAGCAATATGATTATGAAAAATCCATTAATGACCTTCTCTGCAAAAATTGTATTAAAGAAATGAAAACGTGATTTTCTAAACCAAAATTAAATGATTCTTAATTAAAGTACTTTATTTTAATCACAAGAAACAACTGAAATAACAATAATAAACACTGTAATTTTGGATTTTTTTCTTCTGCTGCATCTTTCTTCAATTTCGGCAATTGTTATCAGTCTGTTATTGTTATCACTTTGGCTTGGTCACAAAGTTATCACATTAAGCAGCACCTACTGTAAATTATTTTTGCAATTTTCCTTATAATACATTAACAATGCTGATTGAAGCTGGACACAGTTCCTCATCCATGTTTGTTTGTTTTTTAACCTAACCCAAAACTGTTTTTTAATTTAAAAAAAAGCAATAAAAAGAGTTATGGTGATAGATTAGCGTTGCCTTCAGGTGGTGTTTTCTGAAGAGGCCTGCGCCAAAATAGATGGTCTTTGACATCATCTGGAAAGATGTAGGGAGATCGAATCTAGCATTGAATTAGAAGCGAGTGCAACGTCCATTCATAGCCTACAAGGATTAAGAGAAGCCTGGTCTATTGGCGTGTGAAACGTGGCTCCAAAACAAAGTTCATTCTGTCGACAGGTGGCGCTATCAACATTCTAACGAACATGTGGAGAATGCTTTGAAACGGTTGAAAAATTTCAGTTAATTTTTTTTCTTTTGCATAAATTTTCATTAAAAAGGCAAAATTTTTAAGTAATACACAATGGTGCATTGTTCTGTACCATTGTGTACGTCGGATAGCGCAAAAAAAAAGATAGCGCAAAAAAAAAAGGATAGCAAGTATATCCTTTCACGAATATCCGAGTGATCCTGAACTTAAGGAAAGGTGGTTAGCTGCTATTCGTAGACAAGGTCAATAAATCAATCAAGCAAATGAATTTATTATCTATTACAAGTTATTTAAAATATTAGTGTTTTTTTTATTTGTTTTTAAAATTTTGTTTGCTTAGTGCATCAAACATGCGCATTTAGACAAATAGGGTTATGTATAATGTTCTATTTTTCTTTTAAAAATATTTATTTTCATTTGGATATTTTGCCAGACTGGTTTCGCCAATGAGTTCTATTATGATTTATATAATTATAATATACAGTCAAACCCCGTTATACCGATACTGTGGTCTGGCTTTTCTAACAATTATACTAGTATAAGTTCATATACGAGGTCTGTTCAAAAAATACGTAGACTGACGTCATAAAACAAAATATACTTTATTCAGAAGTTACACATCTGGGTCCCCTTCAAAGTACTCTCCTCCCCGACGCACACACTTATCCCAACGGTGTTTCCACTTTTGGAAACAGTCCTGGAACGCTTCTTTTGTGATGTCCTTCAGCGCCTTCGTCGCATTTGCCTTTATATCAGGAATCGTCTCAAATCTCCTTCCTTTCAAAGGTCTTTTGAGTTTGGGAAACAAGAAGAAGTCACAAGGAACGAGGTCAGGTGAGTAGGGTGGGTGAGGAAGAACAGTGATCGAGTGTTTGGCCAAAAACTCTCGAGTTCTGAGGGCTGAATGGGCTGGAGCGTTGTCATGATGAAACAACCAGTCACCACTCGTCCACATTTCTGGCCTTTTCCGCCGGATAGCATCTTCACTGTGGACGCAGACGTTTGAGAACTTCGATGTAGTAAATCTGGTTCACTGTGGAGCCTTGGGGGAGGTACTCGTGGCGGACTTTGTTGATTTTGTCCACGTGTGCGTCGTCAGTTGACGTGGAAGGACGTCCAGGACGCTCATCGTCTGCAGTTGACTGACGACCATCTTTATAACGTGCATGCCACTTAAAACATGTCGCACGCTTCATAGTCTTGAGCATATCAAAAGTTTCAGTGGCAGTTCTTCCGAGTTTAACACAAAATTTCACAGCAACTCTTTGCTCGTTCAAGTCACTCATTCTAAAAATCCGCCAAACGAAAATAACACACTTCACAAACAACCGCGCAGCTAATCAACCAATACTGATATTTGCAATCAAAAAACTGCCTTGTAATCAGCGGATCTATCAGAAGATGGCGACACCAAGCGATTTTGATTGGGACCAACAGGGCCCGCGCAATTCAAACAGTCTACGTATTTTTTGAACAGACCTCGTAGACAGTCGCCTTTTTTTTTATTATTTCAATGTGCGCGACCTTTGGATCACTCTGTATTTAATAAATGGCTACTATTCTCATGTGGTAATGAATCGCATACACAAATTATTAGTAACCTCATCTTAACAAAGTTGATACGGCCTTACCTCGCTAACTACACCAGCACTGTAAATGATGGATATTTACGAGAAACCCGAAGAACAAAACTTAACAATAAACCTTTATTACGAAAAATTTTGAAAATAATTTTATTGTTTATTTTATTTTACTTAATATGCAAAATTATCCTTTATCTTAATATGCTTAAAATAAAAAAATGTAAATAAACAATACTTGAAAAATGCATTTTTATGACAATTTATTTTAACGCTGTGGATACGGTCACGACGCCGTGGCTTCTCAGCATTCACGATCAGTCACGATAGTCTAAAAAGGGAAGTGATGCGGTGAAGGATAGAGCATGCACTTCGCGCAACGGATGATTAATGATCGGCGAAACTGCACTTTGGCAAGCAATAATCGTTCAAAAGAGTCGTTCGCGTACATGTATATATAAACGAATTACGCACACATAGTGAAATCATACAATTCACGAAATATGCAAGTTCCTATTGCTCATTCCATTAATTGTACAATGTGTTTTGGCTGCCCGAGTGCGAAAATTGATAAGAGGAGGGGTGGGGGTTTGCTCTTTAATCGCTGCTGTGCATCCTTAAACACAGCCGTTGGTGCGCGATTCACACATGGCACCCGTGCTGGCGGTGGCCCTGGATAAATCTGTGTATAATTTCTCACATTTGGCCAAGCTCTCTGTCTTCAAATCTGTCTTTGTCCCCAGTCTCACCTATGGTCATTGCGATTGTGGGTACAAGTGGCCGAAATGAGATTTCTGAGAGGTGTGGCAGGTGTTACCCTACTAGATAGAGTGTACAGCAGCACAATAAGGGAATCTTTAGGTGTTGAGCCGCTACTTCTCCGCATTGAGAGATCTCAGTTGCGCTGGTATGGCCACATGATACGGATGCCGCAAACTAGTCTTCCTAGGCAGTTGTTATTTTCCAAGCTGGTGGGTAAGAGACCAAGGGTTCTGCCTAGAACCAGGTGGCTAGACTGTATGGAGAATCTGGGTTCGAGTCGCTTGGATATTACCAGGGAGGACATGCGCCTGATGGCGGAAGTTTCTTCATATTCCCACAGAAGTTTCACTAGCTCATCAAACGAAACAAATCTATGTCTACGATTTAAAACAGGCGACCATAGACGCATAGCGACGATCAAAAGGCGGGCAGCATCACCACCCTTCCTCGTTTCTATTTCGCACACGGGCGGTAAAAAGACTTTGTACAGTTCATGGAATGAGTTGCGTATTTCGTGAATTGTCTGATTTCACTATCTGCGCATAAATCGTTTAAATATACGCGAAATCGTTCGCGAACTACTGCTTTGAACGATTCCCGCTTGCCAAAGTGCTATCCAATTGTAATTCTTTGTAATTTAAAATAATTTTTTATTGTTTTATAATTGCTGTTGGTATATTTTATGTGTTATTTTCTTGAATGTTTTCATACAATCACATGAGAATGAAACAGAATGGGGAAAAAAGAAGACTTCAAATTTGAAAAAATACACTTAAAGATTGAAAAATGATTGAAATTAATGATTTATGAATAAATAATAAATATTTCTATCAATAATTTTTAATTGATTTATTCATAAATCATTAATTTCTTTAATCATTGAAAAATAATCCTATGATTGTAAAAGCCCTTTCACGTTTTCAAATTATTTTAGAATTTTGCAATTGTTTATATCGATTTATTTTAAATTAAATTATTCTAAATTAAATAAGTTTTTCTTTCAAATAATCTTTTAAAAGTATTTTTATTTAGCTAATCAAAACTTTTTAATTCTAATACTATAGGCAGCTTATGGATTTACAGTATACAGAATGTTAGTAGCGCCCCTCGTGATCCAATTAAGAAACTTTGAGGGAAAAAAAGATGGGGACATTTTTTTGAATAGACCAGGCTTCTCTTAATCAATGCAGGCTTTGGTCCATTAGTTATTAGTCCAAGCCAAAAGTATCGATGTTCAAAAAGTTTCGGCCATCGAATTTTCGATGCTTTTGCACCATCTTTGTTTCATTTCAATTTTCTTAAAACCTTTTGAAATCATTATCTATTGATATTGAATAACTGTTTTTGTTAATGTATTGTAATGAAGGAACACGTAAATATCCTGCGACATTTATTATTTCCAAATAATATAAGGACTTTGTTAGACTGCAAAACAAACTTTTTGTAATTTCTAAGTCCTTATATTGTGATAGAATTATCACATGTTTTGTCTTTTTTATAAGTAATAGTTTTAGTGTTATTTCTTTAAAGTATTGTAAAAATTGTTTATTCCTACTCTTTAATATTCTTGTGTTTTAATTGCCTGACTCAACTTTGTGCCTCGTGTTCATCATCGTTTGCTTCGTCAGTGTTGTGCTTTTTATCGTTGCTGTGATTGTTCTGATTAGTTCCGTCTGCACTCTCCAGTTAGCGTCTGAAGAGCCCCGACCGAATAGAGAGCTACCGTGTTGAAGAGCAACCAATCGGCAGTTGATCTTGGGTGCAGAGCCAATCAAACGGGCCTTTTTTCCTCTGCACGAGATTCAACCGGTGCTAGATTCCTCAGTAATCAAATAAATGAGGAGGCATGGGCACATTCTTCACGGGCAGACAGCAACAACATCATGCTGATGGACGATTGATTGTGATGGAGTACCTGACGACCAGCCCCGCTGTTGGAGGAAGCCTTTACCCGGGAGATGTCAACGTCAGTGCGGCCGAGGAGATAGAAGCCATCGACAGCCCCGTCGTTCTTTTTGTAGGCCTAGTTTTGGTCTGGTGCTAGCCTATGAAGCTCTCTCCTGCACTCGCCATCGTTGTACATTCGTTTGCGGCAGGTATGTTCCCTTCCGTGCCTGCCAGCTGTCGTCGTTTTTCCATGGATTGGACTTCGCCTTCAAGATTATTTTTGTCAACGTGTTTTGTGGTCTGCACGCTTTAGCTTTGGACTTGAGTGCGGCGTTGTGCCTCTTCAGTGGTGGACTGGTGACCCGTCAATTTTATTTCTACTGTCAGGTTTTGAACACTTTGTTTATAATTGATTCTCTTGTATATTGTTTTTCTCCCATTTGTAATTTTTGTTAATAGAACTTAATTTTTTTTTATTTATTATCTTGCGGCTATGATAATTCTGTGGTGGGAGGCAACTTTGTTTTAGCCCTAAT
>JAHWFO010034463.1:0-54314 GCA_023313115.1 Rhysida immarginata
CATTGGAGCTGCTGGCATTAGGAAGATAATGGTCTCGAACATCAGCTGATTGGCATCTAATATTGGGTGGCTGCAGGAAGTCTTTCCTGGCTCGATGGCGATCATCACCAGCAATCTAACTTATTCCCAATGTCTCTGCCAATTAAATTTTAAATTTTCATATAAAGAGTATAAGAATAGATAAGAACGTGCATAAATATGTTAAATTCCCCATAAGGTTAAATATGTTGTAAAGCTATGAAGCAATGTTTCAAAAGAAAGCTAAAACTTTATGTTACCTTCGTGCATAATGTTTCCCCAGCCTTACAAGTCTAGTTTTTTGTTTCCCAGACATAACATATAATTGTGCCTTTGGATTTTTCTATGCACTAAGCTACGATATATAGTTACAACGGAAGAAGAAACTGTAAGTAAAGTGCTGAGGGCAACATTCCAAAGAACAAAACAACAATCATGGCCTAAGAACCTTAGTGGAAGGCACCCACTTTGTCCATAAAAACTAACTCAAAACAAGTTATTCCATTCCACAAAAATGTCCTCCACTCTCTAAAATTGAAACATCCACGTCGTCTTCTGCCATCTTTAGTGATAGGAGGAGTGACGTTTTGCCTACAAAAATCCGGAGAGTAGACCAACTAACCCAGTATTCAGCAAAAAAGATTATAAATGGTGACTTAGCATAATAGCAAGACCATTTAAAACTAATTGGATAATTAAGACCTAAGAACGAGAGAGCTGTCGCAAATCCTACCTCCGAAATATAAACTCAATATCCGATGATTCCACTAAGTCGATTCTCTCTATCGTTTAGTCTAACGAGGGTTGAAGAGGGGAGGCAACATCTCGCGACCCTGCTACAAAGACTTCCTGTCCGCTCCCGTTTTCATGCTCTAGAGGAGGACTTCCAGTCCGCTCCCGTTTTAATTTGTAAGCTCCATGTGCTTACAAATTGTTCAGGCAGAAAAAAATGTACTAGTTTCAACATACACTGGGCCCCAATTAACTGCCACGAATGGAAAACGGTTTCAATAAAACCTGACAGAACAACAAATTCTTGTTGTCTCACAGCCTCTCTGCTGCTACGATTGTCCTGAAAAAACCACCAAGTTCGCTCCAAACACACGAATCAGAAGCTTTCTGGGACTGCCCCACTCTATGCAATACTGCTGGCCAGTCACAGGATCTAGTGACTCCAACCACGCAAGAAGCATCTATTGGGTGCTTAATTCTTAAAGCTCGCAAATATTTGCACTAAGAAGCGTATGCAACTATAAGAAGCGATGTTAACTGATACTTTTCCCAAAAATGTTATAGAAATACGAAATTTTTACAAATGATTTTCGCAATACTTTCCCTTCCCAAGGATGGACACCTATCTTAACATTCAGATATCATCAGAAAATATTTACTTTCTACTGCTTATTACACCACTAAATCCCAATAATCTAATAATCATGCCAAACTAACCTTAGTAGTCTGCACCATATAGATCAAAAGGAATATCAATGACGGAAAAAAATCATTCTCTGAAGTAATCAATAACAGGTCTATGTATATTATCAAAATAGGTTCCCAAAGGTTAAAAATTTTGTATCGGCAATAGGGAAACGTGTGACACTATTTATTCAATGTATGCTTAGATATCTCTCCAATTCTTAAATGCATGAAACAGTAAACCTTTAAAATAAGATTTACTGAATAACGAAAGATGAATAGGTTTGTTTCACATGATCTTCATGTGTAACTGTAATAATAATAGTTTCAGACAAGCGCTCTAATAGCTTCAGCTATATAATTCGTTTCACTTTAATTTTTTCCTCTTTCCAGTCTACCAACAATAAATTACGACTTCATCCCGAACGTTTATAATTCCTAGCAGAACAACCATAGTGAAAGAAGGAACGGTTCTGCATAACGAAGAAAAAAAATCCCATAAACAACGCCAGCCTATTCATAATGGCTGTGTTTGGGAATGATTCACATCCCAAACAATCAGTTAAGCAAGCACATTTTTCTCTTTCTGTCTACTATACCGGTGGACACGCCCAACTTTCGAACAATCATGGCATGGAGTCCGTTGGTTTCCTCTCCAGTTTGTCTCTGGCACTTCTTTCGAGGACTCTCACAGACAATTTCGCTTGGCGTTTTACATGAGTTCATTTTGGCACCTTCGTGTTGCTCTCTACTCCTATAGCGACGATTTCGTTGAAAGTGACCCTCTCAATGCTGCTCATCTAACCCTTCCAAATTGAGTGTTCTCACTGAGAGCATCTATGGCATATCACCTGACGTCGCAATTCACTGTCTGCGTCTCTCCCAAAGTTCAATGCCCTTTCCGGATACTCCACCAGCTTTTGCTGAATGAATCTCTCCACACTTCTGGATCCAGCATTCCATTTCCAGACTCATTTTAAAACATAATGAAAACCAGTTCGTGTTCATGCTCTTCCCCCTCTTCTTTCTATCTTAATTCCTGCCTTACATCCCCGAGCTGCTTCACCAGCCGCACTGTTTCTGACAGTTTTTTCCATTCCCTGATAACTTTATTTCCAATGAGATCAATCAATTTCTTCTAAGGCCATCATATATACTAGTGCGTCTCTTTGTCAGGTCTTCCCTGCAAAAAAACACTGCATCCCCTTCTACCATAACCTTTGCAATATACAAGTTTTCCTCATGCTACCAGCTCCTCACGACTCCCACATCGTTGAGCCTTTGAAAGAATGCATTTGGATTAGTCAACCCATCATCTCGCTCGCCAAGATGAACCACCGCAGCTTAGGAGCCGGGACGGGAGTCGACGCTCGCTCTAGGACAAATGTTTGGGCTGGCGTGCACCCTTGCGCATGTGTCTGTGTCTGATTCATGCTTATCAGTAGCATTATTTACTTCACCACCAAGAATACTTCACTTATCAGTAGCGTTATTTACTTCACTTCTTTGACCTTATTGAATAATGATCCAATATCTTAATTCTAACTTAATTCTACAATCTTAATCAAGAAGTAAATTATGCAAATTAATATATAGAATATGCCTATTCAATTTGTCCTTATGTGAATATGCAAATTAGCCTGGGGTTGCTAAACAAATACCTGAACACAACGTTATTTATGTAAAGAAATTAGTGCAACAATATCTTGTTCGACTGCGACATTTAATCATGAGAAATGTCAAATATATATTTTAGATAATTTAGAAAAAAGACTGCTGTCACGGAATTTGGAACCCGATCCGGAAAGGAAAAAGAATTCCGCGACTCGGATATTTGTGAATAGCAAGTTTAAGCGAAGAGTGAAGGAGACCCCCCCGGGAAGGAAGAATGGTTCGCTCGCGCAAGTCGCGAGACGGAGCCATGAAGGTTAGAGGGGAGCGCGACGAGGAGAAGAGATTTTGCCGTCGATAGATACGGAATAGCGGGCGAGAGCTGAGGGCACGAGGTTTTGTGCTATTTCGGCGCTTGGTGACAAAGTCTCAGAAAAGAGGAATGCCTCTACTTCAGAATGGAATTGCAGGAGATTCGCCAAGGTATACTGGGCGGAGCCCGAGCATGAAATTAATGATTTATGTTTTTCCAATTCAAGCAAGCGTCGCGGGATAGCCAAGCAGCCGTCTCGAGTAGGAGAGGAACCCCGTCAGAAGAACTGTTCGGAGATTCGACTCCCTGCTGTAGTAGAGCTGACTGAGCCCGTCGTATCCAACATTCACGGTAATGACTATTTGTTTCATTTTATTGCTACGGACATTCGAATATTTCTGAGCGGTTTGCAGCTCGCCTATTTGACATGCTGTCTTATCGTCGTATCGCGAGACAGTCAGAAAATTTTTGAAGAACTAAAATTTATGCAATGTGGCATGCAGGTATATGGAATTTTTCCTTATAGCTTTAAAGCATTTTCAGACACCGGAGTAGGCGGTTTTGAGATTGCCGACCTGTGCGAATAGAGAAATAAAAATAGTTTCATTCTCGGTATGTTGTTACCGGGTAGCAAGAAAAATATTACGCTGCATTTTTTGCAGTGTGTGTGCTTTGGAGGATTTTTGTATATTTTAGCGTTCTGAGATACTAGTGCCACAGCAATTTGGAGATATTAGTGTGCTATTTAGCGGATTTCAACCCTGGTGATAATTCTCAAGTGAATTGGAGCTATTGAGACAGCTATTGCGCTGTGTTGGATGAGTCTTTATTATTAATAATTATTTAATCAATAAGAAGGCCGCACAGGAGCTGTTGGATTCTGAAATAAATTTAGATAGCGATTAGCCCTTATTGCGTATTGGCGGGCGAGTTTTCTTTAATGCATAATGTTTTCCATTAGAATAAATATATAGTTATTTCTGCGGCCATTGAACGGATTTAAACATTTTATGTGAACAAGCCCAGATTGCATATTGGAGGGCATTTATTGATAATTTGTATAGTTATTGCTAAAATAATTACATTGGATTGGATTGAACTTATTTATTGAAATTATTTACTAAATTTACAATATGGATTAGCCAGCTATATGTATAGATAGTTATTTGGTGGAAAGCGTTTATATATTTGGATAATCCTGTCATTTATGTATTCCTATTTGAAATTTTTCATGGACGCCGCAATGGAGAGCGGGGATGCTGAAGTAACTTGGCGACAGAGCAGTCCGCGGCGAGGATGACGGTGAATGTGTTGTCATCGTGGAAGGAAACCTGGAAAGAGAAACAGCATCATCCTTATCTCGAAGTCGGCATTGAAGACATTGGACTTTGTTTCACTTACGGAAACGTCACGTCAGAATTATTCTTACCTGTCATCATACTTTCTTCTTGTGGTTCTTGGTGAAGATAACCATTCCGCATCAGCTGTTGTTTTTACTTAATTTGATCAAACTAAATAGTTAATTTATTAGAACTGAACTTTATCTTTATTGAACAAGCTGTTTAATAAACTTTTAATTTGTGTTTACATTCTTTGCACCTGTTCTGTAAATAAATATTAATTATCACGCTTCCACGTTACAACTGCGCCTCATAATTATGAATTCAACCAATTTATTTATTTATGCCACTTATGAGATTATTTATTCATGCCATTTACATAACAAAAAAGTAGCCTCGCACTAGAATTCGGCCAATGGAAATGAGAATCAGAACACGTAAGCAGATATAAAATTAAAAATAGAGTTTATTAGAACATTTAATGTGGTATATAACAATTAATGGGTTGGAAGAAGTAATTTGGAAATGGTTTGTCACATTAAGGGAAAAATGTAGAATTAATGTAATTAATAATAAAATGTAAGCTTATGACACCTTTAAGAAAATGTAATAGAATTAACACATCCAATTCTAATTCAGGATAGACATACAATAAAATGATTACCAATAAAGTGAAACTGATAGCGATCATATAATAAATGGTTTTTGTGAAACGTAACTTAACGACAATAGTGTTGGATGTTGATAAAGTGTATGGAAAGAAGTTGAGGATGAATGAACAAAGAAAATTATTATCCAAATTGTAAGTTATCACTGGCTAAAAATTCATCTCTAAACTGAAAGTTACTGACTTTAAATAGATGTAACAAAGAATTCTTCAATTTAAATATAAATCTTCTTTAAAGATTAGAATAAGTAGATTCTCTGTAAAGTTATTTCAGTAAATATTGAATATACTCAAACGGTCTGTTAAAAATAGATCTCCTCACCAAGCCGGTGACATCAAATACGAAAACTACAAAAAATAGGCTGACAACAGAAAGGTGTCTCGTTGAGAAGACAGCAGCAACACGTCAGCTTAGTTTGTTCTCTTCAAATCTGGTGCTTAATTGGTTTCCTCCAAGCAATCGGGAGATCGTTCGACATAGATCCAATGAAACTCTAGCCATGCAGGTGAGCTTCAGTAGAAGTAGCTATTCTTAGGGTGTACTGCCTGTTAATTGGCCAAATTTATACGCAGGTGCGTGGAGCTCAGGAGATGTGCGCTGAATATGGGACTTAGGGCAAATTCTGGCGAGTCCTTTGAGCTATAGGACAATAAGCTTGATTTCGTCTATCTTAAAGGTTGCAGAGAAGACAATTCTGGCCAGATTTCAGAATTTCTAGTGAGATATTCTAATTGTCATTGTCGGACACTGTAAAACGCCAAGAGTAGGATCTATAAATAAAACCCGTTCTATGATTAAGGAAGGACGCCCTTAATGACGACTCTATTGTCTGCATAATCTCCCATTAGAACAATAGAGCCGTCGCTGATATTTGCTCTTACGACATTGGAATTAAATTTCTGGCAAGAAAGAATTTTGAAAACTCATGCGGGGAGCATTGTGATTTTCTGTTTCTCCCTGAAAAATCAACGAATTTTTCCTAAATAAACTAATTGAAATAGGCCAATTGGTTTTATGAATAACATTTTCTATAAATTATTTAGAAAAAAAATTGCATATAAATTGCTTACTGTTTGCCCCGCCATTTCGCAATAGTTGATTGCTTATTCATTGCTATCTTTTAGTCCCACTGGACATTTAGTGTTATTCTTATTGACTTTCCAGAGAAAAAGTTTTCGAAAGAGTGACTTCACCCTGATTCTTTTGAAGATTGAACAAATGTAAGAAGGAAAGGGGATTCATCAGAAATTGAATCAAATCCCTCATCATATGAAGCATTTACTGCTTTTAAATGGGAAAATTATTCCACATTTCAATTTTCATTTACTATAGGTTATATGTAACCTTTATTATTCTGTAGTTTTTGGGTTATTTTTCATAATTACCGATTTCGTTTTCCAATGATTAAGTCGTAAAAATAATATTATTTATATTTATTTACTTATTACATTATCACGTGAGAACTACGAGATGTTGAAATCATGGTTTACCTAACGAATAATAACTTATTAACTTCAATTAAACTTGGATACTTTTTGATTATCTTAACATGAAAGATTTCCGTTTATAATATGCTTATTGATTTTATAATAAAAACCAATTTATGTGTTACCTTAAAATAGTTTCCGTTCTAGAAAACATTATAAAATAATAAATGTTACAATCAATGAGGAACATGACCTTTAAAATTGCTAACTTTTAGAAATAATAAATTTGTAATAAACTGTTTCATAAACAACAGATGCACGATTTTATTCGTAGTACTTACTGCTGAATTTTGCTTTTATTGATGCGTATTTGATTGAAAGCTGATCGATCTGAGGCATATATGATAAATTCACATGATGTTTGGAAAAAAGACAAATTATCTATGAGGAATTCTTTGATATATGTGGGTAATGTGATAACAAATAAATGGCTGAAAATACAATAATGACAAAGTCCTCTTTCAATAAATTGTAGATTTAACACCAAAGTTTTGGACAAGAAAAATTATATTACCGAGAGGCAATAACATGTATGCTTTGTGTAAATTTATGTGTAAATGTATGTGTAAATTTTTCATTTTTTAAAAATATAATAGCTTTAACTCTAACTGCAAGTGTCAAACATGTGACTTGCTAAACTTGTATTTTCAGCCATCCTGTTAAGATATCCTAAATTCTATAAACATTTATGTTCATATGCAGTTAATTTACATAAAACTGAAATCTCCAAAACTTGAAGACAAGTGATAAAACACAAACACCAGTCGTTATTCCCATGATATTTCCAGTGTCACAAATTAATTTGATAATAGAATATTGTTCCCATTCTCTCATGATCATTACTTCTTTGTCAGGAGGTAAAACAGAAAACGTTTTATGATTAACGAATCCTTTAACAAAATCTTCACGTTCTCTAAGAATCCTGCAGTGTAAGATTTTTTCATATAAAATCGTTTGGTTGCATTTTATTGTACAGTTACATTGGTCTTCAGCTTTTATAAAGGCATTCTGCGCTTCCTTTGCATTCGAAGCCGTACAAGAAGAGATATTTGCAGTCACGGTCATATAGGGTAGCCTATATAAAAATAAAAAAAACCAAAAAAATTACAATGAATAAACGCAGGTTAACTTAAAATATAATGTTTTAATTAGAAATAGCATGTTTTAACTAGGGGCCAAGTATAAATCAAACGGAAAATAGACAATCAAACAGTGAATTGGAATTCAGTAAATCAAATGATTTAGATCACTCACAAATGAAACGGAATTATTTCTACATGTTAGGATGTCCGTCCTGATAAAGCAAAGGTGCAAGAGCAGTATTCTAAACATTCAGCACCTGACTTGGTAGATATTTTCTTTAACTGTCTACTTTCTAGGGTACCATACGAATCTGTACCTCAGAGTTTCAAAACAAATTGAGATATGTTACTCTCCTAAAGCTACAGCTGATGCTTGCAAAATTAAAAAACGCGATATTCAAAATAAACCTCGAAAACACAAAAAAAAATGAGCGCTCTCACATAAAAGTAAGAGTGTTTATGTAAATAAAGTGTCAGAGTGTTTGTCATTGAAAACAAAAACGTTTAATTAAAAGCAAAATATTGTTTAAAGATATCAGTTCTCCAAAAATAATATAATTAATGAGTAAAAGAATTATTCAATTATGAATTAATTTTGTTATCTCTTCTTTACAGCCAGTGCCATGTAAACCTTTTAGCGGGCGGAGAGCTGAAACTCGAATGAAACTAGCTGTATTAGTCATCATTCTGTATGAATGATGAGAAAATAAATTTCAGGCGTTTGCTTAGTGTGAAAAAATTCTTTAAAACATTACACAAACCAATATTCTCTAATGGAAGAGAAAACTTACTGGCACTAGTCGTTGAACATACCTTACAACGAGCAACGCACGAAGCACCGCTGTCGCGCGCGCATACATTGCTATTGTAAGGAAGGATTGAAATTGAATGAAGAGTCTATGGATTACTGTCCCCTTTCGATGACACTGCAAGATTTACGCATACGTCCTTCTGTATCGCTCGAAATGTACAGGGTGATTACAAAAGAACTTCATACTTTTAAAAATGTATTACATCAAAGCTATTCAGAATATAGTCATACCACACACGGATTCTTAAGGAAAAACTCTTGAGTTTATTGTGACACAGTTAAAGATGTTTTATATGCCCCCGTGTCGTGATACGGCATACATCAATGTGGTAGTCGAATTCGTCTCAAACCCGCATTAACATGTCTCCATCAATCAATTCGATCAGCTCGTCTAGGTCACGAGGAAGGGGTAAGGGGTAGCGTTACGTGGGATTGATGGAGACATGTTAATACGGGTTTGGGACGAATTCAACTACCGCATTGATGTATGCCGTGTCACGACAATAGGGCATATTAACCATCTTTAACTGTGTCACAATTAACATCAAGAGTTTTTCTTTAAGAATCCGTGTTTGGTATGCCTATATTCTGAATAGCTTTGATGTAATACATTTTTAAAAATATGAAGTTCTTTAGTAATCTGGTAGGTTTCTAATGGTAGATGTTGCCAGGCAGACTGTAAAGCATCCAAAAGCTGCTGAAGGGCACGAGGTGATTGATCCATAGCACGCACATGACGATCGATATGATCCCAATGGTTCTCGATCGGGTTGAGGCCTGGGGAATTAGGGGGCCAGAATAGTACTTGAAACTCTTTGTTGTGTATCTCAAAGCACCCCCGAACAATTGCAGCCATACGACATGTCGCATTGTCTTCCTGGAACGTGCAATCCCCCTCTGGAAAGACAGTTGCCATGTATGGGTGTAATTGATCTGCAATTATGGATAAAAAACGAATCGGTTGAGAGTGCCTTCTACAGGCATCAATGGGTCCAGACAAAGCCATGAGAACATTCCCCACACAATGACGCTACCGCCACCAGCCTGGATTTGTCCAACAATGGTTGCAAGATGCTTGTTCTCGGGGGTTTCTCGCCTCACCCGCCAACAGCTGTCATTTCAGTGGAGCAGAAATCGTGACTCATCAGAGAAGGCAACCTTTTTCTAGTCAGAAGTGGTCCAGTTTCTGTACTGTTGGGCAAACTGAAGCAGTTTATGGTGATGAATCTTCGTCACCATGGGTGCGGTGACCATGCATCTGCTGTGGAGACCCATACGTAGCAGGGTCCTCTGTTTTGTGTTTTAGACACATGTCTGGTAGCACTCTCGTTGGTTTGTGCTCTAAGTTGGTCCACTATAGCTTTTCGGTTGGCCTTCACACACCTTTGCAGCTAATGTTCATCTCTCTCATCAATGACATGTGGTGCTCAACAGTTCCCATACCGTTAATTCTGAACGGTGCTATTAGGCAGCTTGGCTGCTGAAATCTGCACCCATCATCCTATTAAATATTTTATGTGGAATAGTGGTTTCTACTCCTTTCTTCAGATCTTTGGGTCGTTGTATTGGTGTTTCTAATATGGTGAATAGATGCATACAGTATACGAGGCGCATCCAGAAAGTAAGTTTCCCTATTTAAAAAAAAAACAAACTCACACTTATAGGAACATGTTCATTGGCAACAATACAGCAATGTTTCAGCTATTTTTCAACATAGCCACCACCAGAATTGAGACAATTGTCGTATCATGGGATCAACTTTTGTATCCCCCTGTCGTAGAACTCTGCCGCCTGTGAATGGAACCAGCGTGTGACAGCTGTCTTCAGCTCTTCGTCGTTGCCAAAACGCTCACCGAAGGACAGGAATTTCTTGGGGTGCAAGAAAACGTGAAAATCGCTGGGAGCAAGATCATCATTGATTATCATTGATCTGGCGCACAAGCTCAACAAGACCATCATTGATGAGGGATGGTCGCCCACTGTGCTCTTCATCATGGACACTTTGACGACCTTTGGAAAACTGCCTACACCAGCGATGCACCATCTGCTTACTCATGATGTTCGCCCCATAGACTTAACAGAGCTGACGATGAATTTCAATTGGCGCAATGCTTTGTGAATTCAAGAACTTTATCACCGACCGAACCTCGCAGGCGGCGGGAGAAGAAATAGGAGCTTCCATTTCGGACCATTGCTACCACGCTACTGGCATGAGGTGGGACCTGTCCGGCTGGCATATGATTGATACGTCATAGATCTGTTACGCATGCGCAATTTACACGGGTAATTACGTTTACTTTAAAGGGGGGAAACATCGGGAAACCTACGCTCTGGATGCGCCTCGTATTATAGTTAATTTGAAGAAACTGACTAGTTTCGCCGTTTATTCTCGGCTATTTCAAAATGATAAGAAGAGAAAATTATAATGCCTTTTTACAGGATTGTGAACATACACATATCCTGTGATTGGATATGATTATACAAATTATATGAAGCTATTATACAGGAATATGAATATAATAAATTTCTGTGATTGTGTGGAATTATACAAACCAAGAAAAAACAAGAAATTATATCATACTGTGGTTTGCTAACTTTTAAAGTTATATAAATCTTATGGCACAGTGTTCATTAAAATAGATCACGAACAGAAGTTAACATTGGAAAAATGTCAAATGACAGTTGTGTGTTGAGAATATATGTTGGTGAATTCGATTACGGTTTAAATATTTCTATACTTTCGAGTATGGCTATTTTTGCTGGATTGTTGGAATATTGTAGAATCTCCATAGAGTCGTCTCTTGTTCCAGGGAGGGGGGGGGGGCCCTAGTTATCCTCCAAAAGGTGATTTGCAAAATTTGATTTTGTGTCTTAATTCATCTATGACGCCATATGTTCTTAATATTGCGTGGAAAACTGTCTCGAAGTCATATCAATATAAAAGCGGTCACATGTCATGTGTCAAAGTGTGAAAAGAACAGGATCGGAAACTTTAATTTGAAATGCAGAATCATTTATTAGCAGAAAAGAATACACGCAGTGGAATATTGTAAATAACTTAAAAGGTTCCATAAGAGTCCTTATCATATGCCCAAGAATACAGAGTTTCTGCAGTATAGCAAATTGAAGCTAATATAGATTCCCAAAAGAACCAAGACAGTGGACGGTTAATATGTAGTCCATGGCCACCAGGTTGGTCCCAAGACAACTGATACGTAATGGACAATGTTTAGTTGAATGATAACAAGGTCAGAGGTCGGTCGATATTACAGTTCAAAGTTCGAAGAAGTTAGCTTTGAAAGTCAAATGCCAAGGAGGACAAGGTCCGTTAACCGTGAAGCTGAAGTTGAAGAGACTGTAAAGTAAGTGAGTCTTATTCGTGGGGTCGTAAGTCTGTTAGTTCAGGTGAGCAGTAGTTGCTGTAGGCGTCTGGGTCAGTCTAAGTTGTGTAGTCTGAAGTCTGATGTCGTGAAGAGTCAGGTAAGTAGCAGCCGATGTCACCATCCAATTCAGTCGGAATCGTGAAGTCGTGATTTTAGCCGGTCAGGTAAGTAACATCCGATGGCGTCGTCTGAGTAGATCTGGATGAAAGCAGACGTCGATACAGACGTGAGAATCTTGCCGTTGAGGAACAATCAGGTGAATTGATGGCGCTCGATGAAGATGATCTCCTCGATATTTCGAAGACACAAGCACAGGAGATGTAGACAGTAGATAAAAGATGGTAGAGCAGGTACCTGCGTAACAGGACGACAAGCACCTCGCTTCAGCACTAAAAGAAATACTGTCGAAGTAGCGTGACGATTGCGGCCTGTAAGCACGTGATGAGAACACTCGATAATGTCGCATTCACAAACAGAAGCACATTATTTGCGCACTGTTGTTAGCCCTGCTTTAACAACGCACACTCTTAAATAAGAATCTCTCTAGAAATTCATCGCATCACCACAATTGCTGATAAAGCAAAATTTTGTTTATACTCGTTAAAAAAATTTCGTTACATATTAAATTAGTAAGGAGTGACATCAATCACCATACTGATTTCGTGGAATCAGAATTTTAGATAATCATATATCGCATATCAAAATTAACACACTTCAATGAGTATGCAATCACAGCTTCGCGATCTGGAAGTTTAAAACCACTTTAGGTTACACCAGCAAAGCAAGATAATTTTGTAACTCCTTAACACGCACTTAATTGAAGAACAAATGACTTAGTATCATGAATTCAATTAAAGGATAATTAACTTGCACTTATAACTCTTCAAATGCACTCTTACACAAAAGGATTCACTAATTATTTGAGATCACTTCTGAGCAATAATTAAGAGCAATGCCCTTCCGTAACACAGACACAAGAAAATATCCTTTCATTCAGAAATTGGTGATGCACATTTATTACCACATGCCTCCGTGTATAGAGGGATAAATAGCACTTTAAATCTCACACCTCTTAATTAGCACTATTGTCGTAGCACACAAGAATACGGCCACAGAACGAACTCCACAGAAGAATTCGGAAGCTTTATTAACGAGCTGAGAACTCCCTTTAGGACGAGTAGTTGACTCACCCGCGATTGCTTAATTTTCCTCTTTTTGTCTTAAGCATTCCTAACCCAGGATAAAATCCTGCAAATCCTGTTAGCTACAGGCCCATCAGCTTGTTACCATCAATCTCCAAAATCCTGGAAAAAACAATTCTCAAGAGATTCATTGAGTACTGTGATGCCAACGATCTCATCCGCGATGAACCATTCCTGCCAACTCCTAACATGGAGGCTCGCAGCTAATATCAATGAGCCCCTTAATCTCTCTATGTATTGTGGGGTCGTTTTCCTCGATGTACACAAAGCCTTCGACCAAGTCTGGCACGATGGTCTTATTTTTAAAATGATTATGGATGGATTTCCTCAAGATATAATTACTCTGATACACTCGTTTCTCTCCATCCGGTTCTTTCAGGCCAGAGTTGGAGATAGTTTATCTCCTATGTATGAAGTAAAAGCTAGTGTCCCACAGGGTTCAGTCCTGGGGCCAGTATTATTCAATTACTTTATGCGAGACTTTCCAAGTCCTCCCAAATGTAAGCTCTTTTTTACGCAGATGACGCTGCTACACTGACCTGTGCTCGTCAACCAGCCGTAATAGTCTCGCGGCTACAGAAGGCTCTAAAGGAGTGTGAAAGCTGGTTTAGCAAGTGGAGGCTAAAATTGAATGTAGACAAATGCAAGGCAATGTTTGTCTCCAAGAAGAGAAAGAGATCATTAGATTCCTAACACTATTTGGCAAAAAACTGGACTGGGTTGAAACTTATAAATATCTTGGTGTTGTTATTGACTCTAAACTTACCTAGACTCCCCACGCAACTTATGCGTTGAATAAGGCCAGGAGAGCCAAGTTTAGCTTGATTGCTCTGCTGGGCCGGAATAGTGCTTTAAACATTGATAATAAACTCCTACTCTATAAGGTCATTGTTCGGACCATCTTGACGTATGGTATGCCCGTCTGGGCCACAATGTGTAAGACTAGATGGAAAGAACTGCAAACGTTCCAAAACGTTACCCTTAGGACTATTGCGCAAAATGATCGGAGAATTGTTCGCAATTCCTCCATTTATAATGATTTCAACATGACTCATATTGGCAAATACGTTCAAGGGCTCATGGAATCCATGCTGTCCAATATAGAAAATCATAGCAACGAGCTAGTCTCGGGCATTTTAAATCATCCTATACATAGAAAGAGATATCGTGATTCAAGGCATATACTTGATATTAATTTTGAAGACATTGACTTCATAGATCGTGTTTTATCTAATACTAGTGGCCTGCTTCTAGTCTAGACAGTCGTCAATCAAATTTTCCTCCACCAAGAGGAGGCAATTTTCTTTCATAATTTGGATGACCATTGTGGGTACATCAGGCTTCTTTACTAGTTCAGTGTATTTCCCTTGGAATATGATTATGAAGGGTGAGATTATGGAAGCTATGCTTCAAGTTCCACAAGAATACCGATACACTACACTGTTCGATTGTCAATTGTTGCTTTACTCAGTGCTTCGGTGAAATCTCCAGGAGGACTAACAAGGTAGAACTTTTTTAAGTCTTTTTTAAACTGAGTGTTTCTGAGTAGGTGCGTCCTTTTAAGGACGGCAAAACCCAGCACCACACCTGCTTCATGATGACATCAGGCGCTGCGTCCAAATCTCCTACATGTACTGTTAAGTATGCTGATGGTAAATTGTTACCTTGTGAACTGGCCTACAAAGATGCGTGTAAGGATCCGAGATTTCTGGCATTTGACATTATTATTAACGGACAACTTGAAGCATTACGTACTGAACTCAACAGCAAATATCTAGAGTTAGAATCAAGGGTGGAAGCGCTGTCTAAGGAACTTGGTAGCAAAATTGATAGATTAAAAAGTGATATTCAGAGTGCTAGTTTAGAGACTGCCAATGGCTTTGCTAACCTTGGCAATATTACCAAGGAGTTTATGGGTTCTCCCATTACTTCTGATTCGCCCATGATAGTGGAAAATCCTGATGCAACACATAATAATGAAAATGTTTCTACTTGCCTGGAAGCAGTCGACGAAGGAAACTCCTCACTACGAACTAGCGTCAAAAGAAGGCACGAAAATGATTCTGCTGACAGTGATGGAGGTAACTGGCGTATTGCGCAGAATAAAAGAAACAAAGGTGGTGTTAGGATAGACAACATTCAGTCTACTGTCGATATCAAAAATGGTGTCCCTGTAGCCCTACGAGGTAACAAAGCCAAGCTTGGTTATTCCCAAAGCAATGTCACCCATGGAAAGGAAGTTATTTACATTCCTCCGATTATTATTCTTCATCACGGATAACCAATCAAGGAAATTCTAGAGGAAATCACAAAACATGTGTCTTTAGATAAAATCATCTGCCACACAGGTCGTAAGGACACCATTAAAATTAAGTGTCTTGATGAGGACACGCACAAAATTCTAGTATCTGGAGTAAAGAATAACGATGTGCTAAAAATCTAGCATCATCAGCTCAAATCAGAAAAGCTGCTGAAATACGTTGTCCGAAATGTTGACACAACGTATGACCTGGAAGACTTTTGTGATGACCTCAGGAAGGCAAATTATTATCCTGAAAAGGCAATCAGGCTGAAAAAAGCGAACGGTTCCGCTGAAATGCCACTGGTGTTAGTTCTACTCCAAAACACTGAGCACAATAAGTCATTTTTGAATTTAAAGCGTGTCGGTCCCCTTGCTGTTATTGTTTTATTATTTAGAGGCAACAAAAGGCCCCTACAATGTTACAACTGTTTACGTTTTGGCCACGTCTCCCAAGGTTGCACCGTATCGCCTAGATGTAACAAGTGCGCAGGTGACCACCAGTCGAGGGACTGTACAAATGTAAATGGTAAAGACCCCCCTAAATGTATTCGTTGTGATGGTCAGCATACTTCAAGTTACACCAAGTGTCCGAAATATCCTCAAGTCAAAAGGATCAAAACCACTAAAGTAGTTGATGACAGAACCTATGCTTCAGTCGCATCCAGCTCTTCTCATTCAGATGCGGTCGATCCAATCCACTTGCATAGCATTTATAGGAGTCTGGGTAACCTTCTTAACCTCTGTAAGGAAAGTGGCAACGTACTGCCACAGGTTGTGTCCCACGAAATCAAGAACTGACCATGGACAGACACCGCTACAGAACAATTACCCACGGTAAGCTTCGTTGCAATATATGGAACGCCAGGGGAATCTATCGGAAGCGCATCGAGTATTACAATTTCCTCATAAATTGGAATATTGACATAGCTTTCGTGTGTGAGACGCACCTAAAATCAACTCAAGCTTTTAACTTGCCGGGTTATCATGTTTATCGAAAGGATCGACCTCTGGGTAACAACGCCAGTCAAGCATTTGATGGAGCAGCTATCATTGTCAAAGATGGCATTGATAATCGTGAGACTGTCACTCCGAATTATGTAGGAATGGAAGCTGTTTCCGTGATAATAAATGACGCCGACGCAGGTGAAAATAAATTCACCTCTCTGTATAATTCTCCTAGGCACAAGCTTGGACCGTGCGAGCTTGATGAGCTGCTCTCTGGGCCCATTCCAGTGGTTATGGTGGGAGACTTTAATGCTAAGCACCCTACATGGAATTCAAAATGCTCCAACCAAAATGGCAATATCCTCTATGGATATACTCTAAACGAGATTGACACCTTTGTTGCTGGACCCCTTGATGACACATACTACTGCGACCATTCTCCTGTCAGCGACGTGCTGGATGTTGTAGTTCTTAAAGGATTCTTTAAGCCCTATAATATTCTCACAGTCGACGACTTATCCTCTGACCACCGTCCAGTGATGCTTATCTTTGAGGGCTTAAACATCGATGTTAAGATTGGGCTTCGCTCCAAACAAGACTGGAAACTCTTCAGGGATATCCTTAGAGAAAACAGCATTCCATATAAGGAGGTTATTGACAACGAGGATATTAATGAAAATATCAGTTCTATTACTTGTGTTATCAATGATGCTACAGCTTCCAATACTTTCACTACTGATCGAAAGCGTCCTGAACATCTCGACCTTCCTACTTACATCAGGCGTCTCATACTTGAAACAAATTCCTATAGAAGGTTATGGCAGCGTAAACGACTTCCCTTCTTCAAGACGAAATACAACAGGCTAGCTAGCAAGGTCGAGGAAAAGGTTAAATCTTTACGTAATCAAAGATGGAGCGAAAAGCTTAAGGCCCTGTCAGTCCAGAACAACTCGCTCTGGGGTATTGTAAGGGCTCTAAAAGGAAACAGACCCATCAACTTACCACCGCTGCTTACCGCAAATGGCAATGCTGTCACGAGGGATCAAGATAAAGCTCAATTGATCGCCGAATCCCTGGTTAAACAATTTACCACTCCTGGTGAGAACAACCCGGATAATTTCCCAAATATTCGTCTTGTCAACGATGGATGTATCGCATACGAGCTCACTCATCGTATTTCTATCTGTGAGGACACAATTGTTGTTCACGAAATCTCCGATGTTATCAAGCATCTTAAAAGCAGGAAAGCAGCAGGTATCGATTTCATCACCAATAGCACTCTCAAGAACTTACCTCCTAATGTTGTTGAACTATTACCAGGGCCATGAGTGACTGCTGGAGACATGGTTACTTTCCTGTCAAGTGGAAAGAGTCTGTTATCGTTACCATACCGAAGCCTGGTCTAAACTCTGCTCTACCTGTCAGCTATAGGCCTATAAGCTTGTTACCTATGCTATCAAAAGTGTTTGAACGCATCATTCTTAAGAGATTTAACGACTTCTGTGTGGCTAACAATCTTGTTCGTGAAGAGCAATTCGGCTTTCGACCAGGTCACTCCTGCCAACTCCAGATCTGGAGGCTTGTTGCAGATTTAAACACTCCTCTTAACTGCGCTAAATATGGTGGTCTTGTGTTTTTGGATGTCCGAAAAGCTTTTGATCAGGTTTGGCACGAAGGCCTAATACACAAAATGATTACTTGTGGATTTCCGGACGATCTTATTGCCTTGATTAGATCCTTTCTATCGAAAAGGATATTTCGTGTAAAGGTTGGCTGCTCCATGTCAAACCCGTGTGACGTCACAGCTGGTGTTCTCCAGGGTTCTGTTCTTGGCCCTGCACTCTTCAACTTTTCATTCATGACTTCCCAACGTTTACAAAATGAAAGCTGTATCTGTTCGCTGACGACGCGTCCATCATGACCACTGCTCGCGTTCCCGCTCATGTCATATCTCGATTGCAGAATGCTTTACATAAGTGCGAGAAATGGTTTGCTAAGTGGAGACTGAATCTAAATCTTGACAAATGCAAGGCAATGTTCATTACAAAGAAACTTCGGAAACCCCCGAGTCCTCTCTTCCTTTCGGATAGAGAGCTCGAATGGGTAATACATTACAAATACCTCGGAGTGGTAATAGATACCAAGCTAAATTGGGGCGACCATGTCTCCTACGCCATCAACAAGGCAAAGAAGGCAAAGTTCAGTCTTATAGCTCTTCTGGGGCGAAACAGCGCGCTTGGATTGGACTGCAAACTATTGTTGTATAGGACGGTAATCCGAACCATCTTGCTTTATGGTATGCCTGCATGGGCTACAATATGTAAGTCCAGATGGAAGGACCTCCAAACTTTCCAAAACGTTACCTTGAGGACCATTGCTCAACTTGACAGGAGAGTTGCAAGAAATACTTTTATTGCCGACGATTTTGAGATACCTCCCATTGGGAATCACGTCCAGGAATTGATAAAAAAGCTGCTTCCGAAGATGAAGGACCATCCGAATCCTCTGGTTGCAGGTATTCTTGAGCACCCACTTACCTTCAGAAGCCTTCTTAGACATCGCAGGCCGCGTCACCTCCTGGACATCAACTTCGACGACATCCAAAAGGCGATATTTCCCGAATATTGAATCTCCTAGCTCCTCGTGTCCCTTGTCCCTCGTCAATCAACAATCAACACTATCGTCCTGATAGGAAAGGACTCCATCTTATCTTCTGGATGACTTAACTAAGTTTCATCTGGCTTCTTGCTTAGTTCAGTGTACTTCCCGTGGTTACTTTCTGGGCGAGTATGGCAGTGAAAGCGTTGCTTTCGGACCGCTTGTTTCGTTTTACCTGCACTGTTCGATTGTCGATTGTCGTTGCTTTACTCTTGCTGGTTAGACATCCGTATAAAGTAGTAAAGCAAGGAAAACTACGATGCACTATCTGGAATGCAAGGGGGATCCCTCGCAAGTGTCATGAGTTCTATGATTTCCTCACAAGTTGGAATATCGACGTAATCTTTTTGTGCGAGACTCACCTCAAGCAAAGCAAATTTTTCACCCTGCCAGGTTATTATATATACAGAAAAGATAGGACCCCTAAAAAAAGCTACTGATCCAGGCTCTGGAGGGGCAGCTATTGTTATCAGAAAAGGCATTGATCATACTAAAATCGTCACTCCAAACTTAGTGAAAATGGAAGCAGTATCCATTATCCTTACAGATGTTGACGTTAGTGAGATCAAGTTTACTTCCGTATATAACCCTCCAGGGCACAATCTCGATCCTCGCGACCTCGATGAGCTTTTGTCCGGACTCATTCCAGTTGTTATGGCAGGTGATTTAAATGCGAAGCACCCTCACTGGAATTCTAGATGCACAAATCAGAACTGCTCAGTATTTTATAGATACATGTTTGACCAGATTGACATCGTCGGTCCCCTTGAAGATACATACTACTGTGATCACTCACCTGTCAGTGATGTGCTTGACATAGCTGTCCTCAAGGGGTTTTTCAAACCATACAACATATACACAGTGAATGCCTTATCATCTGACCACCTCCCTGTTGCTTTAAATTTCGAGGATATAAATATCGATCTGAGGGTAAATCTTCGTTACAAGCAGGACTGGAAATTGTTTAGGGAACTTCTAAAAGATAGTAGCGTTCCATATCAGGATCCAGACATCAGCAATGACATCAACGAAAATGTCAAAAATGTCACTCGCACCATTCTCATGGCTTCCGATGCTAGTGCTTCTCCAGTTGATTACAAGCGGCCAGACCATCTTGAGCTTCCTCCCCGCATCAGGCAGACTATTCAGGAAAAAAATACTTACAGAAGTCTGTGGCAACATACCAGGCTCCCGCATTTCAAGACGAAATACAACAGGCTATAGCGGAAGATCAGCGAGCAGATCCAGGAATCAAAGGTGGAATGACAAGATAAAGAGTCTGTCCGTCCAAGATAATTCTCTTTGGAATACTGTCAGGGCCCTTAAAAGCAACAGGGCCATTGTACTACCTCCTCTGCTTACAGAAAGCGGCGATTTTGTTAGCAGTGACCGGCACAAGGCTCAAGTCATCGCTGACTCATTGAAAAGTCAATTTAATACGCCCAAGGAGGACTGTCTGGTTAATATTACTAGTGAAGTCAAAGAAGTATGTGACAAGTTTGGCTTCTCTCAACGCGCTCTTACTCACCCTAATATCATTGGCACCTCTGAGATTCTGGACACCATTAAGCACCTGAAAAACAAAAAAGCAGCCGGCATCGACACCATCACCAACAGTGCTCTAAAGAATTTGCCTCTTAATGTTGTTTGCATTATCACCAGGATCATGAATGACTGCTGGCTAAACGGTCACTTCCCTAGCGCCTGGAAGGACTCAATCATCCTCACTATTCCCAAGGCGGGACTTGTTCCTGCTCTTCCCTTCAGCTACAGGCCCATTAGCTTCTTGCCAGTGTTCTCCAAGGTCTTTGAGCGAACTATTCTCAAGAGGTTCAACGACTTCTGCGAGGCAAACAACCTTATTCGTGAAGAGCAATTCGGCTTCCGCACAGCTCACTTATGCCAGCTCCAGGTATGAAGGCGTGTTGCTGATTTGAATGGTCCTCTCAATCTTTCTATGTTTGGTGGTATCATCTTTCTTGACGTTCAAAAGGCCTTTGATCAAGTTTAGCACGATGGACTCATTTATAACATGATTACTTGTGGCTTCCCTGATGACCTGATTGCCTTGGCTCGCTCCTTTCTGAGAAACAGGACCTTCCGTGTAAAGGTTGGTGACTCCTTGTCTGACCCTTCTGATGTTAATGCTGGTGTTCCCCAAGGCTCTGTCTTGGGGCCTGCCTTGCTCAATTTCTTTATCCACGACTTTCCCAAGTTTACAAAGTGCAATCTTTACTTGTTTGCTGACGACGGGTCCATCGTGACCTGGGCACGTAATCGAGTCCACGTCATCAGCCGTCTGCAAACAGCTGCAAAAAGCTCTACACCAGTGTGAAAGCTGGTTCTCTAAGTGGCGCTTACAGCTTAATGTTAACAAGTGCAAAGCCATGTTCATCACACGCAAACGCAAAAACCCTCCAAGGCCCCTCATCCTACATGGTAGGAAGCTTGAGTGGTTAAAAATTATAAGTACCTCGGAGTTGTGATTGATTCCAAACTCAAATGGAACGACCATGTCCAATATTCCCTTAACAAGGCTAAGAAAGCGAAGTTTAGTATGGTAGTGAAAGCATTGCTTCCGGACCACTCGTTTTGTATTTTTTTTCACTGCACTGTTCGATTGTCGAGTGTTGTTCTTTTTATAACTAATGACCAAGACAAAGCACAGCTTATTGCTGATGCACTTAAAAAACAATTTGTGACTCCAAAGGATGATCGTCCAAAAGGACTAGAAATATCCAAAATGGTAGAAAGCAGCATAACAAAGTATTACAACAATAGCCATCATGTGGCCAAACATAAAATACAGGTACCTGAGATTCAAAATTGCTTTAAAAAACTCAAGAAAAAGAAGGCACCAGGTAAAGACACTATTAATAAAAATGCCTTAAAAACTAACCGCAAAATTTAATTGGTGATATCACTAAAATTATAAACGACTGTTGGGATAGCTGTTACTTTCCGAATACATGGAAACAGTCTGTTGTCCTAAGCATCCCTAAACCCGGTCAAAATCTTGCAAACGCTGTAAGCTACACGCCCATCAGTTTGTTGTCTTCTATATCCAAAGTCTTGGAGAGAACAATTCTCACAAGATTCTTAGATTTCTGCACAACCAATAATCTCATCCGTGCAGAACAATTTGGTTTTCGGGCGGAACATTCTTGCCAGCCAGTTTGGAGAGTTATAGCGGATGTTAACACCCCCGTTAATCTTTCGATGTATTGCGGTGTCATCTTCTTAAATGTTCATAAAGCATTTGATCAGGTCTGGCATGAAGGCCTTATTTATAAAATGATAACTGATGTTTCCCACATGATTTAATTAGACTAGTTCACTCGTTTCTGTCCAACAGGTCTATTCAGGCCAGGGTTAGAGATGAATTATCTGATACCTGTGAGATAAATGGCGGTGTCCCACAAGGATCAGTGCTAGGGCCAGTTCTGTTCAATTACTATATACGTGACTTCCCTGAAATCTCTTACTACAGCTAGATTTTTATGCGGATGATGCTGCTATACTGACATGGGCACGCCAGCCTAGTGTTGTTGTATCACGTTTGCAGAAAGCCCTTAAAGAATGTGAAATCTGGTTTAGCAAGTGGAGATTAAAACTGAATGGAAACAAATGCAAAGCAATGTTTATCACTAAGAAGAAAAAAAGAAATCTTGACTCCTTAAAGTTCTATGGCAAATACTTGGAATGGGTTGATAATTATAGATACCTTGGCGCTGTTATTGATTCAAAACTATCATGGAATGTGCACGTGACTTATGCGACGAACAAGGCCAAAAAAGCAAAGTTTAGCTTAATTGCTCTGTTGGGTCGTAACAGTGCCCTCAGTGTTGATAACAAACTACTCTTATACAAAATAATTGTTCGTGTCATCTTGCTATATGGCATACCCGTCTGGGCTACGATTTGCAAGACAAGATGGAAGGAACTCCAAACTTTCCAGAACATTACCCTAAGAACTACTGCACAATTAGATAGGAGAATTGCTCGCAAAAACTCCATTCATAATGATTTCGATATGACTAATGTCGGGAAATATGTTCATGAGCTCATGAAAACCGTGCTTCCTATTATGGCAAATCATGATAATGATCTAGTCTCTGGCATTCTAAAACATTCTCTACATAGAAAAAGGCATCGTAGTGCAAGACATATCCTTGATGTCAATTTTGATGACATTGATAATGTCATCTTCCCAGATTACTGGGTTTCATAAATTCTTTCGTTTTTTCTGTGGCATACTATGTAATATAATCCTAGTTCAGACAATCGTCAATCAAATTTTCCTGCACAAAGAGGAGGCAATTTTCTTTCATACTTTGGATGACCTTTGTGGGTACTTCAGGCTTCTTTTCTAGTTCAGTGTATTTCCCTTGGAATATGATTATGAAGGGTGAGATTATGGAAGCTATGCTTCAAGTTCCACACGAATACCGATACACTACACTGTTCGACTGTCGATTGTTGTTCATAAATGCAGCTATTGACTCTAGTGCTTGATCTCACTCCAGAAATCAAACAATAAATTGAGCAAAGGAATAAGGTTAGAAGGCAGTGGTACCGAACTCGTGATTCATGGCTTAAGACAAAGTATAATAGGCTCACTAGAAGAGTCCACGAGGAGGTAAAATCATTTCGTAATGACAGGTGCAGCGATAAAATTAAGAGTCTGTCGACCCACGATAACCCTATTTGGTGCATGGTTCGAGCCTTGCAATACAAGAAAGCCATTAATATACCACCCCTGTTAGCCCAAAATGGCAAATTCATCACGAATGATGATGATAAAGCGCAGCGTATTGCAAATTCTCTTTCAGACCAGTTTGTCACGCCTACTGATGGTCGACAAATAGGACTTGATATGTCTGAGTAAGTAAAATCCTACATAACTGGCTTCTATAATATTCACGGCAATGAATTACGAAAACATAGCATTGATGTAAATGAAGTCCAAAGCATCCTTAAAAATTTAGAAACGAGAAAAGCTCCAGGTAAAGACTCTATTAAGAACAGTGCTTTGAAAAATTTACCTCAACATACAATTCAAGATATTGCAAAAGTGATTAACGACTGCTGGAAGAACACTTACTTCCCGGATGCTTGGAAGCAATCAGTTGTCTTAAGGATTCCTAACCCAGGATAAAATCCTGCAAATCCTGTTAGCTACAGGCCCATCAGCTTGTTACCATCAATCTCCAAAATCCTGGAAAAAACAATTCTCAAGAGATTCATTGAGTACTGTGATGCCAACGATCTCATCCGCGATGAACAATTTGGCTTTCGCTCAAACCATTCCTGCCAACTCTAAACATAGAGGCTCGCAGCGAATATCAATGAGCCCCTTAATCTCTCTATGTATTGTGGGGTCGTTTTCCTCGATGTACACAAAGCCTTCGACCAAGTCTGGCACGATGGTCTTATTTTTAAAATGATTATGGATGGATTTCCTCAAGACATAATTACTCTGATACACTCGTTTCTCTCCAACCGGTTCTTTCAGGCCAGAGTTGGAGATAGTTTATCTCCTATGTATGAAGTAAAAGCTGGTATCCCACAGGGTTCAGTCCTGGGGCCAGTATTATTCAATTACTTTATGCGAGACTTTCCAAGTGCAGCCAAATGCAAGCTCCTTTTTTACGCAGATGACCTGTGCTTGTCAACCAGCTGTAGTAGTCTCGTGGCTACAGAAGGCTCTAAAGGAGTGTGAAAGCTGGTTTAGCAAGTGGAGGCTAAAATTGAATGTAGACAAATGCAAGGCGATGTTTGTCTCCAAGAAGAGAAAGAGATCATTAGATTCACTAACACTATATTGGAAAAAAACTGGACTGGGTTGAAACTTATAAACTGGACTGGGTTGAAACTTATAAATACCTTAGTGTTGTTATTGACTCTAAACTTACCTGGACTCCCCACGCAACTTATGCGTTGAATAAGGCCAGGAGAGCCAAGTTTAGCTTGATTGCTCTGCTGGGCCGGAATAGTGCTCTAAACATTGATAATAAACTCCTACTCTATAAGGTCATTGTTCGGTCCATCTTGACGTACGGTATGCCCGTCTGGGCCACAATATGTAAGACTTTGTGGAAAAAACTGCAAACGTTCCAAAACGTTACCCTTAGAACTATTGCGCAAAAAGATCGGAGAATTGTCGACAATCGACAATCGAACAGTGTTGTGTATCGGTATTCGTGTGGAACTTGAAGCATAGCTTCCATAATCTCACCCTTCATAATCATATTCCAAGGGAAATACACTGAACTAGAAAAGAAGCCTGATGTACCCACAAAGGTCATCCAAAGTATGAAAGAAAATTGCCTCCTCTTGGTGGAGGAAAATTTGATTGACGATTGTCTGAAGTAGGAGTATATTACATAGTAAGCCATGGAAAGAATTTATGAAACCCAGAAATCTGGGAAGATAACATTATCAATGTCATCAAAATTGACATCAAGGATATGTCTTGAATTACGATGCCTTTTTCTATGTAGAGAATGTTTTAGAATGCCAGAGACTAGATCATTATCATGATTTGCAATAATAGGCAGCACGGTTTTCATGAGCTCTTGAACATATTTCCCAACATGGGTTATATCGAAATCATTATGAATGGAGTAATTGTGAGCAATTCTCCTATCTAATTGTACAATAGTCCTTAAGGTTATGTTCTGGAAAGTTTGGAGTTCCTTTTATCTTGTCTTGCAAATCGTAGCCCAGACGGGCATGCCATGTGGCAAGAGGACGCGAACAATTATTTTGTATAACAGTAGTTTGTTATCAATACTGAGGGCACTGTTACGACCCAACAGAGCAATTAAGCTAAACTTTGCTTTTTTGGCCTTGTTCATCGAATAAGTCACATGCATATTCCATGATAGTTTTGAATCAATAACAACGCCAAGGTATCTATCATTATCAACCCATTCCAAGTATTTGTCATATAACTTTAAGGAGTCAAGATTTCTCTTTTTCTTCTTAGTGATAAACATTGCTTTGCATTTGTCGACATTCAGTTTTAATCGCCACTTGCTAAACCATATTTCACATTCTTTTAGGGCATTCTGCAAACGTTATACAACAACATTAGGCTTGTGTGCCCATGTCAGTATAGCAGCATCATCCGCATAAAAATATAGCTTGTAGTAAGAGATTTCAGTTAAGTCACGTATACAGTAATTGAACAGAACTGGCCCCAGCACTGATCCTTGTGGGACACCGCCATTTATCTCACAGGTATCAGATAATTCATCACTAACCCTGGCCTGAAAAGACCTGTTGGACAGAAACGAGTGAACTAGACTAATTAAATCATGTGGGAAACATAAGTTATCATTTTATAAATAAGGCCTTCATGCCAGACCTGATCAAATGCTTTATGAACATCTAAGAAGATGACACTGCAATACATTGAAAGATTAAGGGGAGTGTTAATATCCGCTATAAGTCTCCAAACTTGGAGCTGGCAAGAATGTTTCGCCCGAAAACCAAATTGTTCTGCACGGATGAGATTATTGGTTGTGCAGAAATCTGAGAATCTTGTGAGAATTGTTCTCTCCAAGACTTTGGATATAGAATACAGCAAACTGATGGGCGTGTAGCTCTCAGGGTTTGCAGGATTTTGACCGGGTTTAGGGATACTTAGGACAACAGACTGTTTCCATGTATCCGGAAAGTAACAGTTATCCCAACAGTCGTTTATAATTTTAGTGATATTGTGATGTTGTAAAAAAATAGGATTTTTTTAGCCATCACATGTTTTCATTTGTGGAATATTTTGAGTTTAGATTTCATAATAACTTTGATATCAAAGCTAAGTTTCAATGTCTTTAAATCTTCTAACTGTATTTTTTGTAGAAAAAGAAAATTATTTATTTAATTTTGTAATTAATCAGTTTTGAAGATTTTTTTTTAGTGTCAAACAACAATGTTGTATGAAAGAGTGATTGTTTAAGTTATTTCTGGTGTTGTTCCACAATTTGCATGGACATGCTTCAAGGGTGCATCGCCATTGTTTCTGTGTGCTAGCCATGAGCCAGTGGATTGTTGCCCCAAGAGCTTAAATTCGGCAACACTGGAAAAAATTATCACTACTGGCCTTGTCTTCAGCTTGGATGCCAGCATGATGTCTCCACCTGGTCATCTTTAGTCTGAAGAAGTGTGTAGTGCGTTCGCCCCCCCCCCCCTGGTGTCTCCTGGGGGAGGTCTACTTTCTCCCTCAAAAACCAAAACTTTCTTGACATGAAGGAGTTATACGCAAAAAAGCGTATACCTACGGTTCTCCCGTTGGGTCACCCTGCTGTGACTGTTCTGCAGAGGCTTTCTTCGACAGAATCGAAGATGCTCTGCAGGCAACAACAAGTAGCAGACCGATTTGTCGATGCGGACTTTATCAAGGTTGGACAAACCACCGTCCACCTGAGTTACGCCGAACCCGAATATGTTCCAGTTCTTATCCGGGGCTCATCGCCACTGATGACTGAGAAATATCTCCGAGACTACATGTCGGACTATGGGGTAGTACATAGGATTTCGTACCCCCTGCACCCAGATTCGCCTTTTCAGATGTCGGGCGACATCGTAGTCTTCATGGAGCTCCATAAAGACATTCCTTCGAACCTTGTGATGCGCGGAATTAACGTCTCCGTGTCTTACAAGGGCAAGAGGCAGTGCTGCTGGTACTGCAAAAAGACTTCTCATGGTCGAAAAGACTGTCCTCTCCTTCGGAAATGTGATTTCTGCCACAAGACCGTGCACAAGTTCCACCAGTGCCAGGAGAGGTCAGATGCCCTATCAGCAGCCCCAACGCCATCGCCTCAAGGAATGTCGTCCCAGCAACCAGGAAAGATGACTTCATCGGCCAAGTCAACTGAGCCGAGCAGAGCAAGAGCCTCGTCCTCTACCAAGGACGTCGAAGACGACCCCATCGTTGTCGTCACCTCCTCCTTCATCGGGGATACCGAAGTTGGCCCCACCATCGACGCCTTCTTTATCACCGAGGAAGTCGAAGGCGACCCCACCATCGTCGCCTCTCCTTCACCAAGGATTTCGAAGACGACCCCACCATCGTCGCTCGTCCTACGACTCCTGGGAAGGAGATCCCGATTCCCCTCCTCGGCCTAGTGTGGTTCAAGAGACTGTTTCCTCTCGTGCACCTTCGCCTGATGTTTCCCCAATGTTGGAGGACTGTCAATCTGCTGAAGTCATCTTAGACGATTTGTTGTTCTCCGAGTCGGTGTTTGATGTGGTGGAGTTTCCAGCTCTTCCTCCACCTGCTCTTTCATCGACATCGCAGCCTCTTCGAATCGCCTGTGCGCCCACGCCTGGTAATATTTCATCTTCTGCTGGGACTACCAAGCCATCAGCGTCTGCTCAGCGGGTTCTTCTTGCGACGCCTAAGAGGCCGGACGAAATCGTAGCAAGAGGGACGGGATTCCTATGTCCTCGTCATCTGAACCAGACAGCTGCGTAGACCATCATCATCGCAGCCCCTCTTCCTCTTCGGGACGTCCTCGCTCCGCTAGATGGAAGACATCTGACCCTCCTCCGTCATCCGTGAGGCTCAAGACTCCTTCAGAAACAAGTCAGCCCCCGTCAGCCTAAATTCGCAGTGAAGGTCTTTTCCCTAAACGTTCGTTCCCTTGGTTCGTCTTTCAAGCAATCGGTTTTGTCATCATTTGTAGCCCTGTACAGGCCAGATATTCTACTCCTTCAAGAGGTAAAGCTTGCTGCTTCGCAACAGCTTGCCAACCTACCTGGCCTTCGCAGTCAATATCCATCTGCGCAGTTCTTCATCAACTCATCTTCGCCACATGGGAAGGGGGTTGCTACCATGATATTCAACCCCTCCATTGTGGTGTCGAACTGCGTCTTTGACTGTGAGTGCAGGGTAATTTCTTTGGACCTCTTGCTATCTGGTCTCAAATTCCGATTGCTTAATGTGTACGCCCCGTGTTTAGCAGAGAAACAGACATTCTTTGAAGACCTGGACTTCTATCTGTGCTCGTCCTTGCCTGCAGTGGTTTCTGGGGACTTCAATTGCCATCTGGATGAAAACATCTTTTCGTCTGGGGACGTCTACCAGCTGTGCCAGCGGATTGCACTATTCGATCTGTGGGCGTCTTCTTCCCAATTCAACCAATGGGGGTCCACCTTTCACCAAGGGCCCTCTGTGTCATCAAGGTTGGACCTTATTCTAGTAGACGCCACTTTCGCTGGTGCCCCTGGTTCCATGGAGGTCATTCCGTGCTCGTTTTCAGACCACAGTGCCATCAAGTGGTCCTGGAACCCTCCATTCCCTGCCTCCTCTGCAGGCACTACTTCGAACAATTGGTTCCTGAACATTTCTCTGCTTGACATCGATTTTTAACAAAAGAATGTTCGTTCGGTTTGTGGAAAGACATCTTCACAACCTGCCTTCGTCGCTAGCTTCGTGGCTTTCTTTTAAATCTAAGCTCCGTCGCTTCTTTAGAAATATTGGGTGTGATGCTGCTAGACGCAATTGACGCCATCTCCTCATGCTCCAAGAAATCCTGCGCCTCCTCCGCTGTTCCATCCCAAAGGGGGCATATGCTGATGACATCCGCCACGTGAAGAGCGAGATCAACGCTCTAATGATCCGCAGGGCCGCCGGCGCAGCTCTCAGGGCCAAACTGTCCTGGGCGTCTGATGTCCGGAATATGTCATCGGCTGTGTTCGCTGAGGAGAGGCGTCGCGCCAACAAGAAGAGGTGCCATCGTTTGGTGGTGGAGAATGGGACGGTGGAAACCGACGCTGAAATCTTGTTGGCTTTCCACTCCCATTTTTCATCATTTTTTGGCCACCCAGTGTTTCCATCCGACGCCACGACGAATTGGATCGAGGCACTTAGACCTTTCACTGCTGATGCTGACCTGTCAATTACCCGTCCCTTTTCCGAAGATGAAGTCAAGAAGTTTCTGTCGATGGATGGCCGTCATCAGTCCAGCCCTGGATTAGATGGCATCCCGTATCCATTCTACGATGCGTCTTGGAAACTTCTTAGGCCTTTCCTGGTGCAAGTTTTCAAGTCTATTCTTAAGGACCCTTCCTCCATCACGTCAGACTTTACCGCGGGGAGAATCATCTTACTCCCCAAGGTACCGAATCCTGAACTCGTCACCCAGTGGAGGCCTATTACACTACTCAACACAGATTATAAGGTCTTCACTGGCGTGCTCCAACAACGGCTCAAATGCTTTGTCGAAGAGTTCTTCGATCCGGGACAATCCTGCTCCATTCCATTTCGCGGGATGTCCGACAACATCATTACCATCAAGTGTGTTATGGAGGAAGCGTGTGTGCGCTGTCAGACTCTTGCCGTCCTAAGTCTTGACCGGGAAAAGGCCTTCGACAAGGTAAATCACGTGTTTCTTTTCCGAGTGTTTCACCATCTTCATCTTCGGAAATTTACTACGAATATCTCAGCACTGTATGCTTCTGCCACGTCATGCGTGGCGATTAATGGCTCCAATTCGCCTTTTTTCGAACTGTCCAAAGGCATCAGGCAGGGATGTCCCATCTCTCCCCTCTTATATATATTTTATTTGGAGCCATTATTACAATTTCTTAATTGCCACCCAGATGTCCGGGGGTACGATTTGCCAGCTGCTTCCATCAACATCCGTACGCTGGCATACGCTGATGATGTAGTGTTATTTGCATCTGATGCGTATTCCCTGGGTATCTATAAGGAATCTTTCGATCTCTTTAGCACTTCGACGGGAAGTTCCATCAATCTCGTCAAGTCTAAAGGCATCGCTATTGGGAAGTGGACAGTGGACTATCTTCAAACCTTCCAAATAACGTGGTGTGAGCAAATCACAGTGCTGGGATACGTCTTCTTTTTTCTACCTGACATGGACTCTCGTCACTGGCAGCAAGTTATCGACAAGTGTTTGTCTCGCCTTGGCAAGAACTTTCGTTATTCCACCTCGATGTTTGTCAAGGCGAAATTCATCAAGACCAACATCTTGCCCATATTGACGTCTAAATGCTTATTCGCCTTGCCATCTCCTCAGCTCTTGAGGAAAGTGCATGGTGCAGTTGTGGACTGTATTTGGAGGTATGCAGCGGTCCGTCACCCTGTTCGCAGGGAACTGCTGTTTATCCCCTTTGATGGAGGAGGCCTGGGCCTGCCTAACATCCAGCGCTACCTCATTGCGGCCAGAATGGCTGCCTTGTTTCGGGTCTTCCTCCTTTCCCCTCCCATCTGGGCCAATTTACTGTTCCTGCACCTGCGTTTCTTCTTCAAGGTGAATAAGCTACCAGTTCCTACTTCGCTGCCAGTGACAATAACCTATGATCTCCTGGGTTCTACAATCGAATCCAGAGAGACTTAGCGACCTTTATTCAAGATCTGCGTCAGATACATCCACAAGACTGGGGAAGCCTTCGTCTCTCTTGGTTCTTCCAGCAGGCCGACCGGGGTGCGTCTTCCGACATCGTGCGCTGGCACCCCCAGTATCCATGGTCAGCCATCTTGATGGCCTCAAATCCCTTGCCTTCGAGAGGACTGTATTTAACTTCCAATGGCGCCTGCTGCACCATGGTTTCTATACTCTCCAGCGGTTACATCAGTGGGGAGTAGTCGGTTCTGCTGGTTGCCTGTTTTGTGGGTCTCCTGAATCCATCGACCATGTGTTTTTCGAGTGCCTGTTCGCACGGTCCATTTGGGATGACTGCCTTTTATCCCATTTTGGTCTGACTGCCTTCTCCATCCAGTCAGTGCGATTTCTGATGGACTGCTCCACCGGTGCTGCGTACAAGCTGGACCTAGCCACTTCCATCGCCTTTCTCAACAGAGAGCTTTGGTTGGCCCGTCGGAAGCGATCTGACGGTGTTCATCAGCCAGCCTCAGTCATCTGGAGGACGGGCGCCATCCATCTTAGGTCCTTCCTCCAGCTCGAGTGGCCACGGCTTGGCCCAGCTACGTTTCGGAGACGCTATTCGTCATCTTAGCGTCTCTGTAAGATCATTGGAGGGGATACGAACAACATCTCGTATCTCTTCACTTTTCCCCTCAACATCAATGAGGCGTTTACATAGGAGCAGCCCTTGAAAAAGGGCTACCTGTATTCCTATAGCATGTACGCCTGGGCACCCTGCCTGTTTTACGATCTAAGGGTGCCCCTCTGGAGCCATAACACCGGCTCCAGTTCCAACAGCATGTCTCCACCTGGACCATTCTCTGCAACCTGATTGCAAGCTGAGATGGATTCTGGAAATAGCTTCTCGTTTGTATATCAGGATATGTAAGCAGCCTTTACATTTTTCACCCTCACCAGCTAATTCTGTAGAGATGGACATTCTTTTTTTATGAACTGTGATACAGGTTGTTCTGGTTTTCCAGACAATCTCTTCTCCGGATACCATTTTCATCCAATTTCAAACATGTAAATCTCCACACTGTTGTTGTGCGTCATGCTGACTGGGACTTAGTTAATTTTTAATTTGGACATTTCAACTTTTCTAAATTTATTTAATTGTTTTTTTTTATTCTCTTCTCTCTTCAGTCTAGGCCAATATGTAATTTGAAATTATTCTTTTACCAATTTTTTGGGGGGTTTAATTTATTAACTTGTGTCCCACTTTTGTCTGCATCCTGTATGTAGTTGATTGCTGAGTAGTCCCATTTAATTTTTTTCTTAGTTAAAATGCTATTTTAATTTTTTTCATGTCTTTGTGATATGAATTTTTGAATTTATAAAAGAATGTGGCTCCTCTTATGTTTTGTTAATGGTTGAATCAATCCATGAGTTATTTTAAAGTCATTGGTTATCCATACAGCAATTTCTGAATAACCTTGTGTTATGTTACTTTGCCATTTTAACATTAAAACTTTAATGTCACATCCAGTTCTAAAACCATGTTTTCTTATGCACTTATTCTGTGTATTCTATACCTCCTTCATTTAAAATATTATAATAACTTGGCTTGATTCAAGCATGGGGATAAATACAATTTTTTTTATACATTACCTGTAATATCATTGTAATGCTTATTATATTTCTTGAGGAAATTTAGTTTGTTGATTTTTTTTTTAAAAAAAAGATATGGGATAAATTTATAAACTTTCTTGTATATTAAAATTCAAATATTTTTTATTCCTTTGTCTCTGCTTCTAATTAAGTTGTATACACACGTATTAAACTTTACTCAGCCAATTTCTAAATAACTTAAGATTCTGGTTTAAAAAAAAAATAAACACAACGCAATGTCTGATTCAAATGATGTTTGGATCATAAATCCACTATATGGCACTTTAGTAATTTCATTTTCTTGGTGCTAGCGGAGCATCTTAAGTAACTTCTCTTAACAATTTTTTTTATAAACATATCTTTTCTTTAATAAGAATTTACAATTTTTTTTAATAAAATACAAACAAGTTTTTTTTATATTTAATATCTTTGGTACCGTGAATTTATTATCATTAACATTCTTTAATGTTACAAGTGGTGCCAGTTTGTTTGCTTAACTCAGTAACTTTTTTTTAAATATAACATTGGGTGCTTGAACATTATTGTAATGTTCTTGAAATGTAAGTATTGATTTACATTTTCTCATTTAGTTCACAGACCTTAAATATACGGTTGTGACAATATCACTACTTACATTTTGCGCTAAGTTTTTTAAGGCACTGTTATACCTGGTGCCTTCTTTTTCTTGAGTTTCTTAAAGCAATTTTGAATCTCAGCTGCCTGTATTTTATGTTTGACCACATGATGGCTATTGTTGTAATACTTTGTTATGCTGCTTTCTACCATTTTGGATATTTCTAGTCCTTCTGGACGATCATCCTTTGGAGTCGCAAATTGTTTTTTAAGTGAATCAGCAATAAGCTGTGTTTTGTCTTGGTCATTAGTTATGAAATGTCCATTAGTGTCTAAAAGCAGTGGAATGTTCATGGCCTTTTTGTTTTGCAAGGCTCGAATCATGCACCATATAGAATTGTCCTGGGTTGACAAACTCTTCACCTTCTCATTCCATCTATCGTTACGAAGTTTATTTACTTCCTCATGTACTCTTCTCGTAAGTCGGTTATATTTGGTTTTAAGCCAAGGCTCTCGTGTTCGGTGCTATCGGAGAATTGTTCGCAATTCCTCTATTTATAATGACTTCAACATAACTCATATTGGCAAATACGTTCAAGGGCTCATGGAATCCATGCTGCCCAATATAGAAAATCATAGCAACGAGCTAGTCTCGGGCATTTTAAATCATCCTATGCATAGAAAGAGATATCGTGATCTAAGGCATATACTTGATATTAATTTTGAAGACATTGATAATGTCTTATCTCCAGATACTGGACTTCATAGGTCGTGTTTTATCTAATACTAGTGGTCTGTTTCTAGTCTAGACAGTCGTGAATCAAAATACCTCCAACCAAGAGGGGGTATTTTCTCCTTCATATTATGGATGACCTTTATGGGTTCATCACGCTTCTTAACTACTTCAGTGTAATTCCCTTGGCATTTATTTAGGAAGGGTGAGGTTACGGAAGCTTAGCTTCAAGTGCCACTCGAATTACGTTTCACTACACTGCTCGATTGTCGATTTGTTCTTTACTCACTGATGATGGAAATTTTGTTTCCGAAATGTACATCTGAGTCATTAAAATTTATTATGTGGAATAGTGTTTTCGGAGTTATTTTTATTTCTATGAAGATTTAATTTCAAAATTACGTGACAATGAAGATCAATAGACTTTGATCCAGCTTAAACAATATTTAAATCAAAAAGTTTGTAATAGATCTGCTTGCCCCCTGAAAGAATGAAAGTCAAGGCGTTCCGTTTACCCTGAACTTTTTCAGGTTGCCGGAAATTACCTGATTATTCCTGCAACGATTGTGCCGTGTGAAAGTTTATTTATGAAAGCAAGAATAATTATATTATAAAAGTAGGAGTAGTGATAATTATATTAATTAAGTTGAATAATACTCCTTTAATTAAAATGTGATAAAATTAAAATAAATAATAACAAAAAAACAATAAAAAAAGTCACCAGATTAAAAGTTTAAGTACGAAATATAAAGAAATACAGAACTTGTGAAGAAGCTTAGATGAAACACAGAAGAAACACAGAAGAGACGAAGAATCGAAGATCAGATGAACCACAGAAGAAACATAGAAGAGACGAAGATCCAGCGAAGAAACGTTACAGAAACACAGGGAGGTACACAGGTTACAGATGAAGAGGGTCTATGGGTCTATGTACCTCCCTGTGTTTCTGTAACGTTTCTTCGCTGGATCTTCGTCTCTTCTGTGTTTCTTCTGTGTTTCATCTGAACTTCGATTCTTCGTCTCTTCTGTGTTTCTTCTGTTTCATCTAAGCTTCTTCACAAGTTCTGTATTTCTTTATATTTCGTACTTAAACTTTTACTCTGGTGACTTTTTTATTGTTTTTTTGTTATTATTTATTTTAATTTTATCACATTTTAATTAAAGGAGTAATATTCAACTTAATTAATATAAAGCAAGAATAATAATGAATCCCTGAAGAAATCGGTTGAGCAATGAAAAATTGTCAATGCTTCTTTTTTTACAATCTCTGGATATCTTAGAGTGGTAATAAAAAGTGATTATAGACTGTGAATTTCAGAATGTATATTTGTTTGACTTTTTTTTCGAATAGAGATGTTTTACTCGATGTTTATTTGAAACGTCGATGTTTGCAGATACTCGATGTTTTTATTTCTCAGTATAATAATGTGACTTGTTTTTTATAATGTCGCCACGTGGGCTCTTCATTGGATCGAACTGGTGTCTTGTATACCAATGTCTTTAATGTCCCTATAGAAAAAAAAATCCACGGACGTTAGATCAAACTTTTTAATCTCAAAAACAATGCCTCAGAGAAAAAAATGAAAGAGGGAAATGTTGCTTAGATTTGATCCCTCTATCACCCCCTGCCCCCCAAGCTTGTACACGTTATTCGAGAACACACTGTATAAAGTATAGATTATCCCCGTTTTTCTTTCGAACAGAATCCATGGATAAAGTCCATTTTCTCATTAAAAGGTTGAGGAGTTCATTAATAAATTTAATTGTGAAAAATTTATAATCCACGAAGTTTATAGCACTGAATAAAACTGAGAATTTTGTGATAAAATAAAATTTAAAAAAGTTTATTTTGATAAGAAAAACAATTAACATTTTATATGGATGGATTAGATAAAAAAACACATGAAACAAATTGAAGAAACTAGTTGAAATTTTTAACTGTAAATATCTGTGCACAAAATATTCATTTTACACACTGTTATTGAATTTAAATTAGTTCAGTCTCCTTTTAATGGGAAAAAATCGTACAATTAATAAAAACAAAAAAAATTAATAATAAATAAAGTCACCAATCTTGAAAAACGATGAAGGAACTTGTGAGATGGAAGAAAACTCAAAGAATGTAGTCTGTTGCAGATGTTGTTGATAGTAGAAATAAACCCAGTGTATTGAGGATGTAGATGAAGTCTTGTGAAGATAATGTTGATAGGGGAACACGATAATCTTGATGGAAGTGGTGCTTTTGAAATACAGATGAAATTTTGAAGAGGGTGATCCAAATATTTGGGATAAGATTGGTGACTTTGTTTATTATTAATTTTTTTGTTTTTATTAATTTTACGATTTTTCCCCATTAAAAGAAGACTAAAGTCATTTAAATTAAAATTAATCATTTAAACTCCTTAGATCAATAACTATTATTGAATTTCACTTGTTTGTGTGTTTCTGCGCAAATTTTTTAATCAATATTTTTCCCGCTTCCTGACTACCTTTAAGCTCTGCATCTTCTCCCAACGGCGTCTTATCGCTTACAATACATGTATCAATAGTTAGTTTCACTAATCTTTTATTTATTCCTAAGGTACTTGTGGCCGGTTCTACCAGCCTCGGATAAATCCTCAGATAGCTATCTAAGGTTTAAACTTAAATCGGTGAAAGGATAGATCATAATACTGTTCCTATTAACTAAAGAGTTGGTGGCCTTACAGTATAACAGAGGGACATCAGGAGTTCCAACTAGTTTCGCCATGTATTCCTGGCTTTGTCAAGGATATACAGCAAGACAATCGACAATCGAACAGTGTAGTGTATCGGTATTCGTGTGGAACTTGAAGCATAGCTTCCATAATCTCACCCTTCATAATCATATTCCAAGGAAAATACACTGAACTAGAAAAGAAGCCTGATGTACCCACAAAGGTCATCCAAAGTATGAAAGAAAATTGATTCCTCTTGGTGGAGGAAAATTTGATTGACGATTGTCTGAACTGGGAGTATATTACATAGTAAGCCACAGAAAAAACGAGAGAATTTATGAAACCCAGTAATCTGGGAAGATGACATTATCAATGTCATCAAAATTGACATCAAGTATATGTCTTGGATTACGATGCCTTTTTCTATGTAGAGAATGTTTTAGAATGCCAGAGACTAGATCATTCTAATGATTTGCCATAATAGGCAGCACGGTTTTCATGAGCTCTTGAACATATTTCCCGACATGGGTCATATCGAAATCATTATGAATGGAGTAATTGCGAGCAATTCTCCTATCTAATTGTGCAATAGTCCTTAGGGTAATGTTCTGGAAAGTTTGGAGTTCCTGCCATCTTTTCTTGCAAATCGTAGCCCAGACGGGCATGCCATATAGCAAGATGACACGAACAATTATTTTGTATAACAGTAGTTTGTTATCAACACTGAGGGCACTGTTACGACCCAACAGAGCAATTAAGCTAAACCTTGCTTTTTTGGCCTTGTTCATCGCATAAGTCCCATGCATATTCCATGATAGTTTTGAATCAATAACAACGCCAAGGTATCTATAATTATCAACCCATTCCAAGTATTTGTCATATAACTTTAAGGAGTCAAGATTTCTCTTTTCCTTCTTAGTGATAAACATTGATTTGCATTTGTCGACATTCAGTTTTAATCGCCACTTGCTAAACCAGATTTCACATTCTTTAAGGGCTTTCTGCAAACGTGATACAACAACACTAGGCTGGCGTGCCGATGTCAGTATAGCAGCATCATCCGCATAAAAATATAGCTTGCAGTAAGAGATTTCAGGAAAGTCACGTATATAGTAATTGAACAGAACTGGCCCCAGCACTGATCCTTGTGGGACACCGCCATTTATCTCACAGGTATCAGATAATTCATCTCTAACCTTGGCCTGAAAAGACCTGTTGGACAGAAACGAGTGAACTAGACTAATTAAATCATGTGGGAAACATCAGTTATCATTTTATAAATAAGGCCTTCATGCCAGACCTGATCTAATGCTTTATGAACGTCTAAGAAGATGACGCCGCAATACATCGAAAGATTAAGGGGAGTATTGACATCCGCTATAAGTTTCCAAACTTGGAGATGGCAAGAATGTTCCGCCCGAAAACCAAATTGTTCTGCACGGATGAGATTATTGGTTGTGCAGAAATCTAAGAATTTCTTGTGAAAATTGTTCTCTATAAAATTCTTGTGAAAATTGTTCTCTCCAAGACTTTGGATATAGAAGACAGCAAACTGATGGGCTTGTAGCTTACAGGGTTTGCAGGATTTTGACCGGGTTTAGGGATACTAAGGACTGTTTCCATGTATCTGGAAAGTAACACTTATCCCAACAGTCATTTATAATTTTAGTGATATCACTACTTACATTTTGCGGTAAGTTTTTAAGGCATTGTTATTTATAGTGTCTTTACCTGGTGCCTTCTTTTTCTTGAGTTTCTTAAAGCAATTTTGAATCTCAGCTGCCTGTATTTTATGTTTGACCACATGATGGCTATTGTTGTAATACTTTGTTATGCTGCTTTCTACCATTTTGGATATTTCTAGTTCTTCTGGACGATCATCCTTTGGAGCCACAAATTGTTTTTTAAGTGAATCAGCAATAAGCTGTGTTTTGTCTTGGTCATTAGTTATGAAATGTCCATTAGTGTCTAAAAGCAGTGTTTGCAATACTTAGTTCTTTATGTGATCTACTATGATTTTCTCTCATTTTCTTTATTTTATGTTTCTTCTGCATTTTGTAAGTTTCTTACCCCTTTATTTTATTTTGTGTTTTATGTAAATTCTCTTGTTTTCGGTCCGCGTTAAACGCACCATCTCTGTACAACTTCTCTTTTGTGTATCCTAAAAAATTTTATATTTATTCTATGTATTCTACTGGCCATTACGTCTTTTTTCTCAATGGCCCCCTTGCTTTATATCCTATTGGTTCTTGTATGTTTTTACGCTCATTGCTTAACTTGTACCACTGTTCTGTATATATAAAGGCTTGTATGCCGGCTTGCATGCCTCTTGCTGTTCTTTTTAGAGAACTTATGAACGACAGTAACATTCACTATCATGATCCCGTCACCAGCAGTGACATTGACGCAAATATCAAAAAGGTCACTCACTCCATCAAGATGGCTATAAATGCTAGTGGTACTCCGGTGGATTGCAAGCGGCCAGACCACCTGGAACTTCCTTCCTCCATCAGGCAACTCATCCACGAAAAAAAAAAGTTCAGAAGACTTTAGCAGCGTACCCGATTTCTCCACTTCAAGACGAAGTACAACAGTCTATCCCGCAAGGTAAGAGATCAGATTAAGGATTTAAGGAATCAAAGATGGAACGACAAAGTTAAAAGTCTGTCCGTCCAGGATAACTCTCTCTGGTTTATGGTCAGGGCCCTTAAAAGCAAAAGGACTATTGTTCTTCCTCCTTTGCTTACAGAGGGTGGCGATTTCGTTAGCAATGACCAGGACAAAGCACAAATTATCGCCGATTCACAGAAGAGCCAATTCTCTACACCCAAAGAGGATGATCTGGTCAATATTACTCGTGAAAACAAGTAATGACCACACACAGCACGCTCTTGGCTCTCCTGATGTCATTGGCACCTCTGAGATATGGGACATCATAAAGCGCCTCAAAAGCAAAAAGGCAGCCGGCATCGACACCATTACCAACAGTGCTCTCAAGAATTTGCCTCCCAGTGTTATCTGCATCATCACCAATGTCATGAATGACTGCTGGCTTAGCGGCCATTTCCCTAGTGCCTGGAAGGACTCAGTCATCATCAACCGTCCTAAACTTAGACTGGATCCTGCTCTTCCCACAAGTTATAGGCCCATTAGCTTGTTGCCCATGCTTTCCAAGGTCTTTGAGTGCACTATACTCAAGAGGTTCAACGACTACTGCGAGGCAAACAACCTCATTCGTAGTGAGCAATTTGGCTTCTGTCCAGGCCACTCTTGTCAGCTTCAGTTATGGAGGCTCGTTTCTGATTTAAACGGTCCTCTCAACCTCTTTATGTTTGGTGGCCTCATTTTCCTCGATGTCCAAAAGGCCTTTGATCAAGTCTGGCATGATGGGCTCATTTACTAAATGATTACCTAGGGTTCCCTGACGATCTAATTGCTCTGGTTCGCTCCTTCCTGTCAAAGAGGACTTTTCGTGTTAAGGTTGGGGACTGCTTGTCTGAACCCTGCGATGTTAATGCTGGTGTACCCCAAGGCTCTGTCTTGGGGCCAGCATTATTCAACTTCTTTATCCATGACTTTCCCAAGTTTACAAAGTGTAATCTTTACTTATTTGCTGACGACGGGTTCATCATGACCTGGGCACGAAACCCAGCACATGTCATCACTCGACTACAAAAAGCTTTACATCAGTGCGAGAGCTGGTTCACAAAGTGGCGATTAAAGCTGAATGTCAAAAAGTGCAAGGTGATGTTTACCACTCGCAAATGCAAAAACCCTCCAAAGCCTCTCTTCTTATTTGGCAAGAAACTTGAGTGGGTAAAAAGCTACAAATATCTTGGTGTCATGATCGACTCCAAACTAAATTGGAACGACCAAGTCCAATACGCGCTCAACAAAGCAAAGAAAGCGAGGTTCAGTTTGATTGCACTTCTGGGGCGAAACACCGCTCTTGGTGTGGATAAACTCTTGATATACAAGGTTGTGATTCGTACTATCTTACTTCATGGAATGCCTGCTTGGGCTTCTATTTGCAAATTTAGGTGGAAGGATCTCCAGACCTTCCAAAATGTTGCTCTCTGGTCCATTGCCCAACTTGACAGAAGAGTTGCCAACAACCATTCTATCTATGAGGATCTGGGGATGACCCACATAGGTACCTTTGTCCAGACTCTTATGAAGAACATGCTACCCAAGATGGAGAATCATGAAAACACCCTGATTTCTGGTATCCTGGACCACCCACTCGCTGTTAAGGGTCGCCTCAGGTTTCGAAGACCCCGCCATGTCCTGGATGTCTGCTTTGATGACGTTAACAAGGCCGTCTTCCCCAACTATTGGATCTTCTAGAGCCTGCTGATTTTTGGGGACTCTATTCGTCAATCCACAATCAGACTCGTCCTCTCTCGGGACTCATTCTCTGGAGGACTAAAGAGGTTCATCAGGCTTCTCTCCCAGTTCAGTGTACTTCCTCTGGTTTACTTTTTGGGCGAGCGTGCAAAGTGAGCTTGGCTCCTGGACCACTCGCGTCTTTCTTTTTCACTACACTGTTCGATTGTCTTGCTGTATATCCTTGACAAAGCCGGGAATAAATGGCGAAACAAGTTGGAACTCCTGATGTCCCTCTGTTATACTGTAAGGCCACCACCTGCTTAGTTTAAACTTAAACCCGGTATACCGCTTCAGTTGCGTTCTACCAACATTTTTTATTCCTCGGATAACTCTATCTAACATATAGAGCACAAACAATGTAAGCCGCTCCATGATTGGTCACTTTGATATTTAGTGTTTACATCATTCGTTAAAAAACAAAAGTATTCATTAGGGCCTTGTGATGCCAAAAACATCGACATTCGATTGTTCATTTAAAAACATTGGATAAAAATCGATGTTTACAAAATAATTATAAAACACGCAAATGCTTCAGAGTATATAATTCAAACTAATTTTATTCTAAAGTAAACAAAAATGTAAGCATAAAAAATTTGGAATAGTTTATATTTGTTCCTGACATATAATTTGCTATAATACATCTGATGGTATGGAACTCATTACTGCAGACCGATTTAAATGTTCTGGGGTTAATGAAGTTCTTAAACTATTTAATGTAAGAGTAGAATGAGGGGTTAAATGAGGTGTGAGTACAAAATAATCTTTCAGAAGGAATTGACGTGGCTGGAGGTGTTAAATTTTTAGTAGTTACTTTGGACAGATGAATAATTCATTTGAGACATTTTTCTCCAAATTGGAAGGGGGTCATCTTTCATATCATTCAGTGGTGCATGCAAATACATTTTAAAATTTCTATATAACCCTGAACTGAGATTTTATCTACCTTCTTTGATGCTAACTCTTTTTCTACCCCAAACAGGATGACTATTCTTTGGCTCATCAAAATCATTGTTATCAAAATTGAGAGAAACATTTGGCAATGGCTTATCTAATAGCTCCGCATTAATGGCATTAATTGCCAAACAGAACATATGTGTAATTCCTCCTACGTTGGCAACTATTGAATTAATCTTAAAACTGGTACTCCCAAATTTATGGCATGTAACATACACATTACAGAGTACATACATACACTATGTACCGTCGTTAACAGTGTTTTAGATTATGCTAAAATCCTAAAAAGGTAAAAGTGTTGTAAGCCATTTAATATTAAATTTTGAAAAGAAAATAGTACATAATAAAATAAACGTGCCACCAAGTTTATGCCTTTTTTAAAAAAAAATTAGATTTTTTACATTTTACTACACTTTGTAAGCAGAAAGTGTGTGCTTTAGAGTTTTTATTTTATATATTTAACTTACCTACAACGAACTTTTTCTGCCGCTTGCTTTTTGCAGTTGTTAACACATAAAGAGTGAGCTTTGTTGCTAATACAAGGTCTCATTGTCGTATTTAATCGAAAATACTAAAAAAATGAAAAGTAAAATGAACGTTTTTCTGATTTCAGTTTATGATTAATGAAATTAACAACCATATGGTCATATATTCATAGAGTATAGAATAGAACAGAGAATGACAATTTTAGATACTAAATGTTAATATTTTTTGATGCACGAGCTAAGGGAACAATGAAAGTTTTCATTGATTATGTTTATTCTTCCTTTACAGGGAAACATGGTATGAAGTAATAAATTGTACCGTATATGAGATATACAGATGGGCAATAGGTCCCTGACCACCGCTTGTACAATTCGTGTTTGTAGAAAGTCAGGGAATTTTCTGTAACCTCAAAAAGTCAGGGAATTCTACAAAAGGTCAGGGAATTTTACAAAAAACAGAGAATTTTACAAAATCAGAAAAATGATGCGAAATATAATCGAAAGATTTGAAAAATATCAATAATATTCGATCAAAATAGAATTTTTTGCTGCTTATGATTAGGGTAAATGACGTGATCAACCGGGGAAAATCAGGGAAAAGTCAGGGAATTTTACGAAATCGTTTCAGTGGTTTTTTTAAGTGGTTATTTCTGATATCTGGTGGTTTCTGGTGGGAAATCGGGCGCAATCTAGTGGCAACATTCGGAAAAAACTTGGCAACTCTGAAGAGGACCAACAAGGTAGGACTTTTTTAAGTCTTTTAAACTGAGTCTTTCTGAGTAGGTGCATCCTTCTAAGGACGGCTAAACCCAGCACCACACCTGCTTTATGATGACATCAGGCACCGCGTCTAAATCTCCTTCATGTACTGTTAAGTATGCCGATAGTAAAGTGTGACCTTGTGAGCTGGCCTACAAAGACGCGTTGTAAGGATCCGAGATTTCTGGCATTTGACATTATTATTAACGGACAACTTGAGGCATTACGTACTGAACTGAACAGTACATATACGGGGTGTTTCAAAATTATGTACAATAAATTTAGTGACATATTCTTCAGGTTAAAAAAGACTAAAATGTCCTATAGCACTTTGTCTGGAAACGATTTGTTTGCGAGTAATCCAATATCATACAGTAGGGAAGCACGATAGTTAGCGGACGATATTTTAACAGTTCCAGCGTTTCGACCCAACACTAGGTTGAATGGTTTGTTCCATTTAAACCTATTTTAGGGTTGTTCTATTAGTTGTGCACGGCTGTTTCCATTACTGTAGTTTCACTACTGCATCCATTAGGAATATCAATTTCAGAACGTTTGCATGCTTTGACATATGCATTACGATTTACGTAAATAAAGTCATGTACACGTATTCCAGTGCAGTATACACTGACATGCACCTAATGTATGGTCTTGCGGACGGAAATGCTGTGGAAGCAAGAAGACTCTACCAAGAACGCTTTCCGAATAGACGTTTGCCAAATAACCGAACATTTGTATCTGTCGACAGATATTTGAGGGAGCGTGGTTACTTTGGCCGTCAAACAGGACAAGCGCGGCCTGTAGCACATTCTCCGGATGAGGAGGATGTGATAATTGACATCGTACATGATGAACCACAGACAAGCATCCTTCGTATTTCTTCCATGGTACATATTCCGCACTCATCTGTTTGGCGCATTCTTCACCGTCAGCTTTTGCATCCATACCACCTGCAACTGGTTCTGGCACTGAATCCAACGGACTATACGCACCGACAACGATTTTGCCAATGGATACAACGTCGTCATGCTGCAGACCCTAGTTGTCTCAGCCAGATACTTCTCACGGACGAAGCAACCTTCACCCGGATAGGAATCGTAAATTCTCACAACCATTGGGCAGATGCTAACCCGCATGTTTCCAGAGCTCGAGCGCATCAAGAGCGTTTCTTTGTGAACATTTGGTGTGGAATTGTCGGAAATAACTTAATTGGCCCTTATCTGTTGCCGCCACGATTGACTGGGCGAACGTATCTTTTGTTTCTGTGGAATGCATTGCCAGAATTACTGGAAAATGTTCCTCTTCTCATAAGATCTAACATGTGGTTCATGCATGATGGCGCTCCAGCACATTTCAGCCATGTTGTGCGAGCACACTTTAATGCTGCCTACACGAATTGGTGGATAGGTCGAGGTGGACCGATAGCCTGGCCTGCAAGATCACCCGACCTTAATCCCTTGGATTTTTTTCTGTGGGGTCATGTGAAAACGATCGTCTACAGCACAGAAGTTCCTAACGTTATGGATCTGCGACAACGCATTGAAAATGCATGCCAAACCGTTCGTAATGCTGGCGACGAACTCTTCCATGACATCAGACGGTCGCTCATGCAACGAGCCGAAGCGTGCGTGCGAGCTGGTGGCGGGCACTTTGAACAATTCCTGTAATTTGGAGCCACGGGTTTAGTTGGCTGTATCGCGTAAATAAATCGTTTCCAGACAAAGTGCTATAGAACATTTTCGTCTTCTTTTGACCTGAAGAATATGTCACTAGATTTATTGTACATAGTTTTGAAACACCCTGTATAGAGTTAGAATTAAGGGTGGAAGCGCTGTCTACAGATATTAGCTGTGTAAATACAAATATTGTTAGTTTTAGACAGGATTTAAAGCGTGCAAATTTGGAAACTACCAACGGCATTGCCAATCTTAGCAATGCTATCAGGGAATTTATGGGCTCTCCCTTTACGTCCCTTTCGCCCATGCTAGTGGATAACGCTATTCATTCATACGATTGTAAAGGTCCTGCAGGTTTGGGTGCGGTCAGCGACAGTAGCTTCTCATCAAGAACAAGCACAGAGAGGAGGCTTAATAATGACTCTTCTGACATTGATGGAGATGACTGGCGGACTGCACAGAATAAGAGGAACAAAGGAGGTGTCAGAAACGAAAATATTAAGTCCACTTCTGATGTCAGCGCTAGTGTCTCTGTAGCCCTTCGTGCTAACAAACCTAAGTCGACAATCGACAATCGAACAGTGCAGGGAAAACGAGACGAGTGGTCCGAAAGCAACGCTTTCACTGCCATACTCATCCAGGAAGTAACCAGGGGAAGTACATTGAATTAGGCAAGAAGCCAGATGAAACCTAGTTAAGTCATCCATTGGATAAGATGGGGTCCTTTGCTATAAGGACGATAGAGTTGATTATTGATTGACGAGGGGCACGAGGACCTATGAGATCCAGTGTTCGGGAAAGACGGCCTTTTGGATGTCGTCGAAATTGATGTCCAGAACGTGTCGAGGCCTGCGATGCCTGAGGAAACTTCTAAACGTGAGTGGGTGTTCCGGAATATCTGCAACCAGAAAATTTGGATGGTCCTTCATCTTCGGAAGCAACTTCTTCAGTGACTCCTGTACATAGCTACTTATTGGAGATACATGGAAATCTTCAGCAATAGAAATATTTGTTGCGACTCTCCTGTCAAGTTGGGCGATAGTCCTCAGATTAACATTTTGGAAGGTTTGGAGTTCCTTCCATCTGGATTTGCATATTAAAGCCCAGGCAGGCATACCATAAAGAAGAATGACTCGTATAACCATCTTGTAAAGCAAAAGATTGGTATCCACTCCAAGGGCGCTGTTTCGTCCCAGAAGGGCAACTAGACTGAACTTGCCTTCTTGGCTCTATTTATCGCATAGGAGAAGTGGTCTCCCCAATTTAGCCTGGCATCTACCACCACCCAGAGGTATTTATAATTTTTTACCCACTCGAGCTCTATGCCAGAAAGGAAGAGGGAACTCGGGGATTTTCGAAGTTTCTTCGTAATGAACATCGCCTTGCACTTGTCAACGTTGAAGTCGAGTCCCCACTTTGCAAACCATTTCTCGCACAGATGTAAGGCCTTTTGTAACCGTGATATGACGTGAGCGGGATTTCGGTCAGTAGTCTTGATGGCCACGTCGTCAGCGAACAGTTACTAAAACTTTGTAACACAGCTTGCAATTACTAAAACTTGGGAAGTCTGGGATAAAAAAGTTGATCAGTGCAGGGCCCAGGACAGAACCCTGCGGAACACCAGCATTGACGTCACAAGGATTAGACATGGAGCAGCCAACCTTGACACAAAACGTCCTTTTTGACAGAAAAGAACTAATCAAGGTAATGAGTTTGTCCGAAAAACCGCAAGTAATCATCTTGTATATGAGGCCGTTGTGCCAAACCTGATCAAAAGCTTTATGGACATCCAAAAAGACAAGACCACCGTACTTGGCACAGTTAAGAGGAGTGTTTAGATCTGCAACAAGACGCCAAATCTGAAGTTGGCAGGAGTGACCTGGACGAAAGCCAAATTGCTCATCACGAACGAGATTGTTTGTTACACAGAATTCGTCAAGCCTCTTCAGAATGATGCGTTTGAAAACTTTTGACAGCACAGGTAGGAGGCTTATGGGTCTGTAGCTGACAGCAAGAGCAGGGTATAGACCAGGCTTTTGTATGATAACTATTACGAACTCTTTCCATTGGTCGGGGAAGTAACCATGTCTCCAGCAGTCATTCATGGCTTTGGTAATGAACGAGACAATATTAGAAGGCAAGTTCTTGAGCGCACTGTTAGTAATGGAATCAATACCATTACTAACCTGGAAGATGGAAACCTGCTGCTTTCTTGGTTTTAAGTCGCTTGATGACGTCGGAGATTTCTTGGGCACTAATGACTTCCTCAGAGGTGGGAACAGGATGAATGTACTGGTAAGCGATACACCCATCGTTAACTATCTGAGTGTTTTGGAGGCTGTTCAACTTTGTCTCACCAGGCGTGGTAAATTGACTTTTCAGGGAATCAGCGATCAATTGTGCCTTATCCCCGTCGCTGGTGACAACGTTGCCATTGCCTGCAAGCAGTGGTGGCAATTGAATTTGTCTGTTACCCTTTAAGGCTCTCACAGTTCCCCAGAGCGAGTTGTCCTGGACAGTCAAGGATTTTAATTTATCGTTCCACCTTTGATTTCGTAGTGCTTTAACCTCCTCCTGCACCTTGCGAGAAAGCCGGTTGTACTTAGTTCCTTTCGAGAATAAGACGCCTAATATAAGGAGGCAGATCGAGGTGTTCAGGACGCTTACTATCGATAGTAGAGGTACTGGAAGTAGTGGCTTCGTTGGCAACACGGGTGATTGCATTAATATTACTATTGATATCCTCCTTATCAATAACCTCCTTGTAAGGAATGCTATTTTCTCTAAGAATATGCCTGAAGAGTTTCCAGTTCTGTTTAGAGCGGAGCACAATCTTCCTATCGATGTTTAAACCCTCAAAAATAAGCATCACTGGACGGTGGTCAGAGGATAAGTCGTCAACTGTGAACATATAATAGGGCTTCAGGAAACCTTTAAAAACTGCAATATCCAGCACGTCGCTAACAGGAGAGTGGTCGCAGTAGTATGTGTCATCAAGGAGACCAGCAACGAAGGTGTCAATCTTGTTTAACGGAATTGATGGAGAATTTGAAGGTAGTGCCTGGCCAGTTGTTCGTAACAAAAAACCCAGAAGGGGGACGAGGACGGAAAATTCCCAGATTAAGATAAGTGAAAAGAAAGCTATTTATATTCCTCCAATTATCGTTACACATCACGGGAAACCAATTAAGAAAGTGCTATATGAGATAAAAAATCACGTAACGTTAGATAAGATTACTGCACATACCGGACGCTCAGACACTATCAAGATAAAATGGCACAATGAGGAAACTCACAAAATCCTCGTGTTAAGAATCGAAATGAATTGTATGCTTAAAGTCCAGCATCATCAGCTCAAACCTGAGAAATTGTTAAAATACGTTGTCCGTAATGTAGATGTAACGTATGTTATGGAAGATTTTTGCGCAGACCTTAGAAACGCTAACTACTACTCCGATAAGGCAGTTATACTTAAAAAAGCAAATGGTGAAGTTGTGATGCCAATGGATCTAGTACTCCTACAAAACACTGAGCACAATAAATTTTTTCTAAATTTAAAGCGCAATGGTCCACTTGCTGTAACAGTTGAATTGTTTAGGGGCAACGAGAAGCCCTTACAATGTTACAATTGTTTACGTTTTGGGCACGTGTCCCAGGGCTGCACCGAGTCGCCGCGTTGCAACAAGTGCGCGGGCGACCACCAGTCAAGGTAGTGCACCAATATAAAAAGTAAAGACCCTTCTAAATGTATTCGATGTGAAGGCCAGCACTCATCAAGTTATACTAAGTGTCCTAAATACCCGCAAGCTAAAAGGAATAGAACTTCCAAAGTAGCTGAAGGAAATACTTTTCCATCCGTTGCTTCTGCTTTTATTGGTAAGGGAGTCGCTGATCACGACGAATTGGATAAAATTCAAAGGTATCTGGGTAACCTAATGTATATGTTAAAAGATAGTGGCAAAGTGTTGCCGCAGACCACTCAAACTGAGACAAGACAATAATCATTGATAGACACCCCTACAAAGTTATAAATCAAGGTAAGCTACGTTGCACTATATGGAATGCGAGGGGCATTCCTCGCAAGTGTCATGAGTTCTACTATTTCCTCACAAGCTGGAACATTGATGTTACCGTCTTGTGCGAAACCCATCTCAAACAGAGTAAGGCCTTCAATCTACCAGGCTATTGTGTTTACCGGAAAGATAGGCCCCCTAAAACAGCTTCAGATCCACGCTCTGGTGGGGTAGCTATTGTTGTTAAAAGGGATATTAATCACACTAAGATTGTCACACATAACCTTGTCATTATGGAAGCAGTTTTGAATGCGAAACACCGACACTGGAACCCCAGACGCATTAGTCAAAGTAGCTTGGTACTTTAATGGTACATGGTAGATCGACACGTCCGTTATTGGCTCTCTTGAAGATACATACTACTGTGATCGCTCACCGGCTAGTGACATACTCGACATTGCTGTTCTGAAAGGCTATTTCAATCCTACATAATTTTTACGGTAAATATCTTATTGTCATGAATAAAAGAGCATTGCGCAGTGGAAGTTTAAGCATACTAATAAGAGAAAATAGAGTATATTATTTGGCATAAGTTATTTACTAAAGTTAGATAAATTAATGAAATTGATTCAATTACAGATATAAGATAATGAAACGTGCACGATCTTGCTTACACGCAAGAAACGCACAGGGCCTTGGGCCTTGTCCGAACGGAATAAACAATCCCGTATAAAAAGTAAATACAAAGATATTGGTATACAATGTATGCGGACCTCTTGTCGAACTCTAGAATTAGTCTACGACAAGCGCGACCGATAACAGGCCTTGGTCCATCAAAGGGACAAACCTCAGATTTACAGTAAATGTAGATAAAAAACTTGACTTTAAAATATTTGCATTTAAGGCTAAGAAGAATCGTAAAGAGATTCCTTTTAATGTTTAGCGAATACTCCTGTCTTTACCCAGACGAAATGAGCTGGGATGACTGAGACTTCAGCGGACGTAGCAACCGACTGGGGCATTTATCGTCTCGGTTCGCCTGTGCCAAATTCGGAATTTTCTGCGAAAAATTGGACGCTACCTCCGCTGCACCGTAGAGAAAACGGCGACGCCTCGCGTAAATAAAGGGATGGAAGCCATTGATAACAAGAATAAATAGTTAAAAGAGATGCGAATTAGAACGCTAATAAATGTTACGCAATGTGTAACAAAAACTGCTTCTCTAAACTTGCGCGCTTTTTAAACAGCTTACGAGGCTCGACGCCTTCACTGAACACAAATAATTATCCCATTAGAGGCTCGCCCCCCCTGTCTTAAACTAAAATTTAAGCAGCACGCTCGAGAAGTAAAAATTATTACTCAAGAACGCAGGAGAGAGAAACTGCATGTGCAACCGAGATTAATTGCTTTTAAGGACATAGAACACACCTACCTCTTGTAGGGCACCTCGCCCAATCCATGACGCCAAAAGGCTTTATGCGTCCACGATGTAATCCATACACTCCTTCCCACCGGAATTAGACTGGCTTCTGGAGAAATCAGCTGTCGCAATTCCGACGCTTCCCAATCCGCCGTGACGACCAACGTCCTTGTAGCGAAGTACGCTGCCAAAGTCTTCTGAAGATGTTTTTTTCGTGGATGACTTGCCTGATGGAGGGAGGAAGTTCCAGATGGTCTGGCCGCTTGCAATCGACTGGAGTAGCACTAGCATTTGTAGCCATCTTGATGAAGTGAGTGACCTTTTTGATATTTTCGTCAATGTCACTGCTGGGACGGGATCCTGATAGGGAATGTTACTGTCGTTCATAAAATTCTCTAGAAAATATCCAGTCCTGCTTATAATGAGGATCTATTTTCAGGTCGATATTTATCCCAACAAAATTTAATACAACTGGTAGGTGATCAGATGATAAGTGTCACCAAGTTTGGCGACAGATGGCGCATCCAAGGCTCCCGGTCGCTTCTTAAGATCGGGGAGCAAGCTTGAGAATTCTGAGCTACCATTTTGCGTTAAGATGGCGACTAAGAGGTCAGCAAAGGCTCCTGATCGCTCATCACAATCAAGGAGCAAGCTGGGGTGTATCAAAACGCCATCGGTTGTTAGCTACCGCAACTTAAAACAGCTCTCATCACAGTCAATGAACAAGCTGGGGTGTAGCGTACCACCATCCGTTGTTAGCAGCCACAACTTAATTTTTCTCTTTGGACAAAATCCTAAGCGCGAGCGAAGGTGTGCAAATAGGTTCGCGAGAGTAAAGGAGCAGAGCGGGAAAATTTAGATCGGGGATAGAGAGCTGGTAACAGAGCGAGAAGGACACGAGGAAATCGCTCCAGTTCGTTAAAACGAGAGCGTTGAGGTACGCCTTAGAAAAATACGGCCGAAATTGTTCAACGGCCGAACTATCTTCCCGATACGCCTGGGAGAGAGGAGTTTCGTGAAAGAACACCTCCGCTGCCTGAAGCGAGTGCACATATTCATGTACTATTATTAAGACTTGGTTTGTGTTCCATGAATATAGCAGTTACAGCCCAGGGAGCCCAGTGGACAGAGACTTTGCTGATAAAAGAGCGGATTTGGAAGCGTCGGAATTTCGACAGCTGATTTCTCTAGAAGCTAGTCTAATTCCGGTGGGAAGGAGCGTATGGATTACACCGTGGACGCTTGAAGCCTTCTGGCATCATGGATTGGGCGACTTGGTGCCCTACAAGAGGTGGGGGTATTCTATGTCCTTAAAAGTAATTGAGCTCGGTTGCATAAGCAGTTTCTCTCTCCTGCGTTCTTGTGTAATAATTTTTAACGCTCGAGCGTGCTGCTTAAATTGAAATTTAAGACAGGGGGAGAGCCTCTAATGTGATTATTTTTGTTCCGTGAAGGCGTCGAGCCTCGTAAGCTATTTAAGCAGCGCGCGCACTCAGCGAAGCAGTTTTGTTACACATTGCGTAACATTTATTAGCGTTCTAATTCGCATCTCTCTTACTATTTTTTCTAGTTATCAACGGCTTCAAGCCCTGTATATACGCGATGCGTCGCCGTTTTCTGTATGGGGCAGTGGAGATAGCGTCCAATTCTTTGCAGAAGATATCGGACTTGGCGCAGGCGAACCGAGAAGATAAATGCCCCAGTCGGTTGCTACGTCCGCTGAAATCTCAGTCATCCCAGCTCATTTCGTCTGGGTAATGACAGGAGTATTCGCTAAACACTAAAAGGGATCTTATTATGGTTCCTCTTAGCCTTAAATGCAAATATTTTAAGGTCAAGTTTTTTATCTACATTTACTGTAAATCTGAAGTTTGTCCCTTGGATGGACCAAGGCCTCTTATTGGTCGCGCTTGTCGTAGACTAATTCTAGAGCTCGACAAGAGGTCCGTATACATTGTAAACCAATATCTTTGTATTCTATTTTTAAACGGGATTGTTTATTTTGTTCGGGAAAGGCCCAAGACCCTATGCGTTTCTTGCGTTTAAGCAAGATCGTTCCCGTTTCATTATCTTATATCTGTAATTGAGTCAACTTCATTAATTTATTTAACTTTATTAAATAATCTATGCCAAAAGATATACTCTGTTGTCTCTTATTTATATGCATAAACTTCCACTGCGCAATACTCTTTTATCCAAAACTTCCAATAAACTGCTGGCAGGCCGGTTAGCAGCACGTGGTTCGGCCCGGCGAATCCATTTTAAATTCCCGCCCAACCCACCTTTGTTAGGAGGAAAAATTTTTCCCCCAACTCAGGACGCAAATTTTTGAGGCTTTTTAGCGTCAGCAGTCTGCTTAGTATTAGTAGTAGGGACTTGTGCGCTTTTGTAACGTGCCACCCCCCTACCCTGGATAGTCTATAAGCACCCCGAGTATAACTTGTAAGGAGGAGGAACTGTCAGGGGTTCGAGACCTGGATTCATTCCTGAAGAAATGCTGGCACAGAGACATTATGCAGGATTCACACATTTTATTCATAAGCTTATACAGGGTCGGTCGGTGCAAGGGTATCTTAAGCATAATAGGAGGGGCCCCTCTAAAACTAAAATTATTATCTTAAGCTATAATGAGATACATGTACACGTCTTTGACATGAATGCAACAACCAAGAGTCATCAAAGCTTCGAGCATACGCAGAAGTTTAATTCGAATACCAGAATCAGGTCTCGTCACTATGGAAATCAGATTAAGTAGACCGAAATACTACCAACTCCCGTAAAGTATTCCAAACAACACGCATGAACGCGTAATGTGACCCCTTTTGTTTATAAGCTTTGAGGGGAGGGCACCTTAACCCCTCCTTGGTGAGTGGTAGTATTTAATTCTACAGCCTTACTGCGGCATCCAATGGGACTAGGTGTTTTCACTTTTAAATCCAGTGCACCCTCCCTAATGGCACTTCGCTCTGTAATTACACGGATAAGATATATAGATCAACCTGTTTCATGAGTTACTTCTGCTCGGAATCGATGGCACAAGCTGTCTGATGCATTTTCATCCTTCTTAAAACAATTAACAACTTTCTAAAGAAAGGAATAGTAAATGCAACACAAAGGTTCCAATAACTCACAACACCGTCTAGACATGCTAATCAACCAAACCATCAGTACATAGCCTTTAAGGAGAATGTTTGGAAGCATTATAACACTTATTCTTCCTGTTTATATGCCAAAGTCGCATTTTAGTTGCACTACATATGGCAAGACTTTGCTGTTTCGTTTACGGGAATGTTTTTCCGCACTTGGGGGGGCTTCAGAGCGGACGCTTTCCAAAGCACAAATCGACAAATCAGTTCAAAAGTTACTCACCCGGT
>JAHWFO010034463.1:54414-70780 GCA_023313115.1 Rhysida immarginata
CCCCCCTCAGAGCGAACGCATTTCAAAGCGCAAATCGACAAATCAGTTCAAAAGTGACTCACCCGGTTGTCATCTTAATTGCACCAATCACCTTCGTTTACTCGGTAGTATTCATTCCAATATCACGGTCGAAATTGTCATCGCTGGGCTCGGGCCTCTCTCCTTCAACTCGAACACGCAATGGCTGCCATGATCACGCTGACACCGCCACTTTCCTGCATAGCTCGATAAAGTTCTATTAAGCTCTGAATCTCATTAAAAAAAACTTAATATACTCATATTAAATGTTAAGCATAACCTGGGTGCTAATTACACCAATTATACTGACAAGAACTTCTCTAAAAACACGTAGGACGTGCAATATAAGGAGCAGAGCAAAAAAATGACCGCTTAACACGGCGGTTTTGAGAGAAGAGGAAAAAATAATATAATACCAATTCTACACTCACTTCCAAAAGTTAAGCACGGGGAAAAAATGTTAACTTCCGTAAGACAATCTGAATTAAAGATGCTAAAATTTGCTCCAAATGTAGAAGGAAGTATGCAAATATGTTAGGTGACAGCCAATCACAATTTCGCGTCGAGAAATATGCAAAACAGGCAGTCGTATAAGAAGCCGACATTGTGAAGGGTTATAGGAGTTGCATATAAGTTCTGGTAAAAGGTGTTTAGAACATTCGTAAGATTTGTTTTCAAGCTAGACGTGTTTCTATAGCTTCCAGAAGACGAATGGAAGATTCTGAACGCTGGCGGGCTGTTGGACGCATTGAAGCAGGACAGTCTATCACAGATGTTACTCGTTTCTTCGGCTTTCATCATTCCGTCATTTCACGATTATGGAAACAATTCCAAACCAGCCAAACAGTTGTCCGAAGACCTGTAGCCGGTCGTCCAAGGGTTAAGACCCCCTCGGAAGATCGCTATATCGCTGTTGTAGCCAAGCGGAATCGAAGATCGACCTCCACACAGGTGACATCTATGGTTGCAGCGGCCATTGGTAAGACGATATCTGCCACTACTGTTCGTCGAAGGCTACACATGAATGGTCTGTACGCCCGGGTACCACGTGTTTGTGTTCCTTTATCCGTCCAATCCAGATAGGCACGATTACAGTGGTGCCGCCAGCATGTGAATTGGACTGTGTCGGATTGGGGCAACGTTATGTTCACAGATGAGTCCAGATTTGCCCTACAACCCGATGATAAGAGTGTAAGGGTCTGGAGGGAACAAGGCACACGCAATCGGCCCGAGAACATCATCGAACATCACGCATTCCGCGGTGGAAGCATCATGGTCTGGGCAGGGATTGCATTGGGATATCGCACCGACCTGCACATCTACAGGCGAGGTTCTGTGACGGCTGTACGGTATCGAGATGAAGTTCTAGACCCCATTGTGAAACTGTACGCTGGAGCAGTTGGTCCTTCTTTCGTTTTAATGGACGATAATGCCCGTCCCCATAGAGCTGCCATCGTTGACGACTTTCTGGAGAGTGAGGGGATTGCGCGTATGGAGTGGCCGGCTTACTCGCTGGACCTTAATCCCATTGAAAATCTTTTGGATGCCCTCGGCCGTGCTGCATGTAGACGTTTCCCACCTCCAGCCACTCTTAACGATTTGGAAACTGCCCTACAGGAGGAATCGCTATTACTGAACTCTGCGGTGGTTGATCACCTCGTAACAAGCATGATCACACGCTGTACACTTTGTATGACGTTGAGGGGTGCTCACATACCCTATTAATGTCTTTTTTGTTGTTTGTTTTGCATTTAAACATCATTTCGTTAATGACGCAAACGTGTCATCATCTTATAATTTATGTAAATTCAATATTTTTTTTAATCTCTGTATGTAATTCTTTGTTTTGTTTCATGAATAGAGATAGAGATACTTACTTTCACCATTTCATGTCAATCAAAGCAGTGCTTGTCCATTTTTTGGCATTTTACCTCTCCGTGCTTAACTTTTGGAAGTGAGTGTATTTACCAACAATACTACATAAAAAAACGATTGTTTGCTGGAGGCTAAACAAAAACTCTAAAAAAAAAACTAACAGTGTCAGTCGCCAACAAACATTGCAACAAACGAAAACAAAAAGACATACGCGACCGACTCTGCGTTGTTAGCAAAACGCTCACAAAAGAGCGGCTGCGCACCCATCAAACTAAACATGATCAACGAAACACATTCATCCACCGTTCTATACCCAACAAACTAACTAACACAATCCACCACAAACCGAACTGCAAACAAACCACCCACCAACCTAAACCACCCAAACAGAAAAACAAACTGCAAACAAACCGCTAACAACGATCAAGACAACAAAACAAGGCATCGCTCATATCACTCGCACACATCCCTCCCATAACCAGTCGTTCGCTATTTTCTCTTCCCGTCGGACATATGCAACCCTAACTGACATCAACATGTCACACTTTCAATGCCATTAGACAGCTTCATGAATAATTAGTTGGGCTAAAAAAAAACAAAAGATTTTTTTTTTGCATTGCTTTTGGCAGGCGTGCGTTCTTTAGTTAATGGAACATTACTGTCATTTATAGCGTGCGCTATTCTTTTTGATTTAGTTTCATTGCAGCCTAAACGTTTAGTGCAGGACTTTGCAATTAAATACGACGTACTTTATCTCAACTTTCATCTGGCAAAAAAGGCCAAGCCTTATAGTGGTTTTCTGTAACGTTTGTCGTTATCCATTGCTTGGATATTGGCAATAAGCAAGTATAAAAAACACGAGCGCGCATCGTTCTTGTCAGTTTTAGCTTTGGTTAGTCCAAAAATATAGATAGAACTTTGTGGTGCGTAACTCATTTGCCTAACGTATGTCGTTTTGCCTAGTCCGCATGAGGCGTCATTTTTTGGTATTAAACAAGTAATTTCTCGTTTTATGGGCAATTCGTCGTCGGTATTTAGTCTTTTAGCAAGCGCACGTTCGTGTCTAGACCATTATTGATTTGGGTCAGTGCTGTGTGCTTTAAGACACCTTCCCTTAGCGGTTCTGTATAACATCACCATTACCAGGCTTTGTGAGTCGGTTAAAAAGCTAAATTTCTCAAGACGCAGGCGCATTAAATCCCCACGAGAGATGTAAGTAAAAAATCAGCGCAAAGTAAAGCAATCTACATTCGAAATATTAGACGAAATTAACTTTCGCAGTCTGGGTGAACCAGAAGTTCCTCCGGAATTGAGCAAACTAGTGTTTCGCGATACGGATATCATCTCGTTTAATGAAGTTTACCGTATAACAGCGGAGCAGTGCTCATGCATGTCGGAGCAGGAAAAAATGCAGCTATATTTTAACGCATTCTCCGACATGATGAGAGAATGCCTGGAGGAAACAAACTCAAATAATTTAGCAGAGGCAATGTGTATCACTCAATCGATGTTACGCCCTGATAAACAGATGAACTCATTGGATTGGGCAGAAAAGGGCTATAAGCGAGAAGATTTTAGGTCCTGGCTTAAAAGGTGATCTGGACACACTGCTGCTACTGCGCGACGATTCTACCACTTGACGGACGACGACGTACCTATTGCATCGGTGGATTTTCCAAGATAGATAGGACTAACAAGGTAGGACTTTTTAAGTCTTTTAAACTGAGTCGTTCTGAGTAGGTGCGTCCTTCTAAGGACGGCAAAACACAGCACCACACCTGCTTCATGGCGACATCAGGCACTGCGTCTACGAAACCCGCTAGCATTACTATTAAATATGCTGACGGTAAGGTGTTACCTTGTGATGTAGCTTACAAAGATGCATGTAAGGACCCCAGATTTCTTGCTTTTGACATCATTATAAATGACCAGCTTGAGGCATTACGTTCGGAATTGAACAAAAAATATCTAGAATTAGAAACAAGGTTGGAATTGCTGACTAATGATATTAGCAGTGTAAACACAAATATTGATAGTTTTAGAGAGGATGCGAATTTGGAAACTACCAACGGCATTGCCAATCTTAGCAATGCTATCAAGGAATCAATGGGCTCTGCCATTCCATCCGTTTCGCCCATGTTAGTGGATAACGCTGTTCCTCCATACGATTGTAAAGAAGATTTTGCAGGTCTGGGTGCGGGCAGCGACAGTAGCTACTCATCAAGAACAAGCACAAAGAGGAGGCTTGATAATGACTCTACTGACATTGATGGAGATGACTGGCGGACTGCACAGAATAAGAGGAACAAAGGAGGTGTTAGGATCGACAACGTTAAGTCCACTTTTGATGTCAGCGCTAGTGCCTCTTTAGCCCTTCGAGCTAACAAAGCTAAACACAGTTTATCCCATATTAATGTCACCCGTGAAAAGGGAGCAATATATATCCCGCCAATCATCGTTCGCCACCATGGAAAGCCAATAAAGGAGATTTTGGAGGAGATCAAAAAACACGTACCTCTTGACAAAATTACCGCCCACACAGGTCGAAAGGACACCATAAAGATCAGCTGTCACGAGGAAGAGAGCCAAAAAACTCTTGTGTCCGGAGTGAAAAGCAACGATGTGCTTAAGATTCAGCATCACCAAGTAAAATCCGAAAAAATGCTGAAATACGTTGTCCGAAATGTCGACACAACGTATGACCTTGAAGACTTTGACGACGACCTCAGGAAGGCGAATTATATTCCGGTAAAAGCAATAAGGCTTAAAAAAGCAAATGGTTCAGTGGAAATGCCAATGATTTTACTTATCCTCCAGAATACTGAACATAATAAGTCCTTCTTAGGTTTAAAATGTGTCGGTCCTCTAGCTGTTACTGTAGAACTATTTAGAGGTAACAAAAGACCCTTGCAGTGTTACAACTGCCTACGTTTTGGTCACGTATCCCAAAGTTGCACCGAATCGCCTCGATGTAATAAGTGCGCTGGCGACCATCAGTCGAGGGATTGTACCAACATAAAAGACAAAAACCCCCCAAAATGTATACGTTGTTCTTGTCAGCACACATCTAGCTACACCAAGTGTTCCAAATATCCACAAGTCAAAAGGATCAAATACACCAAAGTGGTAGAAGGAAAATCCTTAGCTTCGGTCGCATCCAGTTCTGCTGATACTCGGGAAACACGTACGGTCGACCACAATCAATTGCGTGATGTTTACAGGTTACTTGGAAATTTGCTAAATCAGTATAAGGAAAGTGGAAAAGCAGTGCCACAGATTGCCTCTCACGAATCCAACAAATGATCATGGACAGACACCCATACAAGATCATTAATCAAGGGAAACTTCGTTGCAATATTTGGAATGCAAGAGGAATCGCTCGCAAGCGCATCAAATTCTACAATTTCCTTACAAACTGGAATGTTGACATCGCCTTCGTGTGCGAGACGCACCTGAAATCTACTCAAGTCTTTACCTTGCTTGGGTATCGTGTTTATCGCAAGGATCAGCCACTGGGTAATAATACCAGCCACGCTTTTGATGGAGCAGCGATCATTATTAAGGACAGCATTGATCATCGTGAGTCTGTCACTCCAGACTTTGTGAGAATGGAAGCAGTGTCCTTGATCATAAACGATGTGGACGCAGGCGAAATCAAGTTCATCTCTTTATATAACCCACCCAAGCACAAGCTTGATCCGTGCGAACTTGACGAGCTGCTGTCTGGCCCCATCCCAGTTGTTATTGCGGGCGACTTGAATGCTAAGCACCATGCGTGGAACTCCAAATGCCCCAATCAAAACGGCAGTATATTATATGGATACACCTTAAACGAGATTGACACCTTCGTTGCTGGTCCCCTTGATGACACATACTACTGCGACCACTCTCCTGTTAGTGACGTGCTGGATATTGCAGTTCTTAAAAGTTTCCTCAAGCCCTATAATATTTTCATAGTCGACGATTTATGTTCTGACCACCGTCCAATGATGCTTATGTTTGAGGGCTTAAACATCGATAAGAAGATTGTGCTCTGCTCTAAACAGGACTGGAAGCTCTTTAGGGATATTCTTAGAGAAAATAGCATTCCTTACAAGGATGTTATTGATAAGGAGGATGTCAATAGCAATATTAATGCTATCACCCGTGCTGTCAACGATGCCATCACTTCCAGTACCTCTACTATCGATCGTAAGCGTCCTGAACATCTCGACTTGCCTCCGTATATCAGGCGTCTTATTCTCGAAAGGAATTCTTACAGAAGATTATGGCAGCGTAAGCGACTTTCCTATTTCAAGATCAAGTACAACCGGCTTTCTCGCAAGGTTCAGGAAGAGGTTAAAGCACAACGAAATCAAAGGTGGAGCGAAAGGCTGAAGTCCTTGTCTGTCCAGGACAACTCGCTCTGCGGAACTGTGAGGGCCTTAAAGGGTAACAGACCAATCCAATTGCCGCCACTGCTTGCAGGCAACGGCAACGTTGTCACCAGTGATGGGGATAAGGCTCAGTTGATTGCTGATAGCCTGAAAAGTCAATTTACCACGCCTGGTGGGACAAACTTGGACAGCCTCCAAAACACTCAGCTAGTTAACGATGTGTGTATCTCTTACCAGTACATTCATCGTGTTCCCACCCCTGAGAAAGTCATTAGTGCTCAAGAAGTCTACGACATCATCAAGCGACTTAAAATCAAGAAAGCAGCAGGTATTGATTCCATCACTAACAGTGCTCTCAAGAACTTGTCTTCTAATACTGTCTCGATTATTACCAAAGCCATGAATGACTGCTGGAGACATGGTTACTTCTCCGACCGGTGGAAAGACTCTGTTATCGTTACCATACAAAAGCCTGTTCTTAACCCTGCTCTCCCTGTCAGCTATACGTCAATAAGCTTGTTACCTATGCTATCAAAAGTGTTTGAACGCGTCATTCTTAGGAGATTTAACGACTTGTGTGTGGCTAACAATCTTGTTCGTGAAGAGCAATTCGGCTTTCGACCGGGTCACTCCTGTCAACTCCAGATCTGGAGGCTTTTTGCAGATTTAAACACTCCTCCTAACTGTGCTAAATATTGTGCTCTTGTCTTTTTGGATATCCGAAAAGCTTTTGATCAGGTTTGGCACGAAGGCCTGATTTACAAAATGATTACTTGTGGTTTTCCGGAGGATCTTATTGCCTGATTAGATCCTTTCTGTCGAGCAGGATATTTCGTGTCAAGTTTGGCATCCATGTCCAACCCGTGTGACGTCAAAGCTGGTGTTCCCCAGGGTTCTGTCCTAGGCCCTGCACTCTTCAACTTTTTCATCCATGACTTCCCAACGTTTACAAAATGCAAGCTGTATCTGTTCGCTGACGACGCGTCCATCATAACCACTGCTCGCGTTCCCGCTCATGTCATATCTCGATTGCAGAATGCCTTACACAAGTGCGAGAAATGGTTTGCTAAGTGGAGACTGAATCTAAATGTTGACAAGTCCAAGGCGATGTTCATTACAAAGAAACTTCGGAAACCCCCGAGTCCTCTGTTCCTTTCTGGTAAAGAGCTCGAATGGGTGAAACATTACAAATACCTCGGAGTGGTAATAGATGCCAAGCTAAACTGGAGCGACCATGTCTCCTACGCCATCAACAAGGCAAAGAAGGCAAAATTCAGTTTGGTAGCTCTTCTGGGGCGAAACAGCGCGCTTGCATTGGACTGCAAACTATTGCTGTACAGGACGGTAATCCGAACCATCTTGCTTTATGGTATGCCTGCTTGGCTACAATATGTAAGTCCAGATGGAAGGACCTCCAAACCTTCCAAAACGTTACTTTGAGGACATTTGCCCGACTTGACAGGAGAGTTGCAACAAATGCTTCTATTTCCGACGATTTTGAGATACCTCCCATTGGTAGCTATGTACAGGAGTCACTGAAGAAGTTTCTGCTGAAGATTAAAGACCATACCAATCCTCTGGTTGCAGATATTCTGGAACATCCACTCACATCAATTTTGACGACATCCAAAAGGCCATCTTTCCCGACTACTGGATCTCATAGCTCCTCGTGCCCCTCGTCAATCAACAATCAACTTATTCGTCCTTATAGGAAAGGACCCAATCTTATCCACTGGATGACTTAACTAGGTCTCATCTGGCTTCTTGCCTAGTTCAGTGAACTTCCCCTGGTTACTTCCTGGATGAGTATGGCAGTGAAAGCGTTGCTTTCGGACCGCTCGTTTCGTTTTTCCCTGCGCTGTTCGATTGTCGATTGTCCTGGCTTAAAAACAGGGATTTTTCTAAAAGGCAAGCCCGTTGATATAATACCGGGTTTGTACATACAAATTGGAAGGACTCCGGCAGGGTGCAGAGTCCTACTATAAGCATTAAGCCCAGTGACGGAAACAAAATTGGGGCTATATCGAGAACACGTAGGATAAGTTTCCAAAACAGATTGGTAACCTTCTCGAAAGCCTTTCCGCAGACAACTCCTTTAGTAACAAGAGAGAGGTGTCTCGGGCGAATTAATAGTCTGCAGTAACAGTTTTATTAGTACCCCACTTGTAAGCGAGTCAGAAAAGGGTTCGGATATTAAATGCGGCAAGGCGGAGCTTACTCATTCAACCGGCTCAAGTCTGCAGACAGTGAAAGGCACTCCCAACAAAGGGAGGATCGTATTAATTCTAGCGAATTAGTAGATAATAGTATAGGAGCTAAATCGAGTTCTATAAATTATGCGTTTCAAGTTCCCGAGTCAGTTCTCCAACAACAAATAAGGTGTCTTTACCGGTGCATACAGGCGTTTTTGCATCGAACATTAAAGGGAGAGGGCAAGAAGAGACCACAGCTTTAGATGGGTTGGTTAGGACGACTCAGCTAAACTGTAGCAGTACCCCACGGAACCGCGATAAGCATAGGACAAAGAGTGATGAAGGGTTCTCACTCACGGTCGCCAACGAAGTCACAAAAGTGAACTCCATTCGGAACGATGAATGTTCGAATTCTCCGGAAAATAAGGAGTCGAAGGCGCTCATTTTCACAGAAAATGTGACCAAGACTGAATATTGTCAGACCGTAGAATCCGAACTATTGAGCCATCTATCCCTGTCCGGGCAATTAGGCAACCAGCTGCAATCAGTAGTATCAGTAATAAAAAACTTAAATAAAGAGCTCTCTGCCCTTAAGGCGGTAGTTGAGGAGAAGCTCACAGCCCCAGAGTCTCCAGTTCGTGTAAATAAGTTCTAAGAAACTTAAAGCCTTATGAAGGAATAGAGGACGCTGGAAGGCATTTTACGCTCCTTCACATTCAGGGTCACGTCCGCAATCATGTATGAAAAATAAGGGACAGTCTGAATGTATCACTGAAAGTAATACGTCCATAGTTAATAGGTCGGCCACTTCCTCGGTATCCGTCGTTTCCGACAAAACACTGGATAAGTGGCAGAATAGTGGGTCACGCAAGCGTATAGTACAAGGTGATTATAATTAAAGTCCGTTTGTAAAAATGCTATAAAAAAACAACCATGAGTCCGAATGACTTCAAATTTGGACTGAGCATTCTTGAAGAAGGGGCATTTGATATGGATAAGAAAAAAAATAGTTCCAAAATTTATCACTAGATGGCGCTGTAAGCGGCATATTATGCCTAGGAGGATTTGTACTATGCAAATTGAAAGATACGCATGCGCATGAGACATTGCATGTGTTATAAAAACGCAGGCCTCATGGCGTTCTCGTCATATTTGTATCTCAGCAGCTTGCCATGGGTCTGTCAATGAAGGATCGCGCTCTGCTTGTGAAGCTCTTTTACAAGAATGGCGACTCTGCCATAGCAGCTTTAAAGAAATTTCGGGTATTAAAGGGAATGAAAAAAGGATGTGGTCCGATGTCTGCAAAGGCTCTGAGGTGTATGATTAAAAAATTCGAAGCGACAGGTTCTTTTGCAGTGAAATCTGGCAGAGGGAGGAAAGCAGTTGCTTTGACGTCAGTAGAAGATGTGGCTGAAGCATTAGAGGAAGGGTCGAACAGTGGTGTGCAAACGTGCAGTGCACGGGGAATTGCCCGAACTTTAGACATGCCTGTGAGCACGGTCAATAAAATTTTACGCAATATCCTGCATTGTTATCCCTATAAAATTACCCATGTTCAGGAGTTACTTCCTGCTGACCTGCCAATTAGACACACGTTTGCTTTAGAATTTCTAGCTCGCATGGAAGTGGACAATGAATGGCCATGGAACATCTTGTGGACAGACGAAGCCCATTTTTATCTCCACGGCGTTGTCAATACACAAAATTGCAGGATATGGGCAACGGAAAATCCTTTCGCATGTGTTTCAATACCGCTTCATTCTGCAAAGGTAACTGTGTGGTGCGGGATGACAGCATCATTGATTATAGGGCCATTTTTTTTCGAGGAAGTGGGTCCTGCGGGTCCCGTTACCTGTACAGTCAATGGTCAACGGTATGCGCAACCAGGTAATTCCAACACTTCAACAGCATGCATGCGTGGATAGAATAATTTTCATGCAAGATGGCGCTCCTCCGCACATTGCAAAGCCAGTGAAGCAACTGCTGAAGACACATTTCGGAGATGATAGAATTATCAGCCGTCATTTTCCGAGAACCTGGCCTGCAAGATCACCGGACCTCAATCCTTGTGACTTCTGGCTCTGGGGTTACCTTAAAAATCATGTGTTCAGTGGCCCAGTTGCAAATTTAGCGGAATTGAAGGCTCGGATTACGCACCACGTTCACAACGTGACCCCGGAGACACTCCGGTCTGTTGTGGAACATGCTGTTTATCGGTTAAAACTTGTGGAGGAAAATGGTGGGCAGCATATTGAACATGTCTTGCGCAAGTCCCGAGATAATTAATAGGCGTTTCCATTGTTGCTTTTTATGCGGTTTTTGGCCCAAGGACAATTAAAAACCGAATCATTATGTGCTTTTTATGCGGTTTTTGGCCCAAGGACAATTAAAAACCGAATCATCATGTGCTTTTTATGCGGTTTTTGGCCCAAGGACAATTAAAAACCGATTTTTCCCATCCGATGTGGTACGACCTTGCCGTGGTGGATGGGCTTTGCACTAACAGTGCCACAACTGTTAAATGACTTGAAAGTCATGTTTTCCATCATCAAACCCGAAGCAATCATGTTCATTGACCGGTACAGTTGATTTTTTGCTCATACTGTACTGTATAATAAAAAAAAATCATGTTTAACTTGTTTTAGTGTCAATTGCATTCCTTGACCAACTTTAATGTAAAAACATCATGCCATAAACAACTCATGCCAAAGCCGTCGTATTTCAATTCAAAATGTCACTTCTAGCTGAATCCGCTTCCGTTATGCCGCTTACAGCGCCATCTAGTGATAAATTTTGGAACTATTTTTTTCTTATCCCATATCAAATGCCCCTTCTTCAAGAATGCTCAGTCCAAATTTGAAGTCATTCGGACTCATGGTTGTTTTTTTATAGCATTTTTACAAAGGGACTTTAATTATAATCACCTTGTATTATAAGTGAGGGTAAGCGACAGATTTGGCGGCACCATCAAATGTTGCCGTCCGATTGGGTAAGTAGCAACGATATAGGAAACCAATTTATCGATAGGAAACAATAGGTAATAATGATGAAGGGCGTACGAGAGAGATTAGGGAAAAGAAATGCAGCAAGGACCCCTTTGCTAACAGAAAAGTCATCCCTGTAGGATTAAGTAATTCCAAACCTCCAGTAACTGGATCTTGGAAAGGAGACAACCGGTCTCACACACATGAGAGGCTTAGTGAGGTCAGCCCAAGCGATGACACGCTTTTGCAAACGAGGGATATGCGCATCTTTTACAAGCACGTCGTTCGCAGGTGCGTCAAAACATTCCTTAGTGATTCCTTTAGCAGAAGCAGTGAAGCAAGTGACAACGTTAAGTTGCACCAAGAAGAGAGGGCAAGCATGTCACCAAGTTTGGCCACAGATGGCGCGTCAAAGGCTCCCGATCGCTTCTTAAGATCGGCGAGCAAGCTTGGGAATTCTGAGCTACCATTTTGCGTTAAGATGGCGACTAAGAGGTCACCAAAAGCTCCTGATCGCTTAATCAAAATCGAGGAGCAAGCTTGGGTGTATCATAACGCTATCGGTTGTTAGCAACCGAACTTAAAACAGCGCTCATCACAGTTGATGAACAAGCTAGGGTATAACGTAACACCATCTGTTGTTAGCAGCCACAGCTTAATTATTCTCTCTGGACAAAATCCTAAACGCAAGCGCATTATAGGGAAAAAGCGGAAGGTGCACAAAAAAGGTGCGCAAGAGTAAAGGCGCAGAGCGGGAAAATTTAGATCAGGGAGAGAGAGATTTAGTAACCGAGCGAGAAGGACACGAGGAAATCGCTCCAGTTCGTTTAAACGAGAGCGTTCAGGTACAACTGAGAAAAATATGGCCGAAAGCGTTTGACGGCCGGAGTTTTTGAACTATCTTCCCGATACGCCTGGGAGAGAGGAGTTTCGTGAGAGAACCCCTCCGCAGCCTGAAGCGAGTGAACATATTCATGTACTAATATTAAGACTTGGTTTGTGTTCCATGAATATAGCAGTGACAGCCCAGGGAGCCCAGCGGACAAAGACATTGCCGGTAGAAGAGAGAGAGCCTGGAGTGGCGTCGATCGAGGAGCCCGTGGACAGTGGAACGTCCGTTCGTTCGCGGAGGATTACAGAAGACGCCCCTCGACTCGTCGCAGAGCCCCTCACCGACTTCGCTACAAGAACATTTGGTCATCGCGGCGGATTTGGAAGCATCGGAATTGCGACAGGTGATTTCTCTAGAAGCCAGTCTAATTCTGGTGGGAAGGAGCGTGTGGATGCATGAAACCTTTTGGCGTCATGGATTGGGCGACCTGGTGCCCTACAAGAGGTTGGTGTATTCTATGTCCTTAAAAGTAATTAGGCTCGGTTGCATATGCAGTTTCTCTCTCCTGCAGTCTTGTGTAATAATTTTTACCACTCGAGCGTGCTGCTTAAATTTAAGTTTAAGACAGCGCGCGGCCCCGCCCGAGCCTCTAATGGGTTTATTATTTTTGTTCCGTAAAGGCGTCGAGCCTCGTAAGCTATTTAAGCAGTGCACGCGTTTAGCAAAGCAGTTTTGTTACACATTGCTTAACATTTATTAGCGTTTTAATTCGCCTCTCTTTTAACTATTTATTCTAGTTATCAACTGCTTCAAGCCCTTTATTTACGCGAGGCGTCGCCATTTTCTCTACGGTGTAGCGGAAGTAGCGTCATAGTCTAAGAATGAAAAGTCTGTTCACTCTAAGGCGGCTCCTTTGATGCAGCTGTTGCCAGTAAAACGTCATTAGAACCATAGCGCACCAGCGCCAGGTGATCTCAACTAGGTCTGAATTGTAGTTACGTTTGGAGTTACGTCTGGAATTACGTTTTCTTTTTTTTTTTTAATTTTTAAGGTGAATATTTTTTAACTTCAGGAATTTATAAAAATTTCTCATAAATTCCTATTATTTTTTCTTTATTTGTTACATTTAAAATTTTTTAGAAAAAATAAAATAAAATAAACAAAACAAATCAAAGCCTAATAAGCACCCACCATCCCAACATAAAAATAAAGTTATCACGGAAATAAAAAGTAGCAAAGATAATTAATATTTTTATTTTTATTATTTATAATTATTTCCACAAAATATTTACAGAAAATAAATAAAAATAAAGCATTTTCACATATGTATAATTTTTAATATTTTTTACAATTCTAGATTTTAATTCGCTGTTTAGAGTTTTATTCGTGTAAATTTAAAGTTTTGGAATAAAAATTTTAAAAACAGGGCATATGACTGGGAATTAAACTATTCTCAATTTTGCTTAAAATATTTTTTAAAATTCCAGGTTCATGAATTTTTTCATTAAACTGCTACTGATAAACTAATTAAAGGAATACTGAAAACACTAGTCCACATAATAATTTTTATTGACTATGATGTAAATTTCGGAAAAAAAAATTCCTTCGTCAGTGAGTCAAAGGAACACTGAACTCACTAATGAAGGAAATTTGGTTTCCGAAATGTACATCTGAGTCAATAAAAATTATCATGTGGATTAGTGTCTTCAGTGCTCCTTTAATTAGTATACTGGTGTCCACAGTTTCTGGCTTTTATTGTTTAAATGCGACTGATAAATTATCTCACATTTTTTAATGAATATGGAAGACGTATTTCCAGGTACTACTAGATTATGAAATTCGGATTCATTGTCATATGCTTTGAAACTTAAGAAAAATTTATCTTCACCGTCGAATGTGGGTTCATCGTTTCTTAATTCATCACATTCCTTACAGCTGTGTTTTGTACGAAGCCTAAGCAGACATCCGCAGACATTATAAAATGATGTATCATTTGTTGTAGTATTTATTTTTTAAATTCAATGTTCTCATCTATTGTAATCACTGTAGGAGGTGCAGCAGATCGAACTTGAACTTTTTAACATAGCTCTTTAAATGAGAAAATAAAATTATCTGAATCCAAAGTACAATGGGCCTTTTTCACGTTTACGAGACTTGTGAAATGGTGGCGTCCTTGGCAGATTGAAAACGAGGCTGACGGGTGAAATTCACACACGGGAAAGCACTGTATGTGCTAATTTATAGATTAATAAAGACGTAACTGCTTAATCACTGGATTTTAACTCAGGATATTTCACGGATTCACTTGATGGATTAAGCTTAGTTAAGAAGGAAGCTATTCCAAATAAACTTGTGTTGCGAAATAGACCAAAACGAATGACTAAGAAAATCATTTCAAAAATCACTATACTATCATTACTTTTATTTATTTATTTATTTATTTATTTATTTATATATTTATTTGTTTATTTATTTCGTTAATTAATATTAAAATTTGATATAAATTATATTGAGTACAATTAATGAATTTAACATATACCTTTTGTATAATATATTTTATTAATTGAAATCAATTAAAATTATATTGGGATGTTATTTTTTATAATTTTTTAATTTTCATTTTTTGTTTTTATTATGTGTTATATTTTTATATCAATATAGCAAGATCAATTAATCAGTCAATTAATTAATGGATCTTAATAACATTTAATGCACTGGCAATGATTGTTTATTGCAATCCATGCAATGAAAATAATAACATACCGTATGACAAAAAGTTAGTTTAAGAATCAACTTCCAAAAACCAAGTTTATGACGAACGTCAAGACTACCCAATATGACAATTTGACAAACCAAGTTTATGAATAAATAAAAGTTCAAGTTTTTAGGAGAATTTAACAAAACGGATCAGAGAAAAAGCTTTCAAAGCAAGAGTCAGTAAGATGAAATCGGCCTATTTCCTCTCCAAAGATATCTATAAGAAGTCAATATCATTCAACGCTAAACTTTGGCACTAAACAACAGTAATACGCCCAGAAGCACTTTATGCAGCTAAATGTCTGACCCTGATCAAAAAAATGTTAACTCAAGAACTGAAAGTAGCTGAAAAAAAATATTAAGAAAAATGTTGGGGTCAATATTTAAAGTACGTCGCAACAATGAAATATACACACATATTGAAAAAATTACTGATACTGTACCGTTAGGAAAAAGAGAATAGTTTTTTATGAAAATCTTGAAAGAATAAATCCCAATAGGCTCACAGGAAAAAATTTCAAATATATGTCAAAATTGAAAATAGCCAATATTGGATAAATGAAACACAAAAGGACATAGAAGAATTACAAATTTCACAAGCAGACATATAAAAACATACACCACATGAAACCAGGATGGTACAATCAAAAGGCTTTCGGAAAAAAATGAAGAATTAAAACTGCGCATTTTGGACTCAGGAAAGGAATAATAATGAGTTGAAAAGAACGTAGCCCATTGCGGGTTATTCAACAACAACACAACAACAACGACGACAAAATAAACCTCATTTGTCAAATGAATTTGAAGTAATGATCATCATTGAAGAAGGAACTGAAAATTTTTATATATGTCCTGAAAATTGTAATTTGCATCCTGGAAACAATGAACGGTTTGATTTGATCAACAGTTTCCAGATTTCTCTCGGTTCCTTAAGCCTTGGATCTAACAATTTCTTTTACATCCTTCAATGATATCTGTGGTAGTGCATTTAAACAAAGGGACTGAATAAGCATTCATTCCTTCGTAGCAAGCTGCGCTTCACCAGTCAGCCTCGTTTTCGATCAAGCATGAGCGCGGCCATAATCTCGCGCTTTCTCGTTTGAAAAAGGCCCATTTGTTCCAGGGCTTGGCTTCAGTAAATGATTGACACAAGTTAATTTAAACAACTTTTGGAATTGAGATAGAGAAGGGTTATCATTAAAGCCGCCTCTCTTACGAATTGAGCTGAAGAAATTCTCTAAAGAATCTTGATTTATTCGGTTAGAAAAGATAAGTTAAAGTTTTTATTTAGAGTGTTCCAAAGCATTAACAGTCCATTTATAGACTGTCTCC
>JAHWFO010034463.1:71180-91332 GCA_023313115.1 Rhysida immarginata
ACATACTTTTCTTCTTCTTTTAGGAACCTAAAAATGATAAATTTCTGCTTGTCCCTTGATTATTATAACAATTTATAGCAGAACAATGTGCTGATCGCTTCATCGATTATTTAAATAGATTGACAATCAAATAAAAATATTAAACTTCAGAAATATTTTAATAGTTCTCAGCGGTATAAAATATTAAACGGCGAAGAATATTAAAATTAATGAAATGTTGATGTTGATTCTGACCAGGAATGAATCTTGCTTGGAAAAACATAGCCTAAATTTAAATAAAGCCGTAGTGTAGATCACCGGCCACTAGGGAATTTAGCGCATTCGCAGGAGGGAATAGGCAACACTTGAGAGCGAGACTGAACAGACTTTTCATTCTTAACTATGGTAGCGTCTAATTCTTCGCAGAAGATTCTGGACTTGGCGCGGGCGAACCGAGACGATAAATGCCCCAGTCGGTTGCTACGTCCGCTGAAGTCTAAGTCATCCCAGCTCATTTCGTCTTGGTAATGACAGGAGTATTCGCTAAACATTAAAAGGGATCTTTTTACAGTTCTTCTTAGCCTTAAATGCAAATATTTTAAGGTCAAGTTTTTTATCTACATTTACTATAAATCTGAGGTTTGTCCCTTGGATGGACCAAGGCCTGTTATCGGTCGCGCTTGTCATAGACTAATTCTAGAGCTCGACAAGAGGTCCGTATACATTGTAAAACTTTTACTGCGCAATACTCTTTTATCCATGACACTGGGGCAACTGAAACTCCATAGAACTCTATGATCTGCATTGGTTAAAAATCTTATATCCCCCCCCCCTTTGCCTTTTGAATGAGCTATTACAGAATTCCCACATTCTGGAATTTCAGGGAAAGCCAGGGAAATAAAAAGTTGTCAGCGATAGTTAGGGTGAAAGGTCTATTTTCATGAATTTCAGCGAAAAACAGCGTATTTTTTTCAGAAATCTAGCGGAGGCATCAGCAGAAAGCCTGGATGACTGGAGCACCACCACTGAAGAGTTCATCAAGCTTGCTAATGTCACGATAGTGTTTAGATGAATTGTAGAGCGCCACGAAATTCACTTCACCACAGAAGACGTTATTGATAATGATGGAGGCCGATTCAATACATGCATAAGACTTGGAGACTAATTCTTGGTGTTGAATTTCCTTCTTAGTGATGATCGCAGTGCCCCCAGAAGCACATCTTGCAGCATTTGAAGCTATTTGATCCTTACGGTACACACAATAGCCAGGTAGCTGGAAGTCTTGGCTTGGTTTGAGCTGCGTTTCACAGAGGACAGCAATGTCGATTATTTGCTTTATCAGAAAATTGTGAGACTCGATACGCTTACGGGGAATCCCCATAGCGTTCCATATCATGCACCAAAGTTCACCTTTAATGATTACAGTATAACTTTGTTCAGCCTTAGTAAATATTATTTGGTCATAAGGAGCCCAGTCAACTGTGGGTAACTTTTGCCTAGATTAGAAAACAGATGTAAAATACGTCCTAATTGCTTATATATACCTGGTTGTTCATTGATGTTGAGGCCTTTATCTTCCGGCACAGACACAGCGGCAGCATAGGATTTGTCTGCTGTCACTTTGTCTTCCCTCTCACATCCTTTGAACTTGGGGAAATTTTGGACACTTCGTATAGCGTGAAGTGTGCTGTCCATCTCATCTGTCGCACTTTGGAGAGTCTTGTCCTTTAATCTTGGTGCAATCTCTTGACTGGTGCCCCTCTGCGCATTTATTACAATGGGGATCTTCCGTGCAGCTCATGGATACGTATCCGAAGCGCAGACAGTTGTAGCATTGTAGTGGCTTCTTGTTTCCTGGAAAGGCCTCCACTGATACCGCCAGCGGCCCAATACGTGTGATTTTTGTCAGTGACTGGTTTTGTTCGAGTATAGTGCACTAGACGAAAAAATCGAATCCCTACAGAAAAGTTTTGAAGAGAAGTTCGAAGGTATGAATAAGAAAATTAAGGAATCTCGTAGAGATGTTATTGACAAGATAAGCAAACTTAAGGAAGCCTTTTGGAAATGTTCCGGGACTCCGAAGGCAAGAAACTCCACAGAAGATAATCCAGTTGATCACAGCAAGGCAAATAATATCATAAAAACTATTTCCTCTTTTAAAAGTATGGAGTCTATGGATGTAATAGCAAAAAGGGACTGTTCGACAAACGGTGGCTGTAAGACGGAAGAGAAGTCACCCTGATGGAACTGATGAAGAAGTGGATGGCAGTCCCTGGATTGGTGTCACTAATAAAAAATTCAGAAAAGGCACGAGGATCGATAACCTAAAGACCGTCTCCAGAGTAAACGAAAAAGTCGTCAGCGCGTCAGAATGAGGAATCTGAAGAATGGACAAGGTCGCTCGGCTAATGAAGACCACTGAATCACAAAGACAAATGTACCGCCGATTATCGTGCGGACTCATGGCGTCCTGTTTAAAACGATTTTAACTGAGCTCGAGAAGCATGTTCCAGTGGAAAAGATCACTGTTCATACGGGCAGAGCTGAAACCGTCAAAATTAAATGTGAAGACGAAGAAACGCACAACAGGTTAGTCTCTGGAATTAAGTCTGATAATATTTTAAAAATTCAGCATCATCAACTGAAGTCGGAGAAGGTCTTGAAATACGTGATACGTAATGTGGATATTACGTATGATCTCGATGACTTCCAAAAAGACCTAAAAATAGCCAACTACTTCCCGGAAAAATTAATTCGCTTGAGGAAAGCCAAAGGATCCATTGATATGCCGATGGTTTTGATTCTGTTCCCGAACTCCAAACACAACCAGTCATTGAAAAACATAACACGTATTGGGCCATTTGCAGTAGCAACGGAGGCCTTTCGAGGGAACAAGAAGCTACTACAGTGCTACGACTGCCTGCGCTTCGGACACGTATCCATGGGCTGCACGGAAGATCCTCGTTATAATAAACGTGCTGAGGGGCACCAGTCAAGAGATTGCCCCAGGATCAAAGGACAAGACTCCCCTAAAGTGCATCATATGTGGTGGACAGCCCACTTCAAGTTACACGAAATGTCCAAAATACTCCCAGGTTCAAAAGATGCCTAGTTCTAAAGTGACAGTAGGCAAATCCTATCCTGCTTTGTCTACGCCGGAAGATAAAGGCCTCAACATCAACGACCTACCAGGTATATATTAGAAATTAGGACGTATTTTCATCTGTTTTCTAATCTAGGCAAAAGTTACCCACAGTTGAGTGGGCTCCTAACGACCAACTAATTTTAGTATGGCTGCACAACGTTATACTGTGATCAACATAGGTGAACTTCGGTGCGTGATATAGAACGCTAGAGGCATTCCCCGAAAGCGTATCGAGTTTCACAATTTCTGTTAAAGCAAGAAATCGACCTTGCTTTTCTGCTTGAAAATCATCTCAAACCAAGCCAAGACTTCAAGCTACCTGGCTATTGTGTCTACCGTAAGTTTCAAATGGCTTCAAATGCTGCAAGATGTGCTTCTGGGGGCGCTGCGATCATCATTAAGAAGGGGATTCAACACCAACAATTAGTGTCCATGTCTTATGCAGGTATGGAATCGGCCTCCGTCATTATCAATGATGTCTTCTGTGGTGAAATGAAGTTCGTGGTGCTCTACAATTCACCCAAACATTATCTTGACATTAGTGAGCTTGATGAACTGTTCAGTGGTGACACTCCAGTCATCCTAGCTGGTGACCTCAATGCCAAACAAGCAAGCTGGAACTCCAGAACGCAGAATTACTACGGCATGAATCTCTATAGGTACATACAAAGTAGAGATGATCTCATCGCTGCTGGACCTGTGAAGGACGCATTCTACTCTGACCACTCCCCTAGTAGTGACATTTTGGACATTTCGCTCTTGAAGGGTTTCTTCAAACCGTACAATATCTTCACGATTGATGACCTTTCTTCTGACCATGTCGACATAAATCCCCGAGAGGAACTGATACATCATCAAGACTGGAAGCTCTTAAAGAATATGGCTGCCATCCCGACATTGCTTACTGTACAATGGACATCAATTAACGTGTTGAAAACATCACCAGATGTATTAACAGTGCCATAGAAGCTAGTAAGTATCCATTAGAGAATAATCCTCCTCATCGAATCCAACTCACTTCTGGAATCCAACGCCTAATTTCTGAAAGAAACAGGACCGGTGGACTATGGCAATGCTATCGTGAACCTTCGCTCAAAACCAAGTATAGCAGGCTACTGCGAAGAGTCCAAGAGGATATAAAAGAGAAAAACTCAAAAGCTTGTTGGCTCGCGACAATTCCATTTGGAGTATGGTCAGAGCTTTACAGAAGAGAAAAAATGATACGCTTCCTCCACTACGTACTCCACAAGCTGACTTTGTGCAAATTAATCAGGACAAGGCCCAAGTCATTGCAGATTCACTGGAAATGCAGTTTGTCACTCCAACCAACGATAAGCCCGAGAGCCAAATCATGTCTCAGCGTGTGGAAGAAGGTATTGTCAACTTTGAAGAAGTCCCGCAGCATTTAACGAAGTACAACATCGAGGCTGGAGAGATTGCCAACATCATAAGTAAACTGAAAAAAAAGAAGGCTGCAGGAAAAGACAAGGTGAGTAATAACGCCTTTATGAATCTCCCAAAGAACTTTATTGACTTTCTCACCAATATCATTAGCGACTGCTGGAAATTGTTTTACTTCCCTGTGGCTTGGTAGCAATCTTTTGTGTTGAGTATCCCCAAGCAGGGGCAAAAATCCTGCAATTCCAGCGAGTTGCCAAATTATTAGCCAGCTACCCACGATGTCAAAGTGTTGGAGAGAACGATCCTCGTCAGATTCCAAGATCACTGTCTAGCAAATGACCTTTTTCGGGAAGAGCAGTTTGGCCCTCGTTGAAGACCTGAGTATCCCCCTGAACCTATCCAGGTACTGTGGGGTGGTATTTCTCGATGTCAGTAAAGCTTTTGACCAAGTGTTGTATGAGGGTCTTGTCTACAAAATGATCAGATGGGTTCCCTGCCGATTTGATTTTGATGGTGAAATCTATTCTTGACAGCAGAAGAAATCTATTCAAGCCAAAGTTGGAGAAAATCTTTCCACACCCCGTGTTGTAAAGGCCGGTGTCCCTCAGGGTTCTGTCCTCTGGCCTGTGCTATTCAATTACTTTGTACATGATTTCCCAAAACCCGATAATTGTAATTTGTATTTTTATGAGGATGACACTGCCATTATGACATGGGCACACCAGTCAGCTAACGTTAACACTTGGCTGCAGTGCGCCTTGAAGCAGTTCGAAGACTGGTTTAACTGCTGGAAGTTGAACCTTAACATCGGAAAGTGCAAGGCTTTGTACCTCAATAGGAAGCTCAAGCATCCCCCAGATTCTCTTGTTCTGTTCAAAAGGAAACTGGACTGGGTGGACAACTACAAGTATCTGGGAGTTATCATAGACTCAAGACTCTCATTGAAGCAGCATATTTCCTATGCTCTGAACAAAGCAAAGAGGGCTAAGTACAGTATCATAGCTCTCATGGGTCGCAACAGCACCCTCAGCATTGACAACAAGCTACTTCTCTACAAATCGATTATCCGGATCATACTCCTCTATGGCATGCCTGCATGGGCGACTATCTGTAAAACCAGATGGAGTGAACTACATTCATTCCAGAATGTTACCCTAAGGACCATTGCCCAGCTGGACAGAAGGACGGTGAAAAACCAATCCATCCACTTAGATTTAAACATGGCCATTATCGGAAAGTTTATACAGGATCTCCTTTTGATTATGATACAGAAGATGAAGACTCACGACAATAAGCTTGTGAAACGGATACTGAAGAACTCAATAAATGTGAACTGGCATACGAAGTATCATAAACCGAGGCATGTTCTTGGCATTAATTTTGAAGATATTAGCAACGTCTCTTTCCTGGACTACTGGAAGATGTGATAATCTTCTTTCTCCTTGTGTTTTTTATTTCGTTTGTATTTTGTCTCTGACAATCGTTAATCTTATTTTCTTTTTTGTATAACATGTGTAGGTTAATAATAGTCTTTTGTTATTTAATTTAGTTTCTATCATAAAGACATAAATGATAATGCTAATCTTTATCTATACATATAAAGAAGGATGTTTGTGGGTCTGTTTGTTTGTTTGTATGTTTTTTATACAAATCTACAGTTTTATTCCGATCTTGATGAAATTTCGCATACATGACCTTCAAAGCATGAGGAAGGTCACTGTCTACTTCAGATTTCGAAAAAATAATAATTATTGATAAAAAATCGATATTCATGGTTATAGCAGGGCATATTAATGAGAAATATCGCATGACCAACAATGCAAGACAAAGTTTTTGCAACAATGGTATCAACACGCAATTCACAAACACTCTGCACGGACCAACAATATATATCTCATGACCAACAATGCAAATAAAAGTTTGTGCAACAATAGGTATCAACAATGGTTTCAACACGCAATTCACCAATAACAATGAGCTCAAAATGATGATGCAATGATAAAGCAATCCTTTCCAAGAATTATAACAATGAACATAAAATTGAGATGCAATATGGATAAGTTTCAATTTGTAAAAATGCATAGAATTCCTGTTATTCAGGCTTTTCTTAGAAAAGAGAGTTCTTAGTACTTAAGAATTTCTTGAAAATCTTTAAAAATGATCAGTAAATGGAGATAATGGAGAGTTAGCAGACTATTGAGAAAGAGTGGAAAGACGACAGAGGAAGCACTCCTTTAGCTCCGTGATGTATTGAGCAAATGGGAAGCAAGTAAATAGAAGAATCCGCGACCGCTAGACTGCACAAAGTGATGAATGGCCAAATTTTGCTTCAACACATCGAGAGAAGAGTGGAAATTGCAACAACATCACGTGTACATCTAAAGTAAGATTACGTGAGTAAGAAATTATTTAAAATAGCAATGGCATCCTTGGAGAGGTCCAGCCATTGTGAGCCTTTAAAAAGATTTTTTTCGAATTTTCATTAAGAATTTTTACTGTATTAATTCTAAGCATTTTCATGTGTTTATTTTTAAGATATTGCAAAATTTAATTTAATTTTTTGAGATTGTTCTGTTTACATCCATGTGTAATTATCCCGGGCAACGCCGGGTACCTTTGCTAGTGAATATAATAATAGGAAATTAATTTTATGTAACTGATGCTTGTGACATTGTTGCTGAGTGTTTATTGATTGAGGTGTATGACCATTGTTGTTTAAACAAAGAGAGGAAGAGAAACAAACAACAAGCAGCATTCTATTATATATTTTCAAAAGTGAAGGAATAAAAAATTTATTCACATTTGTTTTATAACATGCAGTGTTCTTTTTGATATATTTTGTTCCTACACCAACAATTGGTTATGGGCCCAGCACGCTTCCACTGCACCAGCAGCACTAATAATAGCAGCACCAGCTCTAGAATGAACTGAAATATGGATGATAAAGAAGCATCAACTGAAAAATTAGGACTTTTTCCACGTTTGAAAGACCATAACTATAAGACATGGAAGATAGATTGTCAATTCCTACTTGAAGAACGCAGCTTATGGGGTATGTTGATGGAACTATTGAACCACCATCTGAAGCAGAGGTAAAAACTAAACCATATGCATTACGAGAATATAATGAGCATGTATCACGGGCAAGAACAACCATTGGGCTTATGTTAAGTGCAGAAGTAAAGCCATTAATTGCTCTGACGTCAACAGCTAAAGAAGCATGGGATTTATTATGGAAAACATATGAACCTGTTTCAAGGGCTCATATTGGACATTTGCAAACGAAATTTTTCACCATGAAAATTAATGATGATGAAACAATGCCACGTTATATTGCTAGAGTAAAAATGACAGCCCAAGAATTGGATCAAGCTGGCAGAAAGGTAGCTGACAATGATATACCATATCAGATGATGAGAGAACTACCAAGTAATTGGGATGCAGTTAAAGAACGCTTATATAATATGCTGGATAAGGACTTCACATCACAAAACGTAGCATATGGGCTCATACGTGAATATGAAAGAAGATTTCCAGATGGTATACCCTTTAAAGAACCGGATGCAGAACCATTAGTAACAGTGGCTACAACATCTTCAGTAAAGCTACGAGATAAGTGGACTAAAGGAACAACAATGAAAGGTAATAGAAGCATTTGTTTTCGATGCAACAAAAGCGGCCATATTGCTTGAGAGTGCCGTGCTCCTGTTCCTGCACCAGCAAATATTCAGCAGAAACCACGTAATAAGGCAGAGCAAGGGAACATGCATAAATCTGCAGTGAATCTTATTGTTGCAAATACCTGTGCAGATAAGTCAAGAATTTGGACATTAGACTCAGCAGCAAGAAATCATTTTTGTCCATATAGAGAACTTTTTACGACATATAAAGAATCACAAAGTACAGCAACTGGCTCAGGCGGAGAAGTTCAAGTTATGGGTATTGGTGATGTGTTACTAATGCAAAGGGTCAACCACAAAAGTATTTTTTGAAGAATGTACAACATGCACCAGCTTTAGGAAGAAACCTGTTATCCATGTATCGTACATGGGTTGCAAAATATCCAGCATGCACCAATGAAGAAGGCATATTGATTTGTCATCCAAATGGCGAACCTTTCCTTCAAGCAAAAGCAGAGGAGAATCTGTTTATATTTAAAGCAGAACCATGGAAATATTCAACCATGCTCCAGACAGAAGTGAATATAAATGAAATTCATAAATCAGATGCAAGTTCTGGAATGAAACAAGTATATACAGAAACTGCACTATGGCATGAAAGGATGTGTCACCTCAACTTAAGATTGCTAAGACGAAGTGCACGAGATGGAACAATACTCGGTGTTACATTGTCAGCAGACAACCCACTATGCATTCCATGTAGAGTTGGGAAATCCACGCATGCAGCACACACAGCTTTACCAAGAATATTTTCAAAAGACGTACTAGATCTTGTACATAGCAACTTGTGGGGACCATCACCAACAGAAACTTTTGGTAGAAAAAAGATACTATGTCACTTTTGTGGATGATTTTTCACGCTAGGCATTCATCTATTTATTGAGGGACAAGACAGAAGTATTAAAGGCTTTTGAAATTTTCCGAAAACGTGTCGAAAGAGAAACAGGAAAACGGATCAAGCGTTTACGTACAGACAATGGGCTTGAATATTGTAATACAGAATTCCAGAAGACATTAGAAACATTAGGAATTAAACATGAACGTACTAATGTATATTGCCCACAACAAAACGGTGTAGCAGAAAGGCTAAATCGTACCATTTTTGATTCTGTAAGAACTTTGACTGAAGCAAGCCATCTTTCCTTGAAGAGGTGGGGCGAACTTGCACTTGCTGTTGTACACGTGAAAAATAAATCACCTCATTCACGATTGAATGGCTAGACTCCATTTGAACCATGGTTTGGACGATCTTCAAGAGTATCTTATATGAGGCGTATAGGATGTTTGGCATTTGTACATGATGATCGCCGGGGACGCAATAAACTACAAGGACGCACACGCTTAGGAGTACTAGTAGGCTATGCACTCAATACGCGTGGATATCGCATATGGATATCAGGTATGCATATAATTGAATCAATGTCAGTGTGATTTGATGAGAAGCTGAACGGAGTAGATGTACTTCGAAATTCTAAAATTAAGAATGAATATGTAAACATAGATTTATGGTCAAGGTCTGATAATAAAGAAAAGAATAAGGAATCCTCAAATAAGAATTTACCTAATGAAGATTCAACTGATGAAGAATTATACAAATCTTCAAAAGAAGATCCAGACATACAAGTCAAAAACAAACTTTTACCATGGACAGATAGAGATTGGACACGAGAAGTGGTTCCAAGACGTAAGAGTCCAAGATTTCAAGGGATCCAGCAATTTGATGTATTTTATCGATATCGTGATGATCAACAATTAGCAAATCCAAATGCAGTTCGTAAATTTTGTGAGAAAAACAACATAGAACTTAGACTCGACAAATTTAATTGGAATCCTACAGAAATGGCAGAAAACTCTAATGGTGAATCTGATGTATCTGACGACGAAGGAAATATAACTGAAGTATATTGCATTGAAGTACCTAAAAGCTATCCAGAAGCTATTCAATCTACGCATGCAACTGAATGGAAACATGCAATGGATAGAGAAATGGAGACATTACATGAAAGAAATGTGTATACTGAAGTACCTGCTACAGAAGCATCAAAAGTAGTTGGATGTAAATGGGTGTACGCTATTAAGAGAGATATACATGGGAAGATTGCAAAGTTAAAGGCAAGATTAGTGGCACAAGGCTTTACACAACGCACAGGAGAAGATTTTTCGGAAAAATATTCACCTATTGTGAATTTTGCTTTGGTAAGATTCTTCTTTGCGGTACTTATCATAGGATTTGGATGGATATATACTCAAGTAGATGTAAAAGGAGCCTATTTATATGGAGATCTAGATAAAACAACATACATGAGACCAGCACCTGGATATACCAAACCAAATATAATTTGGAAATTAAACAAAGCACTCTACGGTTTACATCAATCAGGTCGTTGTTGGTTTAAAGAACTTGATCAAACATTTCAAACTATGGGATTTTGGCGACTGAAATCAACCAATTGTGTTTACTACATTGAAGAAATGTGTATGATACTAGTGTATGTAGATGACATGATGATCTTTGCAGCAAATTCAGAAGCACTAAAGTTAACATTGAACCGATTAAAAGAACATTATACAATTGTTGAACTGGGAACATGCAATAAGTTTCTGGGAATTGAAATGAAACAAGATGAAATTAAATGTTCTTTTTCACAACAAAATTATATTAACAGTCTTCGTGAGAAATTCAACATTGAAGGAACAATTTCTTCAAATCAACCTTTACGTGTAGGTATACAGTTAAGTCAAGGAAACTTAAAAGAAATGAAAGATCCGGAATTATTGAATGTACCTTATCGCCAAGTTATAGGATCATTAATGTATTTAGCAAATAAGACAAGACCCGATATCAGTTTTGTTGTAACAGCTCTTTCGCAGTATAATACTAATTATACTTGGTATCATTGAAAATTAGTAAAGGAAGTGTTGTACTATGTATGTGCGACATCGAATCTTAGTCTTACAATTGATAAAACGTCAATTCAGAACAATGGACTTGTACTATATACAGATGCTTCATGGGCACAGTCCATTGACGATAGAAAATCCTGGACTGATTACGTATTACAAATCAATGGTTTTCCATTCCAGTGGCGAACTTCAAAGCAACGATGTATAGCTCTTTCTACAATGGAAGCAGAATATGTTAGTTTGTCTTCAGCCATAGCAGAACTAAGATGGATATCTTCAATTGTAGCTGAGATGTCATGGTTAGGTATCAACCCTCAAGCTACCGTATATTGCAATAATCAAGCAGCTATAGCATTTGGCAAAGAATGTGGGGAACGAATTTTGACCAGACACATTGACATTCGTTACCGTTTTTTACGAGAAGCAGTGGAGAATGATGAACTGATTTTACTTCATATCTCATCAGCAAATAATTTGGCTGATATTTTTACAAAGATTCTACCGAGAAATAGTTTTGAAAGATTTCGAGAATTTTGAAAGTTTGTACAACAATTGGTATCAACAATGGTATCAACACGCAATTCACAAACGCTCTGCATGAACCAACAATCAATATCTCATGACTAAGAATGAAAGGAAAAGTTTGTGCAAGTGTAATTATCCCGGGCAACGGCGGGTACCTCTTCTAGTCTTCTATATATATAAAGAAGGATGTTTGTGGGTCTGTTTGTCTGTACGTTTTTTGTAGAAATCTACAGTTTTATTCCGATCTTGATGAAATTTTGCATACTTGACCTTCAAAACATGAGGAAGGTCACTGTCTACTTCAGATTTCGGAAAAATAATAAATATCGATAAAAAATCGATATCCATGGTTATGGCAAGGCATATTAATGAGAAATATCTCATGACCAACAATGCAAGGCAAAGTTTGTACAACAATAGGTATCAACAATGGTATCAGCACGCACTTCACAAACACACTGCATGAACCAACAATATATATCTCATGACCAACAATGCAAGGCAAAGTTTGTGCAACAATAGGCTCATTGTGTTCGCATCAATAATGGTATCAACGCGCAATTCACCAATAACAATGAGCACAGAATGATGATGTAATGAATGTTAAAGCAGTCTTTCCAAGAATTATAACAATGAACATAAAATGATGATGTAATATGGATAAGTTTCTATTTGTAACAATGCATAGAATTCCTGTTATTCAGGCTTTTCTTAGAAAAGAGAGTTCTTAGTACTTAACAATTTCTTGAAAATCTTTAAAAATGATCAGTAACTGGAGATAATGGAGAGTTAGCAGTGGCATCCTTGGAGAGGTCCAGCCATTGCGAGCCTTTAAAAAGATTTTTTTCAAATTTTCATTAAGAATTTTTACTGTATTAATTCTATGCATTTTCATGTGTTTATTTTTAAGATATTGCAAAATTTAATTTAAATTTTTGAGATTGTTCTGTTTACATCCAAGTGTAATTATCCCGGGCAACGCCGGGTACCTTTGCTAGTAATAAATATTGGTAAAATCCGGTTCAAATATCATGATATCCTCTTTACACTTACGATAGATACTGACATCAAGCCATCTTATTGTTGTTTCAGGATCAGTCCCGTACAGTGGAATTCTAAGCCGAGTGTCAATGTCTCCAAATCTCCACACGGCCGGTTCGACAATTGGCAACCGCCACATGGCTGACGATGGGGGATGTGAGTGCATGCCACATGCTATCGAAAATCGATGTCAAGTTTCGATGTTTTAAAATACTCGATATATCGACACAATCCATCGATTATTCTTGATTAATTACAAGTATGAACTAATAGAAAAATTAATTCAAACTTGCAACATGTATCGAGTTTTTTTAAACATCGAAACTTGACATCGATGTTCGATCGCAAGTGCCATGCACCTCATATCCCCCATTGGCAGCCATATTCCGATTGTGTAAACGGCGTTGCCAATACCCTTAGTCCGATGTTGTATAAACGACTTCTTAAACTCTTAGTAGAATTTATATCAGTTGCGTTTGTTTTTCGCTTTTGTAGTGTCTCTGTATAATAATTCAGGATAGCTGTTTTTTCTCCCATGAATTTGATATTGGTAACAATTCCATTCGAGCAACATTGCAGGGGATTGTAATCATTTATCATAACTCAGTCTTTTTGCGCACAATATTATAGTGATTATTAGATAATAATGCTTTTTTACAGCTATTGACTACGATATCTCTTACGGTAAGTACTTCAGTAATGTTTTTGTGAGAATACAAATCGACAACTTGAGGTATAATCTTTTTAGTGTTCTTTTTTCGCAAACAGTAACTGTACTTTTAGTGTGTTTGATATAACAAGTCCCGTTGATTAAGAGTAGGTGAAAGATTCTTGCTAAGTAAGGCTTACGTGACATACTTTGATACAAATGATGCTACCTCCTCAAGTGGTTATTTGTGCCGAATTGGGGCATATTTAACCCACGATATCAAATGAAATTGTTAGAGGACGTCGAGATTGGTATTCATGTCTTCCAAAGTAATGTTCGACCTTACCAAGCGGCTCATCAGATGATGTAATGAAGTCCGACGTAGCTTTAAACTTATTATCTATGAAATGCCAAATTGAGACTGTTCATTGATATTTTTGTTAGCCTATACCGTTGACTTCCCTAATGTGTTCCACTAAATCACTCCGTATCCATTTAGAAAGACTTACAGTAAGGAACCATGTTGAAGAACTATAATTTTGTGTCATGCAAATGATGTCATTTCTCGTATTTTTCCTTTTTTAAAATTGTTCCGTGTTTTATAATCTACCAAATATTGCAGTCAAATCGCCTTTTGAAAGTAATGTTCAGCTGTAATTTTTCTTTTCGATTTGCGCAATTCGTTTTATAAAAAAATACCAGAATCTAATTGACGAATATTAGTGTCACGGAATTCGAATTCTATCGAGAATTCCAGTGACGCAACGACTTCCTTTCACTCTCGGATTTTCTATCACTCTCGGAGGGGAAGGAGGCGACATCAACACGCTCGGGCCAATCAATGAGCGAGGAGAGATTCGAGCGCGGCGTTCGAGTGCAAAAAGGAGGAAATGGAAAACGGCTCGAGAGTTTCCAACTGGAAAGGTGGTTCGAAAAACGAGCTCCGAGGGAAGACGCTGAACGGCAAGAGGTGCTGTTGTAATATCGATAAGCTGGAAGGTGAGGAGGAAGCTCGATTCGCCTCAACCGAGACGGCTGACGGCCAGCGAACTACGCCGTTTAAAAGTGCTACGTCGGGCAGTGAAGCCAAGCAGGCGGAGGTTTCGAGGCTCGGGCACGAGGAAGGCCAAGGGAGCAATTCGTCGTCGCAGCTCCGCATCGAAGTACCCGTCTACGCTTTCCCGGCAACGATAGTTGACCGCTGTCGCTCACTAGTAAGTGCTTCTTTCCTCGTGGGCGCTAATGGGAATATAATTCGTGTGGCGTTCGTGGAACTTTCACGCCGTGAATTGCGTTATGGTGCCGTTGTGAATGGGTTATGGCCTTTTAGTCTCCAGGCCTATTTAAGCCACCAACTAGGTTTTACGGTGTTAAGAAATGTTCCAGGTTAAACGTGTGTCTTGTTTATCGCAGCTATCCTTCTCTTCTAACGTACGCAATTTTTACTGAGTAATTTTTGTTTAAGGAGAAAGGTGTTAAATTAAACGCCGACGACTGTGTATTTGAGTTCACAGCGACTAGTGTGTAGTGATCTTTAAAAGTGTGTTGGTTGAGAGCTTATGAATCTAATTTGTGTTGTTCTCCTTTTTAAATTTTTAGAGTTCAAGTTCCGTTACTTTTAAGTCTGTTACGATTTATTTCGGACTTAGAGTTTCTATTCTGACGAGACTTTACGGAGCGCCATGCTGAAGGTCAATAACACCCGTCTGTAAGCAATATCACTATTGCCTCTAATTTTTCGTTTTAGGTGTGTTGACCTTACAGAATTGGAACTTTATACAGACTCAAAATCAAAATTTATCACGTCTTGTAAATTTTCATTTGTATCCCGCTGATTTATGACTGGGCGTGAATATGTGTTCTCTTTTACAATCAATCAAATTGAGTTTGATGTTTAAGAGGTTTACACTCAGTTAGGAGTGTTTTGTTTGTGAAATTAAACATTTTTATGTGATGAGTATCGTTGATATAGTTTTAGGATTTTTACTAGTTGTTATCTGGTGCTAGCCTTTATGTTTATGATTAGTCACGTATATTGCAAGAGGTTTAAGAGATTATATTTTGTTAATGTTCAATTGATAATGGATGGAATCTGATCCTTTATATCCACTGTGCTATTTAGTTGTAGGTGCTTAGGATTAGGCATTAAGATACTGGATATTAATTAGCTATTATGCCATTGGGAATTTATGATTAGGATAATCATGCATTATAACCATTAAGAGTTATAGTCTTAGCCCATTATAATTTTGATTATTGTGATTTTGTAACAAGAGTTGAGTTACCTTTACCAAATAATCCTGGGTTTTTCCAGTTTACATTTATTTCTTTATTTATGTTTAGACTTTAAATAAATAATTATTTATTTTCAATTTATAATCCGAGTCTATTGCATGTAATTCTATTTCCACTGCGTACACTCTCATCATACTAATTATTTACATGTGATAATTAGCATCATTAAATAAGAAAAGATCATGAACACTCATATGCTAGATGATAACGAACAATATGTATTACTTTGCGATCCTACTGGTCAAAGGCGCCGCGGGCCAGGACTGTCGGTGTTAAATGAGCTACTGGCCATGGGGTGGCAGGCGACCAGGCTTCCCATGGAAATTATGCGACTGGAAGATTCATGCAAAAACATGCACACAAATGGACGTGGAACACGATGAAAATATGCACGTACAACGTGCGCGGTCTAAATAAAGCAGGAAAGCTCGAAATAGTAGAAAAACCTATGGACAGTCTTGCAGTGATGGGGCTGTGGCAGACGCATTGGAAAGAAATTGGTCACTTTCTGTCCACTGATGGACATATGGTCAGGAACTCAGGTGACGCGGAACATCTTTTCCATGGAGTGGGGTTCATGGTAAACAAACGTCTCCAACGAAACATCTTAGGATACGAAACCGTGAATAGTAGGATACTAAGTCTAAAACTAAGCAGAAAACTTATAAATATAAACCTCATAGAGGGTGACTTCAATGCAAAGGTGGGCAAGACAGACGTAATGAACCCAGAAGAAAAACAAATAGTCGGAGAATTCGGGATGGGTGAACGGAACGAGAGAGGACAGAAACTCGTGGAATTCTGTGCTGCCAAGGACCTGTGTCCTAAATACCTTCATGCAACACCATATTAGGAGAATGTACACGTGGCAATCGCCTGATGGAAGAAAACGAATCAGATTGACTATGTGTTATCTCCTAAAAGCTGGGGAACGTCAACAACGGACATTAAAACGTACCCCAGAATGTACTGTGATACGAACCACAATGCACTAGTGATGGAGACACGACCAAAACATCGACGCCCAACACAACGGACGAAAATCGACAAAAGTCGGCCTTATAAATCACCCGGAATCGATGGCATCCAAAGTAATAATCGATGGCATCCAATTTGTAAGTTGGAGCATCCCATCTGCTCCAACTTACAAATGTTACAAATCCCAGATGACAATCTAAACAGGGTTCTTCAACAAGATATGGGACAGGACCATAGCTCTTTTCCCTCACGACAGTAAGATCCTCTTGTACGTCCTTCATGAAGGGATGAAGGCCTCTTTACACCCCCTGATCCCAGAAGAACACGGGAGCAGATAATACTCAAGCGCCAAATCATCCAGAAGTCCTACGAATTCGACAGAACACTTTCTGTATGGCTTCTGGTCTACAGTAACGCATTCGATACTGCTCACTAGAACTATCTGTGGGAAACGCTCCAAATAATAGGCGTGCCAGTTCACTTCACAACACTCATCAGGAATTTATACTTCTCCAACCACTCCTTCGTACGGATTGGTGACCTACTCTCGACCGAATTCTGCATCTGACAGGGCGTACTATATCTCCCATCCTACTCAACATTTGTACCGAAACCATAATCAGGAAGGTTATGGAAAAGTACGAAGGCGGCATCAGCATTGGCGGCAGAAGAGTAACGAATCTGCGTTATGCAGATGATACCGCCCTGTTCGCATGCACAGAAGAAGACATGGCGGAGATGTTGGCACGTATCGAGCAGATTAGTCGACAAGCGGGCCTTGGCTAAACTGAGGCAAATGTCGACTGTTATTCGTAGACCGATCCAACTCATACACATCAAATCTAATACGAAATATTCCAAAAGTGACAGAGGGTATTTACCACGGGACGCTCTTCTCATCGCGAGGAGGTAGTGAAAGAGAGGTGATAAGAAGGCTGGCTATAGCCAAAACAGCGCTAACAAAACTAAAAAAGAAATGGAAAAATCATGGAATCAATATCACTACAGAATTACGATTTCTGAGCTCGCTGGTGTTTCCAATCGCTGCATATGCCTCAGAGACCTGGACTTTAACCGCAGCACTACGAAGACGGATAGAGACTTTCAAGATGTACGGCTACAGACGCATTTTGAGAATCCCGTGGACTGCGTGGCGTACCAACGCTTCCGTATTGCAGCAGCTACAAACAAAGGATTCAGAGCGACTGCTGAAACAAATACAGCGCAATAGCATAAAATTTTCGATTTTGTTTGTTGCAGGTGTGCGCGAGCACTGTTTCGTCTGAACGACAACTGGTCCATATACATCACATTCTAAATCTTGCTTAGTAAAACATGTAGTCGCCAAACGTTAGATATAGCCATGTCCAGCAAATAGGTAAATATGACCCACCACCATTTCTTTCCTTTGACTGATACCCGGTAAAGGCTGATTGCTGATCCATTTGATCGACCCCACCCATTCCTTTATTATAATTTACAAACAGCCTTGGTATATTTACATCAAGTTTTTGTTTTTTTACTTTGCACCATCTTTTTACTTTTTCCAGTGGCTCTACGTTGTCAAAATTCGAACCCATAGTTACAACATTACTGTCCTTCCAGCTTATACGTGCAATTTCGTTTTTCGTATCGTAGCAATAGTCGTAATGAGTTCTCGGTTGTTTTTTCATGTCTTTTACAGAGACAAGTGGACATTTCTTTTTCCTGTTGTCCCGAATTGTGCCTGTAGCTCTGTAACCTTGAAGACGTAAATCATGTAGTTATTGATAGTTCGTGAAAAAGTTGTCGAAGTATATTATTTGCTCTTTGGCATCATTTATAGGCATCTTTGCTAGTAGGGATTTCACTATTCTCGCCCCGAGACTATTAGTCGTCGCTTCTGCAGACTTGCCACAATAAATATCAAAAGAATAGCAGTAACCATCCAAGCTCGTAGCAGCCCAATTTCTGTATCCGAATCGTACGGTTTTTCCCATTATAAATTGTTTTGCTGAATGATGATCAAAGTATTTGATCATCGATTAATCCACAGATATATTCTCATGAAAAACTCCCCATTGATACGAGTTTCGCTGGATCAAATCGCACAAGGGTCTTACTTTGAACATTTTGTCGGTTGCACCAGCCACTAAAAAATTGTCGACAAAATGTAGGTTTCTTTTTATACCTGTAAACCTGTTGCGGGACATGCAATAGCGACCATTAGAACGCCAAGATCTTCATCTGAAGTCCAATATACACGTTCAGATGGTAGTTCGTGGTATCCAGATAGCAGCAATATACTTAAAATCTTTTGAAATCAGTTTTATAAACATCAAAACTGTGTTCCTGGCACATCTCTTGGAGGGTAGAACTCACAAAGTCATCTTCGTTGCCTTCTTCTTCGCCACTCACCACAGAAGGATCTGGTAGTAATAACACGATATCATACTCCACATCATAATTTTCATCCCCATTAGGTAGTCAAGAGCTTCATCAAGCCTTAAGTAATTATTCGCCATTTTAACTTTTTGAAATCTGCTGCAAAGAAAAGTCAAATATTATACATAAGCGCCCATTGTACCTGCTTGTGTACAGTGCAATAAAATGTCATCTAAAGCAAACTATCATTATGAATTTACCAAAAACATAACATGGCAAGCAAAAATACACTCAAATCAAACTGTTTAATGCATAATTTGCCCAAATAATGTAATATTTATAATAATTAATCAATTAAAACAACTCACCTCAGGAATTTTATTTTATGCTCTCTTACAAAATTAAATATCTCTCAATTTTTTCGCGCCACCGCCAAAATTATTGGTTTGATAACGTACTATTGTCATCTAGTGTCATAATAAGTAATTAGTTATATCGCAACCATAGATAAAGTAAGTCAAAATTCGCCTGAACCAACTGTACCCAAACGAGTACAGCGGGCGTTAATGGGTTAAGCTCAGTTTCGTTATGTCTATCAAGAAGTCTCAGGGGCAATGTCTTAAGGTTGTTGGATTTGATCTAAAGTCATCTTGCTTTTCTCATAGTCATTGTACGTTGTTTGTTCACTTGTTGACATTCCGCATAATCTTTACATCTACTCTAGCCAGAAAGGCTTCACTACTAACATTATTTATTTGGAAGCTTTGCATAACTAATTCCATGTTTTGGATGAATTTGCGTTTAACTTTATTCAACAGAATAAACTCTCATTTAAATACCATTCTTGATAAAGTTTTTTCAGTTATATTAGCTTTCACTGTTTAGTGTACAGCTTTTTTTTTTTATTAAAACCCGAGCAACGCCGAGTATTAGAGCTAATATATTATAAAGATTTGATATTTCATGTTAATTCTTCAGTTTACGACTGAAAAACTTACAAACGAGAAATGCAACAAAAATTTAAATGACGCCTTAAGGTAGCGATAATCTCTAATTTATATAAAGTCATTAATTATAATTTATATTCGAGTTACCTTTAACATGAAACCAGAGATCACATTATCTGTACAAGGAATATGTTTGCTATAATCCTCCTCATCATCGCCGTAAGTAAGAGAGACCTAAAAAGAA
>JAHWFO010034472.1:0-11464 GCA_023313115.1 Rhysida immarginata
GCTAAGATATGGCATGTAATATATCAAACGACTCGTAATAACGTGCCGTGAGTGAATATCACGTGTAAATAATGATAATTGTTATTGGTTTAGTAGCACGTGCCCTAATGGTGCTCTATGAAACCATTGGAACTTTCAATGCTAAGATATGGCATGTAATATATCAAACGACTCGTAACAACATGTAATGGGTGAATATCATGAGAAAATAATGATAATTGTTTTTGGTTTAGTAGCAAGTGCCCTAATGGTGCCCTATGAAACCATATGGTACCATTGGAACTTTCAATGCTAAGATATGGCATGTAATATATCAAACGACTCATAACAAGGTGCCATGACTGAATATCACGAGAAAATAATGATAATGGTTATTGGTTTAATAGCACGTGCCCTAATGGTGCCATATGATATTATATGGTACCATTGGAAATTTTACTACTAAGATATGGCATATAATATATCAAACAACTCGTAACAACGTGCCATGAGTGAATATAACGAGTAAATAATGATAGTGGCAATTGGTTTTGTAGCACGTGCCCTAATGGTACAATACAGAATTTATACAACTTTTAATGCTAAGATATGGCGTGTAATATGTCAACCAACTCCTTACGCGTTATTAGATCTTTTGTTATCCATAGCTTATTTGAATCAAGAGTATAGTACTCTTAGGCTTAACGGTATCTAAAACTCATTACTAATTAATTTAATAGTAGTTAATCGTTTCCTTCAATAAGACTTTAGTAATTTAATATGAAAATCTAATAGATGCTTACACATAACGCTTTAGCAATTGAGGCTCACTTCGTTTAACATTATGTGAGAATTCTTACAAATTAAAGAACTTTTATTTTTTTAAGTGTATGAGGAATAACTTCACTCTCCATTTACCTTTCATTCTTCAAGTTTATTCTTTTAAATTCTCTCTATACGTTAGGCTATTTAAATAGTAATTTACAATTTAGTTTTCATATTTATTTATTTACTCTCAAGTGTTTTAAAATGTTGGTTAATTCTATATATCCATGTACGATGCTATAACAAGAAAATGTGCTCCCTTTATCCGCTTTGGCGGTAAAATCATTCTTGTTCTAATTAATATCATTAACCTGATGCTTGGAGTTTGCTCAGTTTTATTTCCTAACAGTTTATCAATTGTTGGAACTGCAGAGTACACAGACACAAACGATCATGTGCATCCATCGCCACGCAAGAAGAGAATTTTGTAATTGTTGAATTTTTAGATAAACAAATGAATTTTTAAAGGTCAGGTCACACAAAATAGAAGAACTACAGCCATAGCCAGGGCTAAAAAAAAGTCAGATCAAACTATTGTTTCATTTTCATTCTATTTCCTCCCACTTTCGTAGCCATACACATTATTGCACATATTGATTCGCCGGCACTGTGGTAAACTCGCTCAGCTATACACAACATTCCAACACGAATCGGGAAGATCTGTTAGAGGGCCATCCATTAGGAACATTTTAAAATATTTTTTTCGGTTTTTCTATATGAATTTTGAGTGTTTTAATTCTAAGCTTTTTAATGTGTTAATTTTTACTGCGTATTCCCATTCAGATGTTGAAAACTTTCATCAAAAACGAGCCTGAGCAACGCCTGGTATATCAGCTAGTTTTAAATAAAATATTTTGATAAGATGCTGTACGTGTATTAATGATTATTTAATCAAGCAAACTTGTCTATATGTAAGTACAAACACATGCTCGACTTGTTGGATAAAAAATTAAGTACTTTTCGTAACCTCGCTTAAAACAGCCACAGGTTAATGTGGCCACTTAAGCATGGTCCCGACGTGGCCATATTAAGCGGCGACCACTATATTTTTTAGTACAACACTATAAATATACAAAATTTCAGGTTCCTAGGTCGTTCCGTTCAAATGTTATAACTTAAGTTGTATTTGGGGCCTCGAGTCCTCCGGCGGGGTCCTAGAGGCTTTTATCACTTTTTTTGTATATAGCTTTTATTTTTTTAGAACCGCACTACAAATTTACGAAATTTCAGGATTTTTGCCCTCTTTGTTCAAAAGATAAAAAAGGTACTATGAAATTCATACAAGTGGCCCCTGAAGGGCCCCGGGCCACCCAAGAGGATTCGCAAAACTTTTCGCACCGTCCTCTGTGTAGGGCCTACGTGAGTAGAAAATTTCAAGCCTCTAATTCAATTCTTTCAAAAGTTATGGCATCAAAATATTACGAGCAGTAACGGGAGGATTCGCTATACTTCAAAAACAGTTCTTTAAATTCTGACGTCTCACAGTCAAACTCTGACGTCATAATCTGTTCAAACGCAATGAAAACTCCATAGACATGAAAGGAAGTCAGTTGGGGAAACCACAAAAACACCCTAGAGGATTCCCTATATTTTTCGCTCCGTCTACTATATAGGGCTTACGTGTGTAGAAAATTTCAAGCCTCTAGATCAATCCTTTCAAAAATTATGGCGTGTGACATACTTGTTATATCGTTAATAAGGTTTTAGATGATGCTAAAACCCTAAAAAAGTCAATAAGAAAAACATAAACTAATTAAAATTGTGCAGTATCCTAAGAAAAAAATTAGCCTCGAGAAGCACACAACAACTTTTTGGATGTAGGAAAATGATGTATAATATAATATACAAAGAAAATTCAAAACTATTTTCTTCAAAACGTATGCCCTCTATTCCAAGAGCATTTTTGCCTTACTTCGTCCCTAGGAAACGATCCTCCAAGAAGCCCCCTCTATATAAAGATCAAATTAGCAAAAATCTATATAACTAAAAGAATTTTTACTGAATGTAAATTGCTCTTTCATACTTACCAAATTCAGTCCTACCCCATCCAACAGCTCTGGCGTTTAAGCCAGTCTGATCACTTTTGTACGGAACGATGCAAGCTGGTTGAATTTGAGGTGTGAATTTAATTGCCTGAGGCAATTCAATAATGGCGATATCATTATACGGCCTTTTAAAGTTTATATAGTTTGGATGTATAAATATCTGCGTTAGGGATAAAAATATACATAAGTCATTTCTTGATACATTATAACATGAAAGTTATTTGAAAATGTTCTTACATTTCTTGCTAATACTTGAATTTCTGTGCCCTCAATTTCAGATAATCTGTGCTCTCCCATGGTAATATAAACCTCTTGATGCAAATACCAAGGTCTAAAATAAAACTTTTATATATTACTACATTTCATACTATCAATCTTTCGAACATTTAATTTCATAAATTAATTCACTGAAGATTAGATACCTGTAGACGCAATGAGCGGCAGTGATGACATAGTTTTCATTCAGTATTGCACCTCCGCAATGCTTTATTGTTAGATACGAGTAGAGTATTATGTTGATTTGCTTGATAATTAAACGAACCTATCGATTGAGATAATACACTGAGTGGCCAGATTTTTATGACTACCTGATGTTTGTAGGCAAATTAGCTATGATTTCGCGCTGAAGTTGCTAGAGGGCCAGACCATTATAAATAGGGAAGCAGGTTGTTTACCTCGACATTAGAAGTGATTTTTTCTGAAGATATGGGTAAACGACGCGATTAGCTGTCGTTGTAACGTGAGATGATTGTTTGGAGCCATGGAGCCAACCTCGTTAAATGTTCAAGAGCAGCTGTTGTTAAAGTGTTTGAAGATTGGACTGTCAACTGAAAACTGCGTGTGAACGTGTGAGTTGTGGCCGTCAGCGACTAGTCAATATTCGGGCAGAACTGAGAGTGGCAAGACTGGTAAAAGACAACAGAGGGGTAACAGTGGATCAAATTACTGCAGATCTTAATCACGGATCCTCTCAAATGATCTCTGAATGCACTGTTCGCTATACACTGCATCGTTTGGGATATTGAAGTCGGAGGCCTGTTCAAACACCTACAGTACGTATCTGCAGTTAACAAGATAAAACGTCTCCAATTCGCACATGAACATAACGATTGGACAGTGGTGCATTGGAAAAAAAGTCATGTGGTCTGATGAATCACGTTTCCAGTTAATTATAGAGATAAGAGAGTGAGAATTTGGCGGAAAGAACATGAAAACATGGACTCCGCATGCATGAGTGCAAGCTGGTGGGACAGTATTAACGTATGGGGCATGTTTCTTGGCATGATTTGGGCCTTTAATTCGTGTGGAACAAAGTCTGAAGAGCATAACATACCTAAGTATTATTGCTGATCAAGTTCATCTTGTCATGTTGATGGCGTATCCCAGTGGAAATGGCTTCTTCCAAAAACACAATGCCCCATTCCGCGGTGCTCGTATTGTGCAGGAATGATTTCAAGAACATGAAGGAAACTTTAACTTGCTTAGGTGGCCCCAATTGAGCAGTTGAAGAACCATCAAGTAGGTGTCAGATTCTACAACCATTAAATCTCACAAAACTGCACAGTGCTATTCAACAGGCATGGTGTCAGATTCCTCGTGGTGTATATGCCAAGAAGAATCGCCTTAGTAATGACAGCAAAAGGTACCCAACGATGCACTTATGGGATGGTTAAAATAATCTGGCCACTCTATGTATGCATGGTTGCTATAAATGATTCATTCTATTTAAAAACACTGTATTTTCCAAAGTATTACGTATACAGATATAATTGATACAGAATAGGGACCATAAACTCACGAAGTTCTCCTCACACTTTACAAATGTTCTTTGTGTGTCACTCTGATCGCACGATACAAGTCCAAAATTCACCCTCACTCTCTCCACTGTTTCATCAGAGAACTTAGTCGACTGGTGCTCTTCCGTTTACACGGACAATCAGTATCCTTAAACTGTCGACATCAATCCGCAAAATGCCCTGTTTAAATGGTATTTCTTTTCTAGAATCTAAACTGAAAGCACGCTGCACTGCAATGACAAACATACATCTCGCGTATTTCAACATCCAGACTTTCTTTCCTGCTTTTCTCCATTTAGTAAAAAAAAAGACAGTGCACTTCTGCTGCCAACTTGTGTATCACGATGCAAACTTGGTGAGTTTACGTTTACATGAATCAATTAAATCTGTATGTTGCAACGTTTTCTAAAATCCGTCTAGCGCCCCTCCCCTCCCATTAAATTTGCCTCATCGGACGCCTCAAAAGATCTTAACTATAGTGCGTTTCAGAGACAACTTGAGTGTGCTAGAACAGTTACGGGACCAAATAACATGTAGTTGATCTAACATCAATGCGCGGTTTTGAGGATGGCTTCTCACTATTTTTCTATGCGACGTCACATCAGGGCGTGAAAAGGTTGCGTAACTGTTCCAATACACTCAAGTTGCTCTGAAACGCACTATAGGCGTCAGCTGCACCTGCTCTAGATGTTTTGTGATGTTCTAGGGAACTCTTAGATCTATATAAACGCCCCGGGTTGAGCGCCATTCGCAATCCGGCAAACTATCATAGCTCTAAACGGAAGGTGAGAAGGAAAGCCTTTGTTCCCTCTATTAACAGTACAGAGCCGTTTTGATTTTAAGTAGCGGCACCGAAATATTGACTGTTAGTCTAGTCCATTCTAAGGAAAGGAAGGATTTCAAATGAGTGTTAATAAATATTATCTATAAGTATCGAGTAAATCATTCAAATTTTAGGCATGTGATGATAAGAAAATTAAAAAAAATTTGCATATGCCTTAGGTGAAAGGATGTTATAAGGTGAAATACTTCAGAAAATATAGTAGTTCTGTGTTTTTATAATTCTTGCTTACTTAAGTAAACTTATATGTAATTATGTATCCTTACCATAAAAGGATAAGCATTCTCTTGAGCTGGATGTCCATTAATAATACGAGGATGCTTCTCAATATTTTTTCTATATGCTGAAAGAGAAAAATTTCAATAAGCACATTCAGTTTTCTTATGAGATTTGAATTTCAGTTTTTTACTTACTGTCTGGAATTCCAAAAGATATTGTCTCGTTTTCTACAAAAATATATCAAGTATGCTTTAATTTTATATTTAATGCTAAATTATCTATTTTATTTAGTTATTACACAGTCCAGTCACATTAATGTGGCCACCCCCTACGTTCAACATCAACGGAAAATGGTTACGTCCAGAAGGTACGTACCAGTATCAGAGGTGGGGGGATATAGGAAAGGTGTCAGAGGGAAGCAGGAAACATTGCAGTTGTTGGAGTCATTGCGAAACATAGCGATTTATCCGACCTCCAAAAGGACATGATCATCGGCTTCCGAGCCAAGGGCGCAGTATTGCTGAAAAGGCTAGTTTTGTGAACTGTTCGCGTGACGTCATGTTCGTGTGCACGGCAGAATGGCAATAGATGACAGAGGTGAACGACGGCTACGGAGATGCGTGCAAGCGAACACAGGTGCAACCGTAGACCAACTGACCTCCCAGAAGAACCAAGGGGCTACCAAATGTGTATCCTCAACGACAAATCAGCGAACGTTGCTGCGTGTGGGCCTCCGCAGCAGACCCCTGGTCCGTGCACCAATGCTGACGGCTGTTCACTGGCGACAAAGACCGACATTTGCACGCCAATAAGGCAACTAGACAGCAATAGAGTGGCGAAAGGTGGCTTTTTCCGATGAATCACGGATGGGCAATGGCGTGTACGGCGTTCAGCGTCAGAAAACTAACACCCTGCAACAAGTGCAGGAGGAGGCAGCGCTGTGGCCTGGGGAATGTTATCATGGCATTCGCTGGGTGCACTTATCCATTGTGGACGGCACCCAGGGTCCGACAGCGGCCTTCCTGGCTATGAATCCCCGACCACATTCTCATCCCAACCACCACCATAGGAGGATAGAAGCATCGATGTACGGTGCTGGAGCGATAGCGACCCTGACAATCATAAAGAGATTTATAAGGACGGATTCCACATCGGCGGCAAAACAGGGGGGGGGCGTTGTTGTTCTGGAGAGCTTTACTGTTATCCATCGTCAGTCCTTCAGTCTAGCAACTAACTGCTCAGTATTTCAGGCAGAAGTTCAGGCCATCAGAGAAGCACTGGCGTGGCTGAACTTATCAGGGGTGCCACTGAGAAAGACCGTTACCGTCATTTCAGACTCCATGTCGTCGCTCAAAGCCATTACGAGCAACAGGGGCTCCTCCGAGCAGGTCATCGCGGCTCAAAACGCCCTCTTACAAGCGGTAGACTCGAGAAGAGTCACCCTGTACTGGGTGAAATCCCACGCAGGAGTGCCTGGCAATAAGCTGGCAGATGCAGTGGCCAGGAAGGTCTACGAGATTAAACCCTCGATCAGTCACTTAAAGAGCGGTATATACAAAGAAGTATTAGATATCTGGCAGGAGGAATGGACGAATTCCACGAAGGGAAGACCCGTTTACAACTCCCTGCCGAAGGTAACAACGGACACAATCCCACTGCATCCTCGGACCACATAAATGATTACGGGTCACGGCCCTTTCTTGGAATATCTAACAAGATTTAAACTCACCGCCAGCTCACCAGAGTGCCCATGCGGATCGGGGAATCATTTCCCAAATCACCTCCTCGAGGAATGCAGACTTCCGGCGGTTCAAAGGGCTAGGGCAGAGCTCCACGCATCTCTTCATCGGCTTGGATACACACAACCGTACCCATCTCTCTCGGGGGTCACGCCACAGGCGGCCTTCGTGATTCAGCAATTAAGGAATTCGAGACATTCTCAATCAAGGCAATAGCAACTAGCTCTTTCGAAGCGATATAATTAATGCTTAATGTTTATTATTGCAGTGCTAACCCGCCCTGCGTTGTGAAATTCATGAACCGGGGGAGGGGTGTTTTGGCGTGGCTTTTGTTTCGCCGTTTGGTCCTGGAGACTTGGTCGACAGGGGCCCCTGCAAGCAGGGACCCTAATCCAACAAGGCACCATGGATTAATGGAAGTACGCATCTGTCGTTTCGGACCATGTCCACCCCTACATGCAGATTGTGTTTCCTCAGCACGATGGCATCTTCCAGCAGGACAATGCGACGTATCATACAGCGCGCAGTGTCCGTGCGTGGTTCGAAGAGCGTGAGGATGCGTTTACGGTACTCCCCTGCCCCTCAAACTCCCCGGATTTAAACCCATGGAGCATCTGTCGGACCACCTCGATCGGGTTGTTCGCGCCATGGATCCTCCACCGCGCAACCTACGGCAGCTCGCCACAGAACTGGAGTCGGCATGGCTTCACATCCCTGTCAAGGTGGTTATTCTGGCTACTGACAGGTGGTCATATTAATGTGACTGGAGTGTGTATTTTTAAATGAAAACGAGTTAAAGAGCATAGTAATATAACAATATCCCAAAATGAACCATAGATAGTACCACATAGATGACCCTGAGATCTTGTGGTGTGCCTTTGTACGGTGTGTCCTAATTGTGCATCGTGCTCCTCTTATAAGAGCGACATTCTTCTTTGAATTCGAAAATACAGATAAGCAGCTAGGTCAAGTGGAAAAAGTTCTTGACAAATTAATTCATTTATTCAAGATTAACCTGAAGAATACCACTTAACGTGAAATCCATGTAGCGATATTTGCATGGATCTTTCCTTTCTACAGAGGTAACCTGATGGAAATAATTATTGGCTGTTATCTTCTAAAAATGCGCTTTCAACTTCGTACAGGTGTACCACAAAGGACTCACTAATTTTATAAGTAACTATCTCGAAAACCGAGATCTATAGAAGAATGAAACAATGTGGGTGTTTATTTCGAAAGCCGTAAAAAACTGATACGAAATTTCCAAATTAGTTACAAATTGTGACTAAAAGTTTTTGGTCTAATTGTGTTGTGATATATTACAGAAATAATATTATGGGAATTTTTAGCTGTTGAGTAGTCAATGGAAATAAAGATGTTAGTGTCTAGTAAGCATTTATGACAAATTTTTAATTAATTGCAATTAAAACCAGATAAACCATGGCTCCCCTGATCTTAATGAAGCAGATGCACCAGTTCTACTGGGTTCAATGGAGCTGTTCCAATATATTAAGATGATGGAGGATTTTTGTCAACCATAGATAATATTGATGAGGTTACAGAGTGGACAAAAAATGTTAACAGTCTGGCAGCGTGGAAAGCTGTGGAATATGAGCTCTTCGACATTAATGATTTTGATTATCTCAAGGAAAGCTTAATACAAATTTTTGGCAAATTTTAACTCAGAAGGGATTTATTGAAGGACTGCATGATATGGTCCAATGTCACACGAAAACAATATCGAAATTGTCAATAGGTTGGAATTAGCTATAGACAGGATTCTTCATGAATGCGCTGAGTGGTCTTAATCAAGGGGCAAAATGCTGTTGAAGCGATTTTCCAACAGTGATCTACTGAGCCACCAAGTGTTGATGATTGCTTGTTCCAAGACATAAGGAGGCAATCAAATATGTGCTCAAATATGATTACATGGAAAGGAATCACTGAATACCTCATTCGCACTACAGAACTAGATCGAGTCGATCCAGATACAAACTAGATTCATTGAGAAATTGGATTCGTTTCAGATCCAGAGTGTTCGCACTTCAGCGCTGCTATCCAGTTAGGGAACTCGTACATTAATCTACACCCAGCTTTACAACTCCAATTGTTCATTATAGTCAACAGGTGCAAGGTATTGTATATGGGCGAATTTATTTTTTGCCGTCTTAATCCATCCGAATAAAATTTGTTTTTTAATTCGGACCACGAGTCGATTAATTGTTTGGACGCCATTTTGTGAAAACTTAATCGTGCAAGGAATTGTGGGAAGGAACGAATCTAGATTGGCAGCATCGAACGAGTTCTCCGAACAGGATTCAGTGAATCGATTTTGGAGACATTCGATTTGGTTCGAATCCAGATCGCTAGCGTTCGCACTTCAAAATTCCAATCTAGTTCAAGCTGCCGTTCTAGATCCAATGTGCTTGTGCGAACGTAGTATTAGTGAGGCAACTAATGCAGGAGTTGAGGCTGGGCAATTCATGGAAGTATCTGATACAAACTTTGCTAGGGGGCAACTGATATGGTAAAACCTTTCCAAAAGAAAACGGGTAAATGAAGGAGCATATCTCCTATACGAAAAATGGAAAACTGGGTTTATATGTATTTATGCTTTCGCAGATTTTATTTTACAGGAAGGCCATAATTTCTCAACAGATGGGTTTAAATTATCCTTTCTATTAGATATGAGAAATTGTCACCTATCTTGGATACTTCTTACACTGCCTGGCCAAAATAAAAGTTCTGCATTTTAATATTTAATTGGGCCGCCTTTTGAGTTTATGAAGGAACATATTCTCCACAGCATGAATTCACCAAGCATTAACTTTGGAACTGTTCTTTTCATGTTCGACCACAACATGCGGATTTTCAAATTCTCATATCGAAACAATGTGTTCATTTACCTTCCTGATAAGTGAAAAATGGCCTCATCCAAAAAACACTTTTGAAGATACTCATTATTATCATCAATGAGGTCGAGAATCTCCACAGCAAAGGCTTAATGGCGGGGCAGTCATTTGGTTCTAAGGTTTGAAAGACTTCCACCTTATAAGGATGCAAACATAGCCATTGTGTTCTGAGGTACGCCAGTTCACTTGAGACATGATGAGTTCATTTGCGAGGAATTCGTTGAAAAATTTGATGGATAGCCTCCGCCGTGTCGTCAATCACATTATGCCTATCACTTTTTGGAAATTCAACAATGCTTACTCTTTCTATAAATTTATCATACCAACGTTTGATGCTGTTAACATTAGGACTGGTCGCGTTCATACTTATTTCTAAATCCCCTCTGCATGCTAATAGGGACCACAATTTTAAAAAGGAAAAAAAGGGATGCTAACTCCAGGAACATTACCATGTAACCTCTTTAAGGTTTGATTGCATCACAGCAAAAAACTTCTCCCAACAATAAACATTAGTAAATTAAATAAACATTACAACAAGGAAAAGTGAGGTTAGTTGGTTTGGATAGGGAACCTACATGTTACTTGCTTCGCCGTCTTGTGCTCAGTCACATCGGAAACAATGATGAAGATCAGGTAACTTGCCTAGTTGCTCTAATAGGTGATCGACACCACAGAACGCACTGATCTTTCTTTCTCATACACGCCATTTTCAATATGAGTGATGCTAGCGCCGTCTACATCGCTTTAGCTCCTACCACACCAGCAGTTTAAACACTTATTGAGATGGAGATCATAATGCAAAATACTTTATGAATTTATCTGACATAGTTTTTTATTATTGATTTTCTTTATCAGGAAAAGACTTTGCGCTCACCCTGTATTGCAAATACTATCCTCACGTGACAATTTGGTTGATCTAGAGCAGATAATTGCTGGCTGGTGCGCTGCGTTACAATATTGATTCAAAAATACGGGTATGAGTATAAAACATAAACACGCGTGGACTGCACTTGCTGCATTTTTAATAATTTTTTTCAGTGTATATAAACATGCACATTGAATAATAATAATAATAATAATAATAATAATAATAATAATAATAATAATA
>JAHWFO010034497.1:0-12190 GCA_023313115.1 Rhysida immarginata
ATGGAAAACAACAAATTTAATAAATTCAAATTTTAAAATTCATCAAGATAATCTATTAACCAACATGCTATGAATTGACATTATCTGAATAAATACTGAATGTTTAAACAATTGATAATTTGAATGGTTTAAACTGGTCTGCGATGGTTTATTGGCAAGAAAATATTCAGTAATATTTTACTAATTTCAATATGCTGATTTCAAATTTTAAAACCGTTTTGTGCTATCACGAAATGTTTGTTCGCTAAAGATATCCTCACTTTAGTTTCATTATAATGGACAGTATTACACGGGCCTATGAGGATTTATTGTCAAGAAAATTTTCAGTGATTTTTACTAATTTCAACATGCTCATTTAAAATTTTATAACTCTTTTAAGATATCACGCAAGATTTGTTCGCAAAACAGCATGCTCATTTTACTCGCTATTTTATGAAAATACACAGTATTAAAGTTAGAAATTGATTAGAGCCCAATTACTCTATTCTGCGCTTGGGCAGTCAATAAAAATAGTTTTACAATTTATTTATTATTAATTATTTATTAAAAGTCTAATTTAAAGTTTGACTCTGGCTTAAATTACGATTATGAAGTAAGTGTTATGTAGAATTTGCATTATTTGCATTTTTTAAAAATCTTGGCATGATGGATGAAAACTGAATTCATTTTCAAAATTAGCAAACCAAAATTATATATAATCACTGATTAAAATTAAAACAACTTTCCAAAAGCTAAAATATTATTAATTTTTTTAATTCAAATACATGCACTTTCATTAAAAATTATTTTCTTTTCTTTTACATATGTTTATTCTGAAATTTAGAAGCAAGTGTTTGTTTTAAATTTATTATTACATTATTATACCTTATATGTTAATTAAATATTTCTTTTGTTAATAAAAAAAAATCGCTTTTAAGATAAAATGAAACTAATATTTTTACTGAAATGTCGTTTTACTGAAATAAAATGTTATTGCTGAATCCAGTAATGTATAATTAGTTTTCATATGCATGTATTTACATTAAACAAATCAATTAAAAAATTAACAGCTATATCATAAATACACTGGCGAAAAAAAAATCCCAACACCATGGAGGACTTGTGCTAGATCAACGAAATTTGCACATTATATTCAGCTTTGGTATTTATTCAATTGATTCAAGTTTCAAGATTACAACATATAAGGGGCACCACCAGCGCTACCCTGTACATGGTGAAAAGCACGGACTTTAGTACCTGCTGTAATCGCCACGCTGGTCTATGCAGGCCTGCACACGTGCATGCATACGGTCGTAGAAATGCCGAGTGTCATTTTCTGGTATGGCATTCCATGCCTGTTGTACTTGGATGGTCAGATCAGCGACAGTTGTTGCTGGCTGTGGAAGAGCCCTCACACGGAGTCCGACCATGTCCCAGACGTTCTCGATGGGCGACAGATCTGGTGATCATGCTGGCCATGGTTGGATGTGGACACCCTGAAGGGCACATTGGGTTGAAGTGGCAGTGTGGGATCGAGCGTTATCCTGTTGGAACAGCCCCCCTGGCATACCAGCCATGAATGGCACCACAATGGGTTCAACAACCATCCGAATGTAAACACTTGCCATCATGGTGACTGGGATAACCACCAGGGGTTCCTGCTGTCATACGAAATCCCTGCCCATACCATAACGCCAGGGGTGGGGCCATATGCTGATGATGGATACAGCTCAGTAACAGGACTTCCCCACTCCTCCTCGTGACCCTTGTGCGACCATCACTCTGATCCAGACAGAAACGACTTTCGTTTGTGAAGACCACAGACCTCCATTCTGCCCTCCAAATTGCTCTGGCTTGACACCACTGAAGACGTGCCGCATGGTGTTGAGGGGTAAGAGGCAAATATGCCACAGGGTGCCTGTAGTGGAGGTTCCTGGCCAGGAGACTGTTCCGAATTGTGCGTGGAGTGACGTTGGGTGCCACAGCAGCCCGAATGTCTGCTGCAGATGCTGTCCGATTTACCACAGCCCTCCTACAGATGCGCCGGTCAACCCTATCTCCAGTGGCCAGGGGTCTTCCAGATCCTGGTCTCCTGGTAATCCTGCCTTCCCTGGGCCATTGCTGCCAGTTGTACACAGTGGCAACGTCTCGACCCATGTGTCTCGAACGAAAGTCCACCGTCTCGAAGGCCCACTACAGTCCTCGTTCAAATTGGGTTAGCTGCCCGTATTCACGTCGCAGTTGCCTTCGAGGCATGTTTTACGTACTCTATCACACACGTCTACAAGTGTCTGAAGTGACACAGATGCGCGTCTGAACTCTTTTATATCTGTCATTGGAATGTCTCATTTGCATTTACAGGGTGGTGCTGGTGGCACTCCCTATAAGTTGTAACTTTGAAACTTGAATCAATTGAATAAATGCCATAGGTGAATATACTGTCCAAATTTCATTCATCTAACACAAGTCCTTCATGGTGTTGGGATGTTTTTTCGCCAGTGTAAATGTTTTAAAATTTTCTATGTAGAGAATAGTTTAAACAAAATATTATAATTTTTTTTAAGTCTTTATAGAACAGTTTACAACATTTATAGAACGATTGCTTCCTCTGAAAATAAAAATGTATAATACTGCTGTAGTACTTTCAAAACATAGGTTTGCCAAAACATGGCTACCTTTCTACTCATGGCCACTCTCTGTTTATAAAGGCTCTCTAGCTATGTTAGCCTTCCAGTTCCCCCTTGTGGCTGTTCCTCGTTGCTACATGGAGTCTAATTCGAGTAACACGTATTTATAATGGCTGATAATAATTCTAGTAATTCAAATTTATATAAAAAAGTATAACTTGGGCAATCGTCCACAAATGAAACTGAGGATAAAGAGGTATGTGGATAATGGTAATTAAGTGTAAAGAAGGGCTTTGTTACCACAACAAAAGTACTGACGAAAATAACAAAAGTAAAAATAACAGAAATATACAACCTGGAAACGCTATTCGATAGCAAAGCTCTCATCATTCGGCAGGAACCAAGGGGAACACGTGGAAAACCCAAAGTGAACTGATTAGGGTTCCGTTACATAGACAAAGTTTTCACAGTTTTTGACACGAACTCCTGTGACGTTAATGCATTCATTAATCACATCAATAGTTTCTTCCCTTCTATCAATAAATTACTGTTCTTGGATAATTTAGTGATAATTAGGAATAATCACTCCTTGTATTTTGATAATCATAGGAAACCCTACAGTTACCTTAACTACATTCCCATCGATTCAAGCCATCTTTGGACCCAAAAAAGTTTCAGCTTTTATTTTCATGTTGGATACGCCACTCAATATTCCAGTAAACAATACTTCATTCAAAAAAGAGATTGATTTGATTAAAAAAAAAATAGCCGAGAAAAACGGGTACAACTCGAAAATGTTTGACGATCTTTTGAGGAAGAGGAAGTTCAAAACATTTTTGTCAGACATAATCACTCTACACCCCATTAAAGACAAGTATAGAACCATATCCGTTCCTTACAATAAACTACTTACTAAAAATTTAAATTCAATTTTCAAACAATATAACATTTCTCTTTCTTTCAGCAACCCCAACCAAATACGAAACTTACTGGACAACCCCAAAGATATGGAACCAGATATACAAAAGTCAGGCATCTATGTCATCCATTGTTCGCAATGTCCTATGCATTAGAAAGGTCAGACCAAACGCAGTTTATCCACCAGATTCAAGGATCACTTCAACCACAGAAGATTCGGTAGATACAGTCGATCAACCATAGCCAAACATTCAATAGAGACGGGTCACGATTTTTCCATCGACAACTTAAAACTGTTGCAATCTATCAATAAAAAACGCTTGCTAGTTGCTTTTGAGAGTATGGCTATCCATTAATCCAAGAACAACATGTTATTAAACTCCGACTTAGGCCCTATTGGTGATTCCCCTTTAATTCAGTGGTGGTCTCAATTAGCCAACCAATAATATTGTTTTGATTTCTTTTCTATTATTGGTCTGCCTTGTATTTCTCTCACTATATAAACCGCTTTCTGTGGTTTCTAATCAGTGGCAGATCACAGGCACATCATATAGAGGCACGACGTACACATTTCGGGTAACTCTTAGATGTTATAGATTGGAGACGGAACGCTGATTAAAGGTGCATTCTCTTAAGGTCAGCGGTTTTTTATATTCTATTCTTTAAGGCTGTTTTTTTGATGGATCGCATTCCGGAAAAGCCCTTTTCAGGGCTAGCAGTCTGACTATTTTATTTTAAATTTTATCATAATGCCAGACTCAGGCAAAGCGTTAAGTGGCATTACAAGCCAAAAAACAAGTGATGGTAAATATACGTATGGCAAGATATATAAAGATGCTTGTAAACATTACAGATTCAAAGCTTTTGATGCTATAATTAAGGATAAGCTAGAGGTCCTGCGCCAAGAAATATGCACTAAATATGATAATTTACAAGGAAATGTCGAGTCACTAAAAAGTAACATAACTGAAATCCACGATAAAATTTCTAATATGAATACTGAAATTTCTGCAGCACGTAATGAGGCCAACAAGAACTTTAATAAGTTGGAGCAGTTCCTCAAAGATCAATTCTCTGCTCTGTCAATGAAAGGTAATCAGCCTACAGATGAAACATCTGACTATCTAAGAGACTCTTGTGAAAGAGACAGTGTGAATCCTCAGCCTATGGAAACTATCTCCTCCGGCTTAGGGAGTAATGTTAATGATAGCAAAGACCCGATTAGTACAAATCGCAAATGGCTATACAATGATACGGATAAATGGATAACTACAAACTCCAAAAAGGCTAAAAAAGCATTGAAAATTGACAACATCAAGGATGCTGTTGATATAAATGAAACAATCGCTGTTGCTTTTCGAGAAAGCAAGTCCAAACAGTGAAAAAATGTTGAAAAGCCAAATATCAAGAGCAGCTCCTATATTCCGCCAATCATAATACGTACTCACGGTCAGCCAATCAAGCAAATCCTGGGCGAGGTTCAAAAGCATGTGGCGATTAACCAAATTACTATACACACAGGCAGAGCAGAGACGATCAAAGTAAGGTGTCATGATGAGAAAACGCACAGTAAACTGGTGGCTGGCATAAAGGCTGATAACGTGCTAAAGATTCAGCATCATCAACTTAAATCGGAAAAAGTCCTCAAATACGTTATATGAAATGTAGATGTGACCTATGACCTTGACGATTTTAAGGAAGACCTAAAATAGGTCAATTATTTTCCAGAGAAAGTGATTAGACTTAAAAAAAATCCAAAGGATCCATAGATATGCCCATGATTCTGGTTCTGTTAGCAAACACAGAACACAGCAAGACTCTAAGAAATGTTACTCGCATAGGACCTCTAGCTGTATCCATCGAATTTTTCCGTGGAAATAAGAGGCAATTACAATGTTTTAACTGCTTACGATCTGGACATATATCTCTAAGATGTACTGAAGCCCCTCGCTGTAACAAATGTGCTAAAGACCACCAGTCACGAGACTGCCCAAAAGGACAAGATCCTCCAAAGTGTATAAGATGCGACGGGCAGCTCACATTCAGTTATACAAAATGCCCAATATATCCGCATGTAAATCGAGTCCCAACTAAAGTTACTCCGGAGACATCCTATGCCTCAATAGTCTCGAAAACGGATAAAAGATTTAACATGAATGATATACAAGACATGTGCAAACAACTAGGCAGTATATGCCATATGTATAATGAATTAGGCAAAAAATATCCACAAATGAGTGGAATTCTTAAGAGCAAACTTTGAGATTATGGCTGATCGACGCAATAGTATTATTAACAGAGCTAAGCTTCGTTGTGTCATATGGAACGCCAGGGGAATCCCCCAGAGGCTTATTGAGTTTTATAAATATTTGATTAAATGGGATATAGACGTGGCATTTGTTTGTGAGACACATCTAAAGCCATCCCAAGACTTCAGAATCCTGGCCTACTGTGTCTATCACAAAGATAGAATTGTTTCTCCCAATGTGAAGGTCTCATCTGGAGATGCAGCAATTATCGTTAAAAAAGGAATTCAGCATCGGGAGGACCTCATTCGGTTGTATACAGGAATGGAGGTTGCTTCTGTTATTATCACAGATACTACTGTTGACGATGTGAATTTCCTGGCTCTTTACAACTCTCCCAAGCATAAAATCGATGTTAATGAGCTCAATGAGCTCTGGGAATATCCCAATGGTAATGGAACTCCATCTTGACTTGAATGCTAAGCACTCACAGTGGAACTCCAAACATCATAATCAGAACGGTGTCATATTATATGGATATATACAGAGCAAAACTGATATCATTGCGATAGGTCCTGTAAAAGACACGTATTACTTTGACTACTCACCTACAAGTGATGTCCCTGATATTGTGCTGCTGAAAGGCTTTTATAAGCCATTCGATATTTTTACTGTTGATGATTTATCTTCAGATCATAAACCGGTCGCACTGAATTTTGAAAATCTCACTATTGACTTCAGAGAACAAATGGGGCTTAAACAAGATTGGAAACGTTTCAGAGATCTTCTTAAAAATGACAGTAATCTACTCATGATGTGCATAGTATGGAGGAGATAGACATTAATGTTGAAAGGGTCACTACACATATTACTGATGCCATCAATGCTTGTGCTTCTCCAGTAGACGTGAAACGGCCTGTTCATCTCGATCTTACTCCAGCAGTCAAGTATCTAATAGACCAAAGAAACAGTGCAAGAAGGCAATGGCACCGAACACGAGAGCCTTGGCTTAAAACCAAATATTATCGGCTTACGGGAAGAGTACATGAGGAAGTAAATAAACTTCATAACAAGAGATTGAATGAGAAGGTGAAGAGTTTGTCAACCCAGGACAATTCTATCTGGTGCATGATTCGAGCCTTAAAAAACAAAAAGGCCATGAACATACCACCGCTTTTAGACACCAATGGACATTTTATAACTAATGACCGAGACAAAGCATAGCTTATTGCTGATTCGCTTAAACAACAATTTGTGACTCCAAAGAATGATCGTCCAGAAGGACTAGAAATATCCAAAATGGTAAAAAGCAGCATAACAAAGTATTACAACAATAGCCATCATGTGGCCAAACATAATATACAGGTAGCTGAAATTCAAAATTGCTTTAAGAAACTCAAGAAAAAGAAGGCACCAAGTAAATACACTATTAAAAACAATGCCTTAAAAAACTTACCACAAAATATAACTGGTGATATCACTAAAATTATAAACGACTGTTGGGATAACTGCTACTTTCCAGATACATGGAAACAGTCTGTTGTCCTAAGTATTCCTAAACCCGGTCAAAATCCTGCAAACCCTGTAAGCTACAGGCCCATCAGCTTACTGTCTTCTATTTCTAAAGTACTGGAGAGAACAATTCTCACAAGATTCTTAGATTTCTGCACAACCAATAATCTCATCTGTGCAGAACAATTTGGTTTTCGGGCGAAACATTCTTGCCAGCTCCAAGTTTGGAGACTTACAGCGGATGATAACACTCCCCTTAATCTTTCGATGTATTGCGGCGTCATCTTCTTAGATGTTCATAAAGCCTTTGATCAGGACTGGCATGAAGGCCTTATTTATAAAATGATAACTGATGGTTTCCCACATGATTTAATTATTCTAGTTCACTTGTTTCTGTCCAACTAATCTTTTCAGGCCAGAATTAGAGATGAATTATCTAATACCTGTCAGATAAATGGTGGTGTCCCACAAGGATCAGTGCTGGGGCCAGTTCTGTTCAATTACTATATACGTGACGTGACTTCCCTGAAATCTTTTACTGTAAGCTATATTTTTATGTGGGTGATGCTGCTATACTGACATGGGCATGCCAGCCTAGTGTTGTTGTAAAACGTTTGCAGAAAGCCCTTAAAGAATGTGAAATCTGGTTTAGCAAGTGGCGATTAAAACTGAATGTTGACAAATGCAAAGCAATGTTTATCACTAAGAAGAAAAAGAGAAATCTTCACTCCTTAAAGTTATATGGCAAATACTTGGAATAGGTTGATGATTATAGATACCTTGGCGTTGTTATTGATTCAAAACTATCATGGAATATGCATGTGACTTATGCGATGAACAAGGCCAAAAAAGCAAAGTTTAGCTTAATTGCTCTGTTGGGTAGTAACAGTGCCCTCTGTGTTGATAACAAACTACTGTTGTACAAAATGATTGTACGTGTCATCTTGCTATATTGCATGCCCGTCTGGGCTACAATTTCCAAGAGAAGATGGAAGGAACTCCAAACATTCCAGAACATTACCCTAAGGACTATTGCACAATTAGATAGGAGAATTGCTCACAATCACTCCATTCATAATGATTTCAATATTACCCATGTTGGGAAATATGTTGAAGAGCTCATGAAAACCGTGTTGCCTATTATGGTAAATCATGATAATGATCTAGTTTCTGGCATTCTAAAACATTCTCTACGTAGAAAAAGGCACTGTAATCCAAGACATATCCTTCATGTCAATTTTGTTGACATTGACAATGTCATCTTCCCAGATTACTGGGTTTCGTAAATTTTTTCGTTTTTTTTTCTGTGGCTTACTATGTAATATACTCCTAGTTCAGACAATCGTCAATCAAATTTACCTCCACCAAGAGGAGGCAATTTTCTTTCATACTTTGGATGACCTTTGTGGGTACATCAGGCTTCTTTTATAGTTCAGTGTATTTCCCTTGGAATATGATTATGAATGGTGAGATTATGGAAGCTATGCTTCAAGTTCCACACGAATACCGATACACTACACTGTTTGATTGTCGATTGTCGTTTCTAATGAGTTCACTTTGGGTGTTCTCCTTGGTTCCTGCCGAATGATGAGAGCTTTGCTCTCGAAAAGCGCTTCCATAATCTCATAAAGAGCTTCCATTTTTCTGTTATTTTTGTTTTTGTTATTTTCTTCATTACTTTTGTTGTGGTAAAAGAGCCCTTCTTTACACTTAATTACGATTTCCCACATACCACTTTATTCTCAGTTTCATTTGTGGACATTTGCCCAAGTTTTACTGTTTTGTATAATTTTGAATTACTAGAATTATTATCAGTTATGGCTACTCAGGTTTCTTTGTTTAATAGCGAGTTAAATCAATTTTGCAGGCTTAATTTCAGAATTAGATCTTTAAAAGCAGATGTTAGTTCCCTCAATAATTGCAAATTTCACCACGTCTTTCCTAATTTTGTCAACTGTATAAAATTTAATAGTTCTAAACATCCTTCTCTAAAAAAATATTCTACCTTTAGTTAAGACAAAAAGATTGGTTTTCTTAATTATAAACTGTCTGTAACACAACCTAAGGCATACAATTTACATTTAAAACTAAGTAACTCGTTCAAGAAAAAAGATTGGGATGATTTCATGTTTAGAATGAACTTCATGAACGAAAAAAACATCAAAAAAAACAAAAACTATCCAACAAGCTCAACCTCATAATTGTTAATCAAAAACCTCCGGTCAAAAAATCCACTTGTGTTGACAGCGTGATCAATCAAGCCAATTTACAATTCACCGCCCCTGAAGTTGGACTACTTTCCAAGAGACTAAAATTCACTCTTAATAACGATCGGAAAGACGTTCACCTACTAGTTGGGGAAATTGAAGGAGGAATTCGTTTCCTTCCAGTACAAGCTAAAAGGAATATCAGGGCACAGCGTAAGCAAGTTCTATGCAAAAATTGGTTTGGCAAAACAAGCTACGGTCCAGATTATGGCTCTCATAGTTTTAAAAATCATTAATTCACTTAAGGAGAAAAACTGTTTCTATCTTAAGAGCGATAAAAAGAATAATACCATCATTATTGAAAAATCAGATTATTTCAATAGGGTTAACAATCCTATCGATGAAGGGCCTTTTGTTACATTAAATAAGGACCCTCTACCTAAATTAATTACAGAAATAAAAGATTGCATCAAAAGTTGCCCCAATATCATTCCCAAAAATATGGCTTCTTCCCTAATATTTGCTAACCCAACAATGCCGATATTATATGCTTTGCCCAAAGTACACAAACCGAGAAACAAAATGCGTCCCATAGTTTCCAACATTGACTCCCCTACCTATTTGGTTTCAAAACATTTGGCCAAATTTATCAAATCCTTAAAACTGTCTAATTTAAACAGTTCAGTTATCAACAGTACAGACTTGGTCCAAAAACTCAAGAAAAAGACTATTAAGAAAGTCAAGATATTAGTTTCTTTCGACAAAGTATCATTATTTCCTAGCGTTCCCATTCCGGAAACTCTCAAATTCCTCTCAAATATTCTTGTCAAAAAAAAGATCCCCAAGAATAAGAGAGATGAATGCATAGCGTTAACAGAACTTTGTGTTAACAATAACATCTTCCAATTCAATAATCAGTTTTATAAAATGATAGGTGGTACTCCAATGGGATCATGTCTCAGCCCTATTCTTGCTGAAGTTTTCCTAAGAAGTTTTGAAGACATACTTAAGGATTTTAATTTTTACTTTCCCGACACCTGGTTCCATTATGTAGACGATGTCTTCACAGTTTTTGACAAGAACTCCTGTGACATTAATGCATTCATTAATCACATCAATAGTTTCTTCAATTCTATCAAGTTTACTTGTGAAGTTGAAGAAAACAATAAATTACCGTTTTTGGATTTAGTGATAATTAGGAATAATCACTCCATGTATTTTAATATTCAGAGGAAACACTCCAACCACCTTAACTACATTCTCATCGATTCAAGCCATCCTTGGACCCAAAAAGTTTCTGCTTTTATTTACATGTTGGATAGGGCACTCAATATCCCATTAAACAATACTTCATTCAAACAAGATATTGATTTGATTAAAAAAAATAGCTGAGAAAAACGGGTACAACTCGAAAATGATTGACGATCTTTTGAGGAAGAGGAAGTTCAAAAAATTTTTGTCAGACATAACCACTCTACACCCCATGAAAGATAAGTATAGAACCATATCCGTTCCTTACAATAAAATACTTATTAAAAATTTAAATTCAATTTTCAAACAATATAACATTTCTCTTTCTTTCAGCAACCCCAACCAAATACGAAACTTGCTGGGCAACCCCAAAGATAAGGTACCAGATATACAAAAGTCAGACATCTACGTCATCCATTGTTCGCAATGTCCTATGCATTACAAAGGTCAGACCCAACGCAGTTTATAAACCAGATTCAAGGAACACCTCAATAACAGAAGATTCGGTAGATGCAGTCAATCAGCCATAGCCAAACCTTCAATAGAGACGGGTCACAATCTTTCCATCGACAACTTATAACTGTTACAATCTATCAATAAAAAACGCTTGCTAGATGCTTTCGAGAGCATGGCTATCCATAAATCCAAGAACAACACGTTATTAAAGTCCGACTTAGGCCCTATTGGTGATTCCCCTCTAATCCAGTGGTGGTCTCAAATAGCCAACCAATAATATTGTTTTGATTTCTTTTCTATTATTGGTCTGCCTTGTAGTTCCCTCGCTATATAAACCACTTTCTTCGATTGTCGTTTCTAATCAGTTCACTTTGGGTTTTCCACGTGTTCTCCTTGTTTCCTGCCGAATGATGAGAGCATTGCTCTCTAAAAGCGCTTAGGTTGCATTTTTCTGTTATTTTTGTTTTTGTTATTTTCTTCATTACTTTTGTTGTGGTAAAAGAGTGTTATTTTCTTTACACTTAATATGACTGTGCAGATTCAGAATCTCATCAAATGCAAAGTGCGCTCCATCATACGTTTTTTTCCAAGCACAAGGTAAGCTCCTAGTAGATATTCACAAAGCATTTTTCCCCTTTATGGAAACATTATCAGTCGACAATATATAAAGAAGTGATATCGTGAATTCTCTGGAGGCAGGCTCGATGTTCATGACGAACATACGAGCGGTAGACCATCTGTGGTCTCTGATGAACTTTTGCACTTCTTTCTTAACCTGAAGAAACGTCTTGCTGGACAACGCTTCCACGACGATGAGGAGATCAAGCACGAGGTTGAAATCTTCCAGCAGCAGGCGCCAGAGTTCTATGACGGGGAATCCAGAACCTATTACCCAGACTTCGCAATTGTTTGAACAACGGCGGCAATTATTTGGAAAAGTATTACTAACTAGAAGAGGTACCCGGCGTTGCCCGGGATAATTACACTTGCACAA
>JAHWFO010034506.1:0-11006 GCA_023313115.1 Rhysida immarginata
ATTTTGAATTATAATGATACTCACGTGCTGGTTGGTACTCGCATGTGAGCAGTGTTACGATTTTGAATGCGTAACTCGGAAACTACTTGTTGGAATATGATTAAATTTTAACAGTTTACACAGTTTTATGTACTCTATTATGCCTCTAAAATTCATTATTCTAGGCGTTGCAGAACCTGTGTTATTAACTTGTTGATCTTGGTGGCGGCATTTTTATTTCTGTTCATATCTCAGTTAGCGTTCAAATTCGGACCCATGTTCCTATGAACTTTTGCATAGAATCACCTATACAACCTCCCCTAAAAGATTTTTATAATTAAATATGAATCACCCTGTATATAATTTTATTTATAAAATGAATAAGAGTATTACAAATAAGATAACAGATAATGGTACAGTAAGAAAAAAAAATGAGTGGTCAATTATATAATGTAGTACGAGTAGTACAGCAAAATAGAAATAATTGAAGTTAACTTAAGCTTCCTTATATTTTTACAGTTCGTGACATGATAATATATGAACTATTTTTTATATGATCAATTTATTTTTCAATAGTTTATTTTTCAATATAAGTATTTTGAAAGTATAATTTAATGTTATGGAAGTGTCACGGAATTCGCCATTCATTAAGAATTCCGATGATGGGTTCGTAAGATATCCTACCCGAGTGTTCTATCGTTCGGAGAGAGGAGCGGAGCAGCGTCATCAACTGCGTCAACAGCATCGACGCTCAGCAGCCAATAGGATCGAGCGAGGGGAAGCGGGCGCGAAGCTCGAATTGGAGAGAGAGGGACGGAGGAGATCGAGGAGAGAGAGCGACAGGCAGCCTCTCAACGTGTGGGAAAAGACGACCGATGGAAAGCGAGGAGCCCGGGAGCGTTATTCAGACTGCGTAGCCAGACGAGAGGAGAGGAGGGAACGTTCTCCGCCTTCACGAAGAAGCTGGCGAGCGACGGCAACCGTTTCGACGAGAGAGACGGAGTCGAGCAGTGAACTGAATACGGCGGGCGCTTCATCGGCGTGGCAACATGGCGGCGAAAGCGGGAAATGGCTTCGCTTGGCATATGGGAGCGAGACACCGACCGTCTTCAATAGGATCGTCGCCGAATGTTCGGCATCATTAATAAAGGTACTTTATTATGTGGGCAGCACTGCCCGGCTGACTAAGGCTTCATTCCTGGACGTACGTTGGCGGGAATTACGCAGTTCCTCGGTAGTAAAATGCTCATGGCCATATGGAATGGTGGCCTATCTTTCGAGCTACCTGGGTTTTGTGTTAACCCAAGTTTAATTTATTCGTGTTGACAGCAGTGTTCAATTTTCCGTCTCATTGGGTGAGCCTCTTTGGCTTAGTTAATATTTGGCCTTAGAAAAAGGTGTTTAAGGTGAATGTGTTATTCAGTGCTTCAGTGCTATGTTTTATTTGCTCCTTACCTGATAATGTAATTCATTCCGACTTTAAGCACTATTAAATGTGACGGTGTGTCGTAGTTACATATTTTAAATATAAGACTTTTTGAACTGATTTAAATTATTCTCTATCCTGTCTAGTATTGATAGGGTTAGTTAATTTTTGTATCTGCTGCTTGTTTGGACTCTTTCACTATTGTCCGTATTGGGCTATTTAATGGACACTTGATTGTGATGTATTGTGTACATTTCATTTGAAGAAAATTAAGTGATTTTATACCTGTAGTAGGATTTTGTTTCTCAAATTACGGGTTATTATTATTACGTTTTGCCTTGAAGAAATTGGGGTTTAACTGACAATTCCGGAAACAAATATTGTGTGTTTTGTTCTCACCTGATGGCTCATCAAAGCTATCTTTAATAAGATATATAAATATATGTATGTATAGGTTTATATATAAACGGATATAAAACATAAATATAGATAAGGAATTGTAATTGCTTATAAGCTTTCCATTATTTATGTTCATTTTTGCAACGGATAAGCAGTATGGTTGCATTGTATGTTCCGTATATTAATTATATTTATCCAGACGATATATGTAGCTTGTTAATGAGCTACAACTCATATTCTACTTCCATTGAATGTTTTGTATATTAATTCTTGTTCACGCCATATGTATAGCTTGTTATCGAAGTGCAACCTATATTTCGATTAAGTCATGTTCTTAGCGATGTAAGAATTCAAGCTAATCTTAAGTTGGTAACTTCGTTTATTAGTCCATTTTGCTCTTTAAGAATACCCATTGCATATTTTTCAATATCCATTTTTGTGTTTAACTTAATAAATTCTAATTTAAACATTTAATTCCGTCTCTGTGCGTGCCTTCCATTCCACTGCGCTCATCTGCTTATATTCAGATATTTTTGCACGTTACAGGAAGATTATTTTAATGATCAAAAATTATATTTTATTCATCAAAAAAACTGTAAGATGGCGAAGATAAGTGCACTTGAGAAATTTGTTATTAACAAGGATTTTAATGCTTAAGTATAGAAACTTTTTAGCACATAGTATAGTATATGTAAGATTTCAGTTTCTGGACCAGTTTGCAATGAATTGATCATTCCTCAAAACTTGAACTATTTTAAAATCTTCAAAAATCTAATCCTCAAAAAAGTATAAATTGCAAGATGAAAGCTCTGCATTGCTGCTAAACAGCTGTCCAGAATCTAATAATGCGGATTTTTTTAAGTAAGTACCATTTTGATATTTAAAAAAAATAAGGAAAGTTTTTTAACCCTTAATTTTTATATGAAAGCCTGGGCCTTAATCTACTTTTTAACATAATTTCCACCTATATTAAGACACCGTATCATACGACTCGCTTCTGAATTAAATCCTCATGGAAATCGGCCGACTGATTTGCTAACCATTTCAGTGTGATCCTAGGCAAAACATCCATAAGCAAAACACCCTGCCTTTCCCAAAACACAGTGTACATGATTTTTCGGGTTAAAATTGTTTGCATGAATTTCACTTATTTGGGTGATGTTAAATGGCTTCTTTCCAGGGACTGTTGTTTTGATTCCTATGTAATGTAAACAACCCATGTTTCGTTACCAGTGAGAATTTAGTTTAGAACATTAGCCCCTTAGACACTGGAAGAAAGTCAAAGCACTGGCTAAACGATTTGGATTTATGCAACTCCGTGCTGGTTTTGTACTAACATTTTATATAAATTTCAATCCAACTTTACTTTTTACTTTTGACACGAAGCTTACGATTCTTATCTTCTTTGTTGTTATTGTTATTTCAACAGAATACGAGAAGGTGTATGCGATGAATTCCTATTAACAATTTTGTATGTAACTGCAATCGCAGTACCTGGGTGAGGTCTACCCATATGGTATGAACAGTGTAGCCAACCTCTACCAGTAACATTTGCGCTAACCCCCAACTAAAATCTCCTCGTGTCTTACAGTTAGGGGTGCATGAAATTCGTTTGCGCATTAGTTTCACTGTTTTTCACCTGATTAAAATTTTTCCTTTTCGGTAATGATGGATGCAATGGTTAACACGTTGGCCATGTTTAACATTGACTGCGTTGGATGTCATCAAGTCGGGTGTTATGATAAACGTGCGAACTAACCCAAGCTAAAGAAATCTTTGTGATTTCCATTCAGAGTACACGAAATACGTTACCCCTTTAGTTTCACTAGTATTTCACTTCGTTAGAGGTGTTTCCTTTCTGCAAATTTGCGAGGGCAAGGTTCATCACGTAATCCAAATATAACAACTGCCATGGTGTTCAACACCTAAGTCAGCAACTGATAAGATAGGTGTTCCTGCTAAACCATGCTTTACATCATTCACCCTGGGTACGTGAAATACATTTGCTCTGAGTGGCATACAGTGACACATAAGCCATTTCACCTTCGTACTTTCTTTTTTCGGGCCTTTTGACACAATTTTTTCGTGGTCTTTAAAAGTTGTTTGCGACTTTTGTTCCCAGTCTGACCTGCGAGCAACAAGAAATTTTCCTGTCATTTTTCAGGAATGCAAGTTTTGATCAGCTATTTTTCCTCAACATGCAACTTTTTCCAGTCAACATTTTCTATTCTATGGCATTTTCCAGCTTAAAGTTAAGTGATGGACACAAGATTTTTTCACTGTGTGATTAAGAGATTGCAAGAATTTTTCACAGTTTTTTCGGGAATGCAAGTTTTGATTCACGATTTTTACCTCACGTGCGACTTTTTAAACTGAAATTTTTTGGGCTTTAATGAAAATACAAGGATAAACGCAAATGCCAATGTTCGTTTTTTTACATCGTTTTGATTTGGTGTTTCGTAAGATTTTCTATTATGGTTTTTCTTTCTTTCAATTGATTTTTTGTAATTTTCTCTGCAGTCTGTGTCATCACTTTGCACTTTCTTAATCTTGCTATACAGTGTCTATCTGAATTTGTAATCATTTAACGAATGTTTTAAAATTAACTTCCCCGATTCTTCAGACAGATCACACATACGATCCAATTCTCAGTGTCTTGACAGAGAACTAAAAAAATTTCAACAAAGTTGAATTCTCTGATTTGTTTGGATCTCTCTGTGTACAATGTGACAACTCATAGCCCTAAAGAATACCTGATGTCTAGGGTTTGATTATCTACTGATGTGTAAACAAGGACTTGCTGGGTATCAGCTTGAGGTGAGACACACTAGTGTCGTATTATGATTACAGGTCAGAGGTCACATGAATATATCCTGAACGAAAACAAATATTATTTATTATACAGATGGTCATTAGCGTTTTAGTTTTTTCAAAAAATGGTGATAGAAGACAGGTTATTTATAAAATTAAAGATTAAACTTTACAAAAGATGATTAGGTTATTGGTATATTTTACAAACAAGAACTATAAAATGTGAAAATAACCAAAAGGTTTATTAAATTGCCTGTTTTCGGATAACTCAATCCAATACGTATTTACCCCAGGGTTTACCTTTCCCTGGATTTCATGAGTACCAATGGGTTGGTGTCTCCTTTACGTTAATGATCTCCCTTTCGTCAATTTTGTGGACTCGGGTGTTATCACGTTATTCATGTATATAACATACGCTGTGGTGACCGTTATTTAAGTCGGCAGATGGTACGATAAACGTTCGCGGTAAAAATTTTTTGTGATTTTCGCACTAGGTGCGTGAAATAGGTTTGTTCGCCGATCACTGGTTTTTCTCCTCATTAAAGTGTTTCCCTTTCGGCAAATACATACGCAATGGTTACCACATTGCACAAGTATAACTTTGACCGCATTGGATGTCATCAATGCGCCATCTGTTATGATAAACTTTTAGCGGTAATCCAAGGTAAAAAACTTAGCGATTTCCAGTCAGGGTTCATGAAATACGTTTTCCCTTTAGTTTCTTTGGTTTTTTTGATCTCATTAAAGTCTTTCATAAGATTCATTATTTTTCACACGTTGTATTGTATGGTGTATATATTTATAATTTCATATCGTCCATTTTACAATACAATTTTTATTATTGTTTAGATAGATATATTTCGTCCTTTCGGACATCATCAGTATTTTACAGTTGAGATGTTTAAATGTCTTACAATGGTATTCTTATATAAATTTTGAACAATGTTTCTTCTATTCATTGTTTTTTGGTTATATTGTTGTCATTATTATTAGTATTTTTCTTATATATTGTAGTTTTATTAATATAAAGTACAGTATTATCTTATTTTATGAATATATGTTTAATTACATAGTTCTTGTATTCTTTTGTTTTCTTGTATTCAAAAGTCTTTCATTTTGACAAATTTTCGAGTGCAGGAGTAACTACGTTGTTCAAGTACAACATTCGTTGGCATCTGTTACGATAAATGTTCGCGCTAAAAAGTCTTTGTGATTTTCAGACTGGGTGCGTGAAATACGTTTGTTTGAGATTCATATGAACTTCTCCGTTTCTTTCACTGTTTTTTCACCTCTTTAAAGGGTTTCCTTTTCCTCAAATGCGTATGCAATGGTTACTGCATAACTCATGTATGACATTGCTCGCATTGGATGTCATCAATATGACAGCTGTTATGATAAACGTTCGCACTAAACTACGCTAAACCAAGGTAAAAAACTTTTGCTTTTACCAGTCTGGGTACGTGAAATACGTTTGTTTGCAGTTCATACGACGTTGCCCAGGGGTATGTTCCAGTGAACTGCTTTGTCAAAAACTCGTTTTGCTGATACAAGTTAACGGAATTATTATAAAACTGATATTAAACAGCCATTCCATCACTAAAGTTTTAAATATATCTGACACTTTCATTCACCGATTCACCTTCAGACACTCAGTCAAATTCATTTTTGCTGTGTGAATTACCATTAACTCAGTGTTAATATTAAATTTGATGATCCGAATATGTTGTAATTCGACATGTGTACATATTCCTAACTTTTCATCCAAAAACGTCATTCATTATGTAACTGTGTTCTAAAAAAGGAAAGTTTTGGCTGGTTGGTTGGTTGAATATCTAAAGTTTGAAAACATTACATACATTTCCTTAATAACCAAACATGCGACACATATATATCTTTTTTTGGTCAGGGTTAATCTATAGTGTTGACTTAAAATGAGTAAACCTGCGTTGCAGTCTCGTGGGTACTGTTTTTCATTAATGGTTTTTATACGTCTGACGAATTTTCCAATACATGTAAACTTTCAGACGCTAGTTTTTTGGTTCACAAAAAAGCACAAGAGCGGGAATTTCATTTCACGAAAACCGGTTGGGTTCGTTTTTTGAAGTCACGAAATCATCTGGCAGAGGAAAAATCGTCAACTGATTTTAGCGCTGTATGGACTTTCAAGCTTAATTTCATTTTAAAATGTCAACTTTTGTTAGAGTGCAAAAAATAAATGAACAGCTTTTGAATTCACCAATTCTTATGTGCGCAGCTTTTTGGTTTCACGAAATCTCCTCAAAGTCAAAAAAATATTCAGTTGATTTACCCATTCTGATGATTTCACAGGGCTATTTTATTTTTCCATCTTTGGTGTCTTGTTAAAATTTACTTTTTATACGTTCAACAGTTTTACTGAACGCTTTTTGAACCATTTTTAATGTTTGAATTCTAAATTTCCGTTTTTACATTTCATCTTAAAGATTTTTCGTATTTATCGAGTTGATGTTCTCTTCACGAGTTTATACCTACCTTCACATTCTGAGTAGACAATATGATTTCGGTCGTTCTCAAGGAAATTAAAAAAACATATTTCAACTTATACAAAAACTGCCTTTATTCTTCATTAAAAAAATAGACGTGTTTAAAAATCATTTTTTAAATGCATTTCAAAAATTCTTCATATTTTGTTAAATTACAATGGCATCAACCCTGTGAAGGTTACTCAGTACGGTGATTTGCGACTGCAGAACCAATACAGGTCCCTGATTCTTCGAGCAAATCTCCTGGGCTAACCAATTCTCTGTCTCTTGACAGTGGACTTGGAAAATTTCAACAAAGTCGAAAACCCTGTTGGATCTTTGTTTGGATCTTTGTTATGATCAGAAAAAAATAGCTGATCAAAACTTGCATTCCTGAAAAATGACAGGAAAATTTCTTGTTGCTCGGAGGTCAGACTGGGAACGAAAGTCGCAAACAACTTTTAAAGACCACGAAAAAATTGTGTGAAAAGGCCTGAAAAAAGAAAGTACGAAGGTGAAATGGCTTATTTGACTGTGTCAATGAGAGCTTATGTGAAAACTGTCTGCCACTCAGAGCAAATTTATTTCACACTACCCAGGGTGAATGATGTAAAGACTTTTTAGCATGGTTTAGCAGGAACACCTATCTTATCAGTTGCCGACTTAGGTATTGGTTACCATAGTGGTTGTTATATTTGGATTATGTGATGACCCCTCCACTCGCAAATTCGCAGAAAATAAAACACTTTAACGAAGTGAAATACTAGTGAAACTAATGGGTAATAAATATATTTCGTGTACTCTGAATGGAAAGCACAAAGATTTTTTTAGCTTGTGTTAGTTCGCACGTTTATTCTAACACCCGACTTGATGACATTCAATGCGGTCAATGTTAAACTTGACTAACGTGGTAACCATTACATACATCATTACTGAAAAGGTGAAAAACAGTAAAACTAATGCGAAACGAATTTCATGTAAGACACGAGGAGATTTTAGTTAAGGGTTAGCGCAAACGTTACTGGTAGAGGTCGGCTACACTGTTCATACCATACGGGTAGACCTCACCCAGATACTGCAATCGCAGTTACATACAAAATTGTTAATAGGAATCCACTGCGTACAACTTCTCGTATTCTGTTGAAATAACAATAACAACAAAGAAGATAAGAATCGTAAGCTTCGTGTCAAAAGTAAAAAGTAAAGTTGGATTGAAATTTATATAAAATGTTTGTACACAACCACTCGCAATCGCTGGGAAACCAGTGAACCACCTTCAACGTATTTGAACAATTAGCAGTGTTGAAACCGAATAAATAGCTTTACACTGTTCACTACCTTGGTAACAAGCTCAACAATTACGTGTGAGGGCGTGAAAATTGGGGACACCGTCATTTTAGTACCCAGAAAAACATTTAAAATTAATGATAAAATATACAAATAATGAATGTATGAATGTAGACAATGCAGTAACAATTACCTTAGAACAACCCTTGTATTCGTTGGGATTGTAAAGTTTAGGTGTGTCAATTTGTACATGCAACCATTGCATAGCAACGTTCTCATTACGTACATATTAACAACTTTGAAGCACATTAAATTTGGTTTAAAAGATGTCAGCAGATCAGGTGTAAAAGAATGAAAAAACGCTGATAGATCAGTAATCCAAATTCAACCTCAAATGATCGAAAAAAAATAGCAATAAAGGCTGTTGACTACAAATACGTTAGCAACAGACGTTAAACAATGTTGTCGGTAAACACTTATCCAATCAAGCTAAAAAAGTGAACTTCAAAGAAATCGCTGTATTTGAGGAGGTAAATTCAAAATTTTAAAATGGGTTGGAATGGCAAACCCAGCAATTGAAACATGGAAGCTGGCAACCACTCACGTGATTTGATACAAATACTTGATAAAAATTGTAATAATGATGAACTTGTGAAAATAAGTTATTATATGAATGAAACATCTGTGTATGCAAACAATGTACCCGAATCGGTGAAATAAACTTGTGACGTGAAAATAACAATTCACTTTTGCCTTAACAACCAATTTTCATTGAAAACCCAACAATTTCAGTTTAAAATATTGCACGTGAGATAAAAACTGTGAAACAAAACTTGCATTCCCGAAAGATCCCGTGAAAAATTCTTGCAATCTCTTAATCACACAATGAAAAAAAATGCCATCACTTAACTTTAAGCTGGAAAATGCCATAGAACAGACAATGTTGACTGGAAAAAGTTGCATGGACATGGAAAATAACTGATCCAAATTTGCTTTTCTGACAAATGACGAAAAATTTCTTGTCGCATGCAGGTCAGTCTGGAAACAAAAGTCGCAAACAACTTTTAATGACATCAAAAACAGTAAAAAACTGCAGGTAAAAGAAAAAGGAAAACGAGACTTGATCTTATCACTGTGTGAACAATGGGTTAAAAATGGGATTTGGACGTAAAACGTGGGCACTAGAGCCACAGAGAAACGACCTCAGACCTCCACTCAAGCAGTGAATGAAAACCTGATGCTCAACCCACTGACCTGTGTAGGGTACAGTGAAAAAACGAAGTGAATTTTTTCAACCAAAATTTAACTTAAATATCGTATAGATTGGTGGATACATTGCACTAACTGCACTTGCCCTTAAAAGAGTAAACAATGAGAGAGTAACAAAATAATTTAAAACAAACACCAAACTGAGCAACCAGAACACAAAAAAAAAATCAGATAATAGAAGAAAATTAAACATTCTTAGTGAGAAACTCTATTTATGAAAGTTTGCAATGTCGATTGCCCCACCCTCTAAAGATTTGGGTCACAGTTAGTAGTAGTCCAATTGAAACAATTCACTCATTAACAGAAAATTAAAATACAAACCATACACCTCTAAACAGAAGAAGTTTAATTTAGAAGAAAGTCTGAAAAGTCTTGGAAAAAATTTGGTTGCCCAAGAAACAACAGTTAATTATTAATTAGGCAATCAAATTGTGGGGCATCAGTATGTCAACCGCATGCCGTCTGGGTTCAAAACTTATGCCGCATATAAGGAAATCAAGGGGTGTTCACTTGTGAGACAAAATCACATAAGTGGGGTTTTGCTGCGAGCACAAGGACCCTTGTCTGTCTCACTGGTAGTGTTGTTTCACTGCATGACACTTTTCAGAGCAGGGATGCTTCACTGCATGGTAGGACCAAGAATTATGATATTAACAATACCAGGCCATCAAAACACAGCCGCAATCACGTGATTAATCAAGAAGATATTATCAGACAGGTGAGTGGCCACACCCAGATATGGAAGCACGATCAAAAAGTAATCAAACAGACCCAAATCAAGGAAAATCAAAGGTAAAATAAAATTAATTCAGGATTGCAGCGTAAAGGAATGTGGAGGGTTGGGCCAGCGTAATGGAATGTGGAGGGGTAAGGCCAGGAAAATAGAATGTGAAGAGGAGGTGACAAACACATTTTGGGTGTGTTCAGATGTAAAAGCGGTTTGGGACACCCCCTCCACATTCCATTTAACTGAAAACCATACACACCTGTGGTTGTAGCCAGGTGTAAAAATGTCTTGGGACACCTCCTGCACATTCCATTCCGCTATAGATGGGTATCTTCTACTGTCATCAGAAGCAATCCATGCTTCAGGTGAGGAAATCCGATGATAAAAACTCCGAGCGACACGTTACAAGAGCAGAGTTGGATTCGAGCTCGATAGTGAACGGGATACGGAAAAAGGATGTGAGCGGAGAGAATACAAAGGCAAAAAGGTAGGATGAGCGAAAATGATTGCTTTCACGACGTAGACGGCATTGTAGCTAATTCCTGACAAAAAGCATATTCGCAAATCTCAACAAAAAGGCATCTCACACGTCTATAGTGTTGAGAAG
>JAHWFO010034516.1:0-10234 GCA_023313115.1 Rhysida immarginata
AAAAAAAACAATAAAAAAGGCAATGCTACATGCGTTGACAAATATGGTGCACAACCTAGTCCTTAATGCTACCTTTTTTTAAACGCTTTTTACCTGTGTTAACGTGAACAAATACGCAAACAAAATATATTGAGCACATCTAGAGCACAGGAACTTTCCAACCAGATAAGTTTCATGCGTATTCGTCCACGTTAACACAGGTAAACGTCCATAACAAAAAATGTGTTGTCGTATTTATATATAGATTACGAACGTTTTTGGGAATTATAACACCGATGCAAACTTTTTTTTGGGAGGAGGAACAATAAATCCCTCAAGTTTTCATTTGTTTCAGATATAAGGTAGCACAATGATCGCGACATTCATTATACATTTACAGGATGTCGAGAGATGTCTTGAGTTGACTGACTTTTACGTTAAATAATCAGGAGAAAAAATTGCGGACGATAAATGAAGAAATTACATTTTACTCTATATAATATTGGATTATAAGAAACCTGACTATAGTAAGAACAAGCGATCATCATTCAGTAGACAAATAATAAGGGTGGCCAAAAAACGTTAAGGAGGAAAGACCAGAAGTAGAAAATAAAGTCGAAAAAAATTAAGAAAAATTGCGAAAGCTGTTATTTTTTGTTTTAATAAATGAAGTTAAATACGTTAGCTTTATTAAACTTTCGTCATTTTATTTCAACTCCCTTAAAATTTAAAGTTTATTAATTAAAGTCTAGTTAACGCCAATCTCCCCTACACTAATTTTATTAAATTATTTTATAAAAGTAACCGAAGGGGTAAAGAAAGATCGATTTTACTAAGTTTCATCCTAATTAGTGTCATTTACCATTTTCAATCTATATTTTATCTTATCATTATTCTATAATTTGAAGATTTGGTTTTCAGATCCTCCCCTTCTTCATTTTCTACCAATTTAATCATAATTTCTTAAATTTTATCTCGAAGTTTAGAGACGGCGCTAGCTTTTTCGGTGCCCATATGCAAACCTCTAAAATATGCGCCCTTTCAACCTTGGTTGGCGCTCATCCTACAATGTGGTCCCATGCGACGCTTACTTTGCTTGTTCGTGCCGCCTCTATCTCTAATCAACTAGATTTAACGACCTTGCCTGGTTTATTCATTTTAAATATCCTATAAAAAGATAATTCGTTGATGCTTTTGGCTCTTTTAAAATTAACTAATGTAAAGTTCATCCTACGAGTTTATAGAACGACGAGGCGCTCACCTACCACTTCAAGATGTTCTTCCCGCACAAGTTGCCTCTACCACTCAAAACTGTGCCTTTCCTGCTCCTTCTTTCCACTAAAAACTGCTTTCATGTCTCCTTTCAAATGACGCAGGCCTGCCCTCACTTATCGGATGGCATTATGGAAAATATTTATAATACTTTTTTTTGAAATATCTTTTATTAAATTGTTTATGATGAAAGGATCGATAGAAATATTGAAGACGGCGTAATTGCTTTGAAGCGCCTTCGTTCGTCGGAATCATTGTGAAGAGAAATTTTTTAAAAGTGGAATGTGTTTGTGCCAAATAGTTGGTTAAAATTAGATATTTCGTCTTCAAGCATCGTTAGAAGATTTCAGGGATCTTAATTTACCGCTGGAAAAGTAACTGATTTAATTTTTCTAACAGATGGGAGTGAATGAAACTGACGCTATCAAAGTAAACCCTCCCTTTCTTTTTTCAAGCAACCGCTAAGTCTTCACTGCAGACGGTTCTTCCGTTGCCGTCTATACAGGTGCAGGCAATCGTCATAGGCCCTTGAATTATTCCGATTTTATACAGGTTATAATATAAGTTTATTAATCGACAGGAGAGTGAGCCGCCGAACATTGTGCATGGTTGCTTCCAGCTAATGTAATCAATGAAAAGGTGCTATTTCAAAGCTACCCCACCCCCCATTCACACCCCATGAGGTGAAGGAGGGGGCAACATTGAAATCTTAAATAGGAACACCTATATTTAACGTGTATTAAAAAATTTTGGACTTTTGAAATTCTGACTTCGGATTCTTAAAGACCATCGTCTATCTTTGTCTTCATGCAAAAAAGTTGGTTCAAAATTTAAAAGTCCCACACTTTCAATGACTGTAACTCACAAACGGTTGGATCAATTGAAAAATCACCAGAAATAAAATATTTCTCCAATGTTGGGTAGAATCTCAAAATACCATTAAAAATAGGGGTTCCTATTTAAGATTTCAATGTTTCCCCCTCCCCCCGCTCTCAAGGGGAAAAGTAATTTCGTTACAGTCATCGCTAAACCGAAACCCCTGAAGAAAATTAGATTACCCCCTCAAAAGGTAAATTTCCAAAAACCATGAAACACATCTTTTTAATTTCTTATCAAGGTTCCAAATACCAATTTTTGATGAATTTAATCATGGATTTAACTTTAAAATGACGTATTTTCATAAAAATTTACATCTCATATTTTACCCACTTAGGAGATGAATTTCGTCAAATTCTTTTTTAGTTAGTCTCGACATTATAAAATAAAACTACAGAACAAATATCATATTAATACCTTCAACGGTTGCGGCTCGGCGATGATGAAACAGTCAATCAGTCAGGACATGTTAGATTATATTTGTAGATTTGGCAATAGCGAAGCATTACCCGTGTAGCAGGGCAGAATACACCCTCCGATAGATTTTACCCATCGTGCCAACCCCCTCTAAACTACCCACCACCCCCGTCGGTTACTTGACCAAATACGCATAGATAATAAAAGCATGGAAGAAGGAGATAACGAAAAGTGGTGAGGGTTGATAATACGAAAAGTTTGCGAGGCTCATAGTATTCTATACTTGAGCACAAGATCAAATTTGCTCTCCCTCTTCTTTCCCCCCTTTTATGCTGGAAGCTTTTGACTTCCTCATTTAATTTGATACATAAATGATAAAATTTAAATTAATAATTGAACTGAGATATTGTAAAAAAATTAAATATTCGCTTTTTGATTAAATATATGAAATCAGTAAAATCGTATTTTCATTGTTTGAACGAAAATGCATGATTTTAGGATTTGTTTTTTAAATAAAATCTTGTAAACATTCCAAGAAGGAGCTTTAGCAGTGAAGCAGAAATACATTTATACGTTTATTAAAAATAACTTAATCCCCCACTCCCCCGCTGCCTCCTGAGTAGGTTAAGGCAAGTCATCTATTTTTACCCCTACATCTGCACTTTTTTATCTCTCCCCAAGTTTTTTTTAATCAATAAATTGATTTTCTCGAACGTAATATGTAAAAAATGTAAAAATTCTCGTATCTTCTTTCCTTTCTCATCATTTCCGTACGTATGATATATCACATGCCATATGTTGCCATAGTTCTAGCCGGCCAGGTGGCCGAGAGGGCTAGGGTGTAGGCTTTCTAGTTCTCGAGTCCGCCTGGCCGTGGGTTCGAATCCCGTCGTGGGCATGAATGTTTGTGTTTGTCCCGGGCTGCGTACAGATATGTAAAAGGCGCAAAATGACCTTAGTAGTCGACGACTAAATTTCTAATACCCTCACAGTTCTAAGGACCAAGTGACAGCCACCCCCGCAAATCCGATCCCACTGGAACAATTGGGCCTAAACTTCACAGCAATGTAGATCTTGCCTAGAGGATTCTGGATACTGGATTTTACGCCTTTACGTACCTAAAGGGCACATAGATATGTTGCCCTCTCTGAGGCCCACCCCGTAATTCCGACCCCCATATACAAATCAAAACCAAACTAAATAGTGCAGATGGACATGCCCATAGTAAGCTACATTCCGAATTTCAACCTTCTACTTCAAAAAATGTAGAAATGATGATGGGTGATTCAAATAAAACCAATAAGTAGCTCCATTCTTCCGCTACTTAAAGGACAAGTACCACTAAAAATCACATACTCTTTTTAATTTAAATTTTGTTAGTTCATGACGTTTATAGGTGGTAAGATCTGTTCCACCTCGTGGTGCCACTGGAAACTCCCCACTGCAAGGTTGGGTAAGCTGATTACAGATCACCTTCAGCGACAGACCATGTGACAGGCCGGCTGAATACTTCAATTGCCGCATCATTTATGGAACATGACCCCAAATGATTTCTCGATTAATGCTAGAGCGTACTTCAGAAACGATGCGCCCAGGCAAGGCCCGGCCTGCGTGATAAGTGAGCAAGGGTTCCTGGCAAAAGGACGCTGTCAGGACAAAAGCAAGCTAGTCCATCAAACCAAAAACAAGAACATATGAATAGCCACCCTAAATATTGGATCCCTTACTGGACGATCAATTGAACTTGCAAATATATTGAAAGAGCGCCATATTGACATCTGTGCTTTACAAGAAACCAGATGGAGTGGCTCAAAATCAAAAAGCATTGGTAAGGGCTTCAAAATCATCTACCACGGCACACCAAAAACCCGAAATGGTGTAGGTATTATCATCTCCCATGAATTCCGAGACTCAGTAGCTAAAGTTCATCGTTTCAATGACCGTCTTATGAAAATTTTGATTCATACAACTAATAACCGTATTCACTTTTTCTCTGCCTATGCCCCACAAACTGGACAATCAAACCAAGAAAAAGATGCTTTTTGGGCTCTGATAGATGAAAAGACCAAGGAAGTCCCCAAAGAGGACTTTCTCATCATTGCTGGTGACCTGAATGGCCATATTGGATATGCAAAAGACAACCACACCTGCCGTGGTGGCCATGGTTATGGGACACGAAATGCCGATGGTGATCGAATACTAGAATTTGCCAACTCACGATCTCATCATCTCGAACACATGGTTTCAAAAACGAGATTCCCAACTTATTACCTACTATAGTGGAGAAAAGAAATCACAAATTGACTTTATCCTCATTAGAAGATCCTTTTTAAAATCTGTCACCAATGCCAAGGTCATTCCTTATGAAACAATTGCTACTCAACCCAGTCATCTGTACACTCCATATCAAGCCACCAAAAGTAAACAGAAGAGAACGTATTGGCCCTGCTCATATAAAATGGGGAAAACTCAATGGCAAAGAGCCAGGATTTGCTGTCAGCATAGAGCTCCCACCCATCACTTCAGTAGAAGAAAGCTGGCAAAAAGCAAAGAACATGATCCATCAAGCTGCAAAAGCTGAACTAGGCTTAACAAAACCTGGACGTAGACACATTGACAAGGAAACATGGCTCTGGACAGATGATGTCAAGGAAAAAGTTAGAGAGAAAAAACGCCTATAGCACATCTTCCTTGCTAACAAAGACCAAAAAAACTAGCAAAGGTATTGAACTGCACGTGGGATTGCAAAAAAGGCAATAGCTGCTGCAAAACATGCCCACTATGATGAATTGTACAAGAAGCTTGACACTCCTGAAGGTGAAAAATCCATCTATAGCCTTATTAAATCCCGACATAAGCAAACAGAAAACATTGAAAAATTCATTGGAATTAACGATGAAAATGGCAAAATAATTAATAATCATAGAAAAGTCACTGAACGCAGGCGATACTACTTTGAAAAAATCTCAACAGAAGAATTTCCACACCCACCAATACCCACCTATCCACCCACCCTTGGCCCAATGCCACCAATCACTTCAGAAGAAGTCAAGCAAGCGTTAAAGCAGATGAAGCCAGGGAAAGTAACCGGACCAGATGATGTGGCAGCAGAGTTCTGGAAGTCACAATCACAACACTCGTATTTCAGCATATGGCTAGCACAGTTTTTAAACCAAGTCATCAAGGAAAAGAGGACACTCACTGACTGGCAACTCAGTACAACTATCCCTATATGAAAAAAGAAGGGCAACCCAGCAGACTGTTCAAATTACTGACCAATCAGACTACTCTCACACACGATGAAAATCTTTGACCGCATTCTTGACAAGAGAATCCGTGACATCATAAGCTTCACAAACAACCAGGCTGGATTTATCAAGAATTGTGGAACCAGTGATGCTGATGCCATACATGCAACCAGACTCTTACTTGAAAAACACAGAGAAAGAAAGAAACATATCCATGCTGTATTCCTGGACCTTGAAAAAGCATTTGATCAGGTACCTCATGATACCATCTGGTATGCACTTCGTAAGCATGGAATCCCTGAGGAACTCATTGAACTACGAGGAACCCAAGAGCTGAGTACAGGCTGCTGCAGGACTATCAAGAAACTTCCACATCACTGTGGGGGTACTCCAAGGTTCAGCCCTATCACCACTCCTGTTTATCCTAGTAATGGATGCCATCACGCAAGAACTGCAACACCCTGTTCCCTGGACACTCCTTTATGCTGATGATATCATACTGGCCTGTCAAACAAAGTCAACATTACAAGAGCAAGCCCAAGCCTGGAGCAGTCAACTCTCAAACTTTGGACTTCAGCTAAATATCAAGAAGACTGAATACTTAACAACAGATCCATCCGAGCATGGTACAATACAGATTGATGGCAAGGATTTGCCTAAAACAGAGAATTTAAATATCTTGGTTCAATCATCCATCACAGCTGATGGCAACGGATGCAATGTCGAATGTTCCTGGGCAAACCCAATTGGACACAAAATTCCAGTGCGGCCATTTTAAAGAATTCTTTTCGTTTTTCCAAAGTGAATATGCACGCATTAAAGATTTTTTGAAGATTATTTATATTCAAATTCAGATATTGCAAAATTTCATCAAACAAACAGCCCAAGCAACACCGGGTATGTCAGCTAGTCTTTAATATGAAAGGAAGATGGCAAAACCCCATTAAAAAAGTGTTAAAGTATGTAATAAAAAAACCGTAAAAAAAAACAGAAGAAAGATCTAATTTGATGATCTATAAAATTACTATTTCTCCGCAAATGTAACTAAAGAGATGAATTCGGATAATGAAAATGTAATTTTTATCATCATCAAACGCCAACAAAAGAGCGAGGTTAATGTAAGGGCTAGACCACATAAGAAAATAAGAATGAAAGTAATAATTTATTTATTTTCTTCAAGAGATTTCTTGTACTGTTATGTAATATGTTTCGACAAATAGTTCATCAATAATACAAAACATATTTGCAATAATATGTTCAGAAAATAAGATATTTTCAATAAAATAAAGTTCAGATCTGACGATCGTTTCGATTGTTTCGTTATTGTTTCGAATGTAAGGGTCAAATGACGTTTTAAATTTTTCAGAGATGTTCGTTATATTCAATAATAAATTTTGATAGTGTAAAGCTATTGTTGATGCTATATTATTGGGAATTTATTTTAAGATGTCTTTATGGGCCTACCACTCTCTAAGAGTGAAGGTCTGTGTGTTCGTTTCAGAAACTCAATTTTTTTTATTTTGTTTTTTTGCTGAAATAGACTTAAAAACTCATGATTCGAAAAGATACGTTGAAATTTTCATATTTTTATATAAAAACGCGTGTATCATTTTAATAAGAATATCGATAGCCTACTTTAAAATCATCGCTCATTATTTAAAAAACAAATCCTAAAATCATGCGTTTTTTTTTCAAACAATGAAAATACGATTTTATTAATTTCATATATTTAGTAAAAAAGCAAATATAAATTTTTTACAATTTCTTAGTTCCATTACTAAATTAAATTTTATCATTTAAGTATCAAATCAAATGAGGAAGTCAAAAGCTTCCAGCATAAAAGGGGGGAAGAAGAGGGAGAGCAAATTTGACCTTGTGCTCAAGTATAGAAAACTGTGAGCCTCGCAAACTTTTCGCATTATCAACCACCACCACTTTTATTATCTATGCGTCTTTGGTCAAGTAGCCGACGGGGGTGGTGGGTAGTTTAGAAGGGGTTGGCACGACGCCAATCCTGAACTAGGGGTATGAAACACCCTAGGATAAATTGACCCCGGTTATAAATCTATCGGAGGGTATATTCTGCCCTGTTACACCGGGTCCGCTAGCGTATATATACATACACATATAAATTATGTACGTGCTATAGAAAAATTATATTATCAGGAATGGATGAGGCCAATTTTCCCTCATCCATTCCTGATTTTGTAATATTTTCCCGTGTATGCTTATAATACGGGTTTATTATAATATGATGATTTTGTAATGTAATAAGGGTTTGATATTTTTATAAATTTTTATACACTGAGTGAGCATATTATTATGACCACCCTGTCAGTATCTCGTTGGGGCACTTTTTGCCTTTAATACTTCGGTGGTTCTTCGTGGCATTGATTCCACGAGATGTTGGAAGGTGGTGGGAGGAATCTGACACCATGCCTGATGGATAGCACTGTCTAGTTGTGCTAGATTGGACGGTGGTGGATCCAGCCGTCTGATGGTTCGTTCGGCCTTCGTCCCACAAATGGTCAATTGGAGTGAGATCTGGGGATTGTGGGGACCACCGAAGTAAGCTAAAGCACCCCTCATGTTCCTGGAACCACTTCTGCACAATACGAGCTCTGTGGCATGGCGCATTGTCTTGCTGGAAGTAGCTATCTCCATTGGGGTATGCCATCAACATGACAGGGTGGACTTGATCGGCGACGATACGGAGGTATGCTGTGCCATCCAGACGATGTTCAACACGTATAACCGGACCCAACGCATGCCAGGAAAACATTCCCCAGAACATAACACTGCCCGCACCGGCCTGAAGGGTTGTACTCATGCATGCGGGATCCATGCTTTCGTGCTGTTTCCGCCAGATTTTCACGCGGCTGTCTGCATGATGTAACTGGAATCGTGACTCGTCAGACCATATGATTTGTTTCCACTGCTCTATAGTCCAGTCCTTGTGCTCCTGAGCGAATTGGAGTAGTTTCCGCTTATTGGCTGCAGACAGCAAACGTGTGCGGAGAGGTCTTCGGTTTCCTTATTCCATGCGATGCAGTGTGCGGCGGACAGTGAATTTAGAGACCTTTTTGGAGGACCCCTGATTAAGGTCAGCAGTGATTTGATGCACAGTTGCCCTTCTGTTATCCTGTACCAGTCGTGTCAATCTCCGTTCTGTCCGATCATCAACCATCCGCGGGCGGCCACAACGCGAACGTTCAGACCCCGTCTTCCGGCTAATCGTCCAGTCTTTAAATACTTTAACGACGGCTGCTTTTGAGCACCCCACGAATGCTGCTGTTTCGCTGATACTCGCTCCATAGCTCCGAGCACCTACAATCATCCCGCATTTGAAGGCTGTTAAATCGCATCGTTCACCCATAGTTGAAGAATGGAACACGTCTACTATTGTCGACGACACTCAGCTTCCCTTTTTATTGGTACGGCCCGCTAGCAATATTGTGGCGACGTCCGTGCACGCATTTGCATAAACATGTCAGATGGTCATAATAATATGCTCACTCAGTGTATAATAATGATAATTATTATTAATAATATTTATGCAGATATTGGATATGAAACATGTTGACACTTCATTGATCCATTATTAGTGATAATAGATTAATAATATTTAGATTAATAGATTAATAATAGATTGGCATTAATAATAGATTTTATAGAGATTTAAAAAATAATTTAATATATTTTTTTCACGCAGAACGTGCTAAGAAAAAATTATGCACGTGCTATAGAAAAAATACACCATATTGCCATTAATGACCGGACACTTTCGATTTTAGACGTTTTGTCGAATATCTAGAAAAATACTTGACGAATTATCCTGAAATTTCTGGGGTGTAAAAAGGATGTTACACCTCATATATTTCAGCGAAGGTTTTCTCCCGAAGGCAAATCGGGGACCAGCAAAGAAGTGAACCAAAAAAATAACGTATGGAATCACCCTGTAAAAAATAATGCTTGAAATGCATTGTAGCTGTAGCATATGCTTAAGAGGCTTGTTTTACTTTTCTGTGTTCATTTGTATGAGAATAGCACGTATATTCATGGAGGTTTCTTTAAAAAGGTCGAAATGTTTTCGTAAGTTTTTTGTTTATAACACGCAAGATTTTCAACCCAATGCAATGCCATTTACAGAAAACTTGACAAACTACAGTACAGACAATATTTTTTCATGCCAGTGTAAGGAGAAGAAGTTAATACTGGTGTCCGATCCAAAAATAAAAGTTTGGAGAAAGCCCCTTATCGTTTTGTTTATTTTTGAGAGCAACTGAAATTCAACTCATTCTATCGGCGATATCTTTCTCAATTTTCAAGCTATTTGCTTGGGCTTTTTAAAAGAGTAGCTCTATACATTTGGCTAATAAATTCTGCAAAAGACAATTTGGTAATGCATGCGCATGCACAGTTAAACATTATTTAGTAAAAAT
>JAHWFO010034522.1:0-19506 GCA_023313115.1 Rhysida immarginata
CACTGCTCACAGCACGGTGGAGATACAGCTATATCTCCATCGTGGCTTACAGAATCCCTGAAGCACCCAAACCCCTGACCCACGGTAAGGGGGCATCCACTCGGGGAAAAAAAACCCTTCATGATCTGAGAATTACGATGCTTTTCAGAAACGATGGAAGCGGTGAATTACAAATTTTTGCTTCGAAGCATCGTAACTCTAGATCATGTTGTATGAAAGGAAATTTAAAATTATTATTCAGAAAGAAAACATATGTTTCCACAGACTCAGGTCTGCTTTTCCTGTATAATGGGACTCTGAAGGTATGCTAGCGCACAACAAATATGAACGATACTGTCAATATGAAGAAGCATCTCAATCGTCAGACACGGCATTAGAGAACGAGCGTATTTTTGTAGGTATTGCTACAGCCCATAATAGAGCAATTTTTATTAATCATACTGCAATAATAGCCTGGCAACTAACAAAATTCTAATTAATGAAATAAAAACGTGGATTGTTGTGATGAGAACGAAATCGCCCTTCGCCCTATGCTAATTTCACAGGACTATTGCCGGAAACTGCCGCTTAGTGGCGCAGAGTCGCGACGAAAGCTAAGGTGTACGAGACCTATACAACTCCTGGATCGCTGACTCAATGGAGAAAACCAGCGCGAAGCGTAGCCTAAATTACGTCATGTCCAGGACACAGTAGTCGATTACTTTTATGGACGATTTTGCCCTTTCCCATAAGATACGAGGTTAAAGTAGATAAGGCTTACCAGATTTTCTGGATGTCAAGTACGGACACAGACTTAACAGCAAGCACAAGCATATCAGAGGGGGAAGATAAAGAAGAAAAGAAGATATTGTGCATGATTTTTAGCACATTTGCTATATATAGAAATGTGCTTATGTGATCGGTTTGTCCAGCCGTCCGTCCGTCCGTCTGTAGACAATCCCACAATTCATTGCGTTGCATGTATTGAATTGCATGTATTGTTCAATCATGTCTTGAATTGCTGGAAGAAACGAATTATCCTCGCATTTGGTAAAACGCGTGTTGAGAACATGGGTTCGGTTCTGCGCGTGCTCTAAACGTTAATGAGATGGTGTGCGTGCAGGATGCACGTGTTTGACGATTATTAAAAGGGCAGTTCGGTCCCAGGGGGTAAGCACTTGGAGATGCGCGATGCGTTTTTTTTAATGCCGTCTGCGCAATACGTCATCAAACAGAAACCAGGCGACAGCAGACGACGGGAACCGTGCGAGTTTCATTAACTGAACGGGGAAAATCGGAGGTTCTTTTACATTTCTTCATCAAATTCAACCTTTTTTAATCTTTATTAAACCGTAAATACCTCATTTTAGGCTTAATTTTCCATTAATTAGAATAATTTTTTTAAATCAATAGTCATGAACTGTGAATCGCAAGTTTTTCGAGAAATAAATAATTCTGTAGTAAACATTATGTGAAAATATCAAAAAATACATCCTCTTGCTCAGTTGCCACTTGTTCAAATCATGCGAGAAAAACAGTAAACATAATTTATCATTCAATTCCAAAAGATGCATCTATTAAAATAGCATGGATAGCGTTCTGTAAAAGCTGACAGACTAAATCCAAATTATATCAAAATCCGTTCAGCCCATTTCAAACCTTCAGACTATGAGCTTGATTTGAAAAATGATCTATTAGATCTCCCACAAGTGAAAAGGTTGAAGAAGGGAGCAGTACCATCACTAAATCCTGAAATATCATCATATACAAGAGCAAACGCTGCCAATACCGGAGAAAACGTAACGCATATACCATCAACAACATCACCTAAACTATCAAATCGACATAAACGTTATGAGGAAAGCGTGAGATTTTAAAACGAGCCAAAGAAAGAATTGCAAAACTATCATCAGAAATCAGTCAGTAGAATTCAAAATTCCGACGTCGGCGAAGAAAATAGAAATTTCCACTGTTGAGAAACAAATTATCCACACATTAATAAATTGTTGTAAATAAATATAATGTCCCCAACTTAATTTGAGTGTTTACCATAGCCTAGTGTTCATTAGGCTCTGTTTACTTCTTGTTTTATAAGCAACCTAGCCTGATATTATTTTTCACTAGCAGAGGCATCCAGCGTTAAAAAACTTTTTAAATTTCTCATAAAGTAAGCCGTTTATTCTTTTTAATTAATTAAATCGTTTAGTTAGTTAAGTCCTTAAGTCAATAGTTACTTAATATGGGTAATTCAAAAAGTACAGGGTGAAATAAAAAGAAATTATTTGAAATTTTCCACTAGTGTTTTCGATTTTACGTAATATCTAAAGCTATCGTCAATTACCAATTTCTGTTTCGTGACGTCGTGCGAAGCGACGCTTGTCCGCGAATTGCGCTCGCCACTCAAAGTGGCGGTACCTTATTCTATATACCTTGGTTCGGTCCCTAAATCAAGAGAATTGTTTTATTCCTAGGGAGCTTAGCATTTATTACGATAACTTGAAAACGAATTAACTTTTTCACAGTCTGTTTTCACCAATCCATTAAAATGGGACAGAGTACGCAGAAGTACGAACGTGAGATAGCAGGAATAAGTACGTGCTCTAATAGCACGTGCTTAAATATTACCATTATGATACCCTCTTAATCATTTCCTATAACAAGATATGGCAAGTAATATATCAAACAAATTGTCACAACATATCATGAACGAATATAAAAGAGTAACTAGTGATAGCAAGTATCGGTCTAATGGCACGTGTACGTGCAAGGATGTCTCATGAATGAATATAACGGTATATAGTGATGTCTGAATTGTTTAGTAGTACGTGTTTTAATGGTACCAAGTGGTATCATAGGAACTTTCAATGCTAAGATATGGCATGTAATATATCAAACGACTCGTAATAACGTGCCATGAGTGAAAATCACGTGTAAATAATGATCATAGTTATTGGTTTAGTAGCACGTGCCCTAATGGTGCCCTATGGCATGATATGGTACCATTTGAACTTTCAATTCTAAACCATGGCATGTAATATATCAAACGACTGGTAACAACATGTAATGAGTAAATATCATGAGAAAATAATGATAATTGTTATTGGTTTAGTAGCACGTGCCCTAATAGTGCACTATGAAACCATATGGTACCATTGGAACTTTCAATGCTAAGATATGGCATGTAACAAGGTGCCATGAGTGAATATCACGAGAAAATAATGATAATGGTTATTGGTTTAGTAGCACGTGCCCTAATGGTGCCCTATGATACCATATGGTAAGCTTGGAACTTTCAATGCTAAGATATGGCATGTAATATATCAAACGACTCGTAACAACGTGCCATGAGTGACTATCACGAGAAAATAATGATAATGGTTAACATTTTAGTAGCACGTGCCCTAATGGTGCCCTATGGCATGATATGGTACCATTGGAAGTTTCAATTCTAACACATGGCATGTAATATATCAAACGACTCGTAACAACATGTAATGAGTGAATATCATGAGAAAATAATGATAATTGTTATTGGTTTAGTAGCAAGTGCCCTAATGGTGCCCTATGAAACCATATGGTACCATTGGAACTTTCAATGCTAAGATATGGCATGTAATATATCAAACGACTCGTAACAAGGTGCCATGAGTGAATATCACGAGAAAATAATGATAATGGTTATTGGTTTACTAGCACGTGCCCTAATGGTGCCCTATGAAACCATATGGTACCATTGGAAATTTCAATGCTATGGCATGTAATAGATCAAACGACTCGTAATAACGTGCCATGAGTGAATATCACGTGTAAATAATGATAATGGTTATTGGTTTAGTAGAACGTGCCCTAATGGTGCCCTATGGTACCATATGGTAACCTTGGAACTTTCAATGCTAAGATATGGCATGTAATCTATCAAACGACTCGTAACAACGTGCCTTGAGTGACTATCACGAGAAAATAATGATAATGGTTATTGGTTTAATAGCACGTGCCCTAATGGTGCCATATGATACCATATGGTACCATTGGAAATTTTAATGCTAAGATATGGCATATAATATATCAAACAACTGGTAATAACCTGCCATGAGTGAATATCACGTGTAAATAATGATAATGGTTATTGGTTTACTAGCACGTGCCCTAATGGTGCTGTATGATACCATATGGTACCATTGGAACTTTCAATGGTAAGATATGGCATGTAATATATCAAACAACTCGTTACAATGTGCCATGAGTGAATATCACGTGTAAATAATGATAGTGGCAATTGGTTTTGTAGCACGTGCCCTAATGGTACAATACAGAATTTATAGAACTTTTAATGCTAAGATATGGCGTGTAATATATCAACCAACTCCTTACGCGTTATTAGATCTTTTGTTATCCATAGCTTATTTGAATCAAGAGTATAGTACTCTTAGGCTTAACGGTATCTAAAACTCATTACTAATTAATTTAACAGTAGTTAATCGCTTGCTTCAATAAGACTTTAGTAATTTAATATGAAAATCTAATAGATGCTTACACATAACGCTTCAGCAATTGAGGCTCATTTCGTTTAACATTATGTGAGAATTCTTACAAATTAAAGAACTTCAATTTTTTTAAGTGTATGAGGAATAACTTCACTCTCCATTTACCTTTCATTCTTCAAGTTTATTCTTTTAAATTCTCTCTATACGTTAGCCTATTTAAATAGTAATTTACAATTTAGTTTTCATTTTTATATATTTACTCTCAAGTGTTTTAAAATGTTGGTTAATTCTATATATCCATGTACGATGCTGTAACAAGAAAATGTGCTCCCTTTATCCGCTTTGGCGGTAAAATCATTCTTGTTGTTTATTATATCTTGTTTTTTATTCATTTTGTATTTTTAATTAATAACTATTATTTATTGTAGTCCAGGGTTCTTGTGTCTCGTCTTTCTCTAAATATATATCCGTTAATTAATATACTTAAAGATAGGTCATACAACTTATCTACGGAGTACTGTATTCTTATAATCGAGTCAGAGAGCTAGAACCTAATAAAATGAGTCTTACGACCTGGAAATTGATGTGAGTGTAGAAGTACATAGGAATGGTCGAGAGGCTGCATGGATGTTCCAAGAAAGGTACCCCGACAGAGAACAGCATCGAATCATGAAACGTTTGCAACCTCTTTTGGCGTTTGTATGAAAATGGATCCCTATATATAGATTACTAGCAGAGGCACCAGGTGTTGCCCGGGATAATAATTACAGTTATAGGTAAATAGAACAACCTCAAGAAATTAGATAATAACTCAAGGTTGGTTTTCAGTAATTCTACAATTTCCTGTTGTAGACTTTCCCGTTGTTGCGATGTCGCCGACACCCGGAAACTTTTTTTTTTCTCTGACCAATACTCGTTCTTTTCTTCTCCGACCAATTAACATGTATTCCTTCAAACGATTATTAAAGAGCACAATACAGTTAATTTGAAGAGTCGAGTTGATGTATGCTTTGTTAACGGTTGTGTCGTAAACTGTCGCACGAGACCGACAGCATCCTTATAGTCTATAATATCCAACCCACTGGAAGAGGAAGGAGAAGCTGCGTGTTGGGGAAGCCCCGTCGTTTCAGTCTGCGTGCTCTCCAGTCCCAACAATCTGTGTAATCTGGAAAATTGTTTTTGTTCGGAATTCCAAGCTGGACAAGTCTTCAATTGGAATTTTTCGTTTATCTGTTACGGTTTTTAAGATAGATTTGAATGTGTCCTAATTTGCATATTTGGGATGATGAAAAGTGCACCATGGAATAGGTCCCCCACAACCTCCTATTTATTGGATTCATCAAAATTGGCATATCTGCTTCGGTTACAAAAATAAAGGGGGGGGGGCTCATTTTTATATCTACCGTGTATATAGATTTCAACTATATTTCCCCGTGTTGATGTGGAAATATATGGCAACAATAAATTCGAAGAAACAATTCTCTGCTTGCATCGTCGACAGCCGCCTGAGAACTTTGATAACCACTAGGTTACTTACCACATGCTCAGTTTCTTAATAGTCTGCTAACTCTCCATTATCTACAGTTACTGTTCATTTTTAAAGATTTTCAAGAAACTGTTAGGTTCTATGAACTATCAATTATAAGAAAAGCCTGATTAATAGGATTTCTATGCATTTGTTACAGATTCAATTCTCTTTAATAATTCGCAGAGGTGGGATGGAATCTGCATTCTTAATGAACATTATTTATAGTGCACAAACTTTGCCTTGCATTGTTGGTCATGAGATATATATCGTTGGTCCGTGCATGTTGTTGGTGAAATGCGTGTTGATACTATTGTTGATACAACACGATGAGCATATTGTTGCTCACGAAAATCCTTGTATTGTTGACCACGAAATTCCTCTTATTAATATGCACTGCCGTCGTCATGAATATCGATTTGTTATCGATAATTATCATTTTTTACTGTATTTTTGTTTTGCTTATTCTTTCAACTTTTTTTATTCCTTGCACAGTGTGATGTACAGGGTTGTGCATAACCTTTTGCTAGGGGTCTGGAAAATAAACAAAACTAAGTGGAATGTTCTGCGGTTGATAATCAAAAAGTACGTTTATTTCTGCTTTTATCACATCAATATTTAGTGTGGCCACCACCTGCTTCTCGAACAGCACGCATCCGTTTCGGCTTTAATTTCTTGTGCAACGTTGACACAGCTGCGACGTCTTTTGCCACTGTTATTAGCAATGATGCTTTTGCTTTCCTGTGATAATTTCTCGGGCCTACCCTCAGCAAATTCGGCATGGCAGTTATCATAACCTTTCTTCCAATTGTCCGTCACCCATCTATCCGATCGGTTTAACTTGTTCGCAACCCATTTGCGATTAATAAAAGACGCACCTGCTTCCATTGCCTCTCGATATGCATTTGCACGAACTCTATCCATGAAACGCTGCTCTTCACTGTCATTTATTAAACCAGCCATATTTGTTTGATACCAATAGACGCACAATGAACTACTCTCTGCCGAAGCGTCATAAGAGTGTGCTACAACGCTGCGGTTTAAGTCGCAGCCCCCTAGCAAAAGGTTATGCACAACCCCGTACTTGTCATCAGTTGTGATCTGCTATTGGATATGCCACTTCACCAACTTGTTACACTTCATCGCCTTCATATTGATCCTCCTTTGGCTGTAAATACAGAACACACGCGGTTTTGCAATGCAGGTAAGGTAATCGCAAACCATGCATTCGTCAGAGAGTCCTTCAGAGTAGACGGGAGCGGATGCCTTCGACGAATGTCTCTGAGGTACTTCTTGCTTTGAAGATAGATTATGTGTGAAAAATTTCATCAAGATCGGAGTAAAACTGTAGATTTGAATAAAAAACAAACACACAAACCCACAAAAAAGTCTTTTTTATTTATATAGATAGATATTAGGGGTAGTCTGTATTTGTCATGGGAGGCATTAGGGCTTAGCGAATGAGAGATTAGGTTGATGGGGGGAGGGAGGGGAGGGGAATTGTGAAAGTGTGCGAGCAGGAGAGGAAATAATTTGTGTCATGTAAAACTGTGAGTGGTGCTTAAAAAGTAATGCAGAGGGTGTATTAAATTGATTATTAAATAGCTTACTTAGTTAATTACAAATTTAAAATCGAAATAAATGGCAATGACATTTTTAAGTATTCTTGGTTGCCAGCCGCTGCGCTGTCATGTGGTCCTTTTGAAGTTGGAGGAAAACTGGAGCCAAAATATTCGATAACGTGGGAAACACCAATGAAGTGTTTGTGGGTCCTAAGGCGGAGAGATCAAGAACAAGCATAAGTAATAATTCACTTCACAGCACACTGTAACTAATACTCTAAGTTCACAAAGGTGTCAAAAAAAAGAATCTTACTACTCCATTAGTAATGGAATCAGCTTTACATGCATCGCAGTGTGCAACGCACGAGTTACCGGTTATATGAGCGTCTGCACTACTTGCTGTCGGAACTAATGAAAACAATCATCGTTGAAGGTAAACGAAAGGAACTCCCGGTATATCTAACTGCGAAAAACAGAATTCGCCCTCTTTGGATTGATGTATGCCGCTCTGGCTAATGGCTGCTGTAGAAGCCGTTTGTATGCTGCTCACTCTAGCTGCCGCCACATAAGTTGAACGCCAATAGACGTTAACGGGAAGTAAATCGCTTAGCTATTCCATGAAACATCCGCTTTCGTTTTCGAAACATTGTTTTCGTATTTATATTTAGTTTCTATTTTCGTTTTTTCTTTTAAATAGATAAATGAAATTAATAAATTAATAAATTAAAAAATCACGCAGAATAGTCGACTCAAATGCAATTTGTTTTTATATTATGACTTTTAATAGGCTTTCCAAGTTTTAATGATATCTCCACCATTACTATAGTAGAACAAGTTCATCATGGGTAAAATCCAGACAAAGCATATTGATGAGATGACTTACTACGCATGTCAAAAAGGTCGTTAAACTTACGTGGCGGCAGCTATAGCTGAGACCTTGCATCCAAAGTTAATGTCGATTCACAATGGGGAAGAATTTATAGCATTTGTCACTGAAGACACCAGATGGCGGATTGTACTAGGGATCCTTAGAGAGCCATTTTTAATGATAACCTATGGGAAAAAGGCAGATTTAATTGAATTTTTTAATTACGAGGGGAAAAAATAAATCGGTTTTTTAAGATTTATAGAAATTCAATATCAAAAGAAAATTGTTAAAAAAATTTGTTTGAAAAAATACCAAAAATAAGAAATGCTGCTTAATTTTGAAAATCATTTTGCTCAGCTACATAATTCAATAATTCCATACGAATGTTTAGCCTATCATTTTTAATTTTAGAAAGCAGTTATAAATTGTTAAATTTGCACTTCTGTTAAATTTATTACGAATTTATTTAAATGTGAATTTGTGTGAATTTCATGGTTCCTTTTTTAACTTTTGAAAAAAAGAGACCTAGAGGCTTGAAATTTTGTACACACGTAGGCACTATATAGAGGACGGTGCGAAAAATATAGCGACTCCTCTTGGGTGGCCCGGGGCCTCTCGGGGCCAACTTGTATGAATTTCATGGTTTCTTTTTTATCTTTTGAACAAAGAGGGCAAAAATCCTGAAATTTCGTAAATTTGTAGTGCGGTTCTAAAAAAATAAAACCAATATTCAAGAAAAGAGTTGTTTTCTCTTCCAATCTTCTGTCGAGGACATCACTGACTGGGCAAAGGCTAACCGTTTCTGCTTGTGGTGTAGGTGGAGTGCAGGTTGCTGTGTTCTTTTCCTGTACACAAGAGATGATGCCTGCTTCACAATCCGTTGCACGGTTGATTTAGATACTGGAACATCTTCAGAATTGGCCACCGCACGCAAAGATGTTGTGGGGCCTTTCATTTTTTTAATAATCGCCCTTTTTGTTGATTAGTCGTCTTCTGATATCTTCCAGGTGTCTTTTTCTGGCCATACTCAGCAACAGCTTTCAAATAATTAAGTACAGCTTGATGTAACCGACCTATAGCCTTTCCTATATGTCGTGGACTCACTCAAGAAGCTTTCAAAGCATTTATTTGACCCCTTTCATAGTCTGACAAGGTGGTGTTACGAGGAATTGTGTTTAAGTTGCTTGTTTACAACCACTTGTAAGTTTTTGTGGAGGCAACCATATTAGGTAATCACTAGTGCCATCTGTTGACTGATTAATCACTGCTTTCTTAATTTTTCTGCTCGAAAAACAGCATTAAGTGATGCTGGTCCTATACTTATGTGGCAGCTTAATTTCTATTTTTATAAATTCTCATTCTTGTTGTTGTTTGTTTTTCATTATTTTCTTTGGAAACAATAAATAATAGTTGTGAGAATCTGATACAGTGACAGTGACTTAATTATTTTATTTTGTTTCTTGCAGACAAGGGAAAATATGGGTGGTCCTATACTTATGTGGCGCACCGTAGTAGTTTTCTAAAAAATTTAGCTAATATACACGAAACACTGGTATAAGGCTCTTAGGTATTAGGTCTCCACAGGGGCCCTGAAGCCCAAATCACAAATAAGCTGTAACATTTGAATAATAAAAAGGCCTAAGAAATTGAAGTTTTATATTTTTACAGTGTGTTACTTAAAAATTATAGACAACACATATGGAAATAAAAAAATAAAAAAAAATAAAAAATAAAACAATATACAAGGAGACTGGTATAGACCTCAGGGCCCCTGGTGGCCTCAAATACAGTTGAAGCTATAAAATTTGAACGGAAAGGCCTACGATCCTGAAATTTTGTTTAATCATTGTGTGGTATTTAAAAATTTAGCTAATCTATATTAAAAATTATATAAGTCTCTTGGGGCCTCAATGTCAAATCAAGCTATAAATTTAGACCAGAAATCCAGAAACCTGAAATGTTTTATATTTATAGTGTGTTGCTTAAAAATTTAGCTATTACACACTAAAATTGATATAGTCCTCTGAGACCTCGGCAGGGGCTGCGAGGCTCCAAATACAAATCAAGCTATAACTAACTGTTGTACGAAAAGGCCTAAGAACCTGAAATTTTGTATTTGTGCCCCTCCATTTATTATAGCCACGAGCCGCTATTGCTTGTAACATTTTGATGCTAAAACGCTTTTATCGTTGGATAACGATGCCTTAACTAATTTTTATTAATTCAAAACAAAAAATTGTAACAACTAAAATTTTATTCTAATTTATCACTTCATAAAGTTTTATTAACGTTATTGACTGTTGAGGATGTGTGGTGAAGGTTGATTTGCCATCCAAATATTCTACAGAGTTATTGGTTGAACGTGAACCATTGTTTCCTTATACCAATGCCATCTACTGGAATAAATCTACTTAAAAGAATTAAGTTGACTGTTTTAAGACAGGTGGCAGCAAATCCCATGCTGCTTACACCATTTTGTATTGTGAATTCCTAATGTGCTCTTGATTACAGTCTATAAATACTTTAATTTGCTATCTTTATCATGAGTAATTCACTAGAGAAAAATGAAAAGGAGGTGTTGTTAAACAATCCTAATTCATTTTGCTATATTTGTGGCAATTTTGTTGTGAACAACATGCCACAGAGATTCAGAGCTTTGGGATGCAACATGAGTCTCAAATTACACTTTCTCTTATCACATTTGGCTGTATTTCCTGAAAACCTGGGGGCAGTCAGTGAAGAGCAAGGAGAGAGGTTCCACCCATAGAGAAGAAATAAAGGAGATACCAAGGGCGATGGAATACATCAATGACTGCGGATTACTTACTGCTGGATGCTGTGTAGGGATTGAATCTACGGAAACACATGAAAGAAAATTCAAGAGAAGAACATTCTAGACCAAACAAACAAGATTCTACTGATGTGCTGTATATAACGAACTAAAATTTGAACTTGGGTATTTAAAAAAACTCACAATTGTAACTCTTATGCAATTCCCGAGCAATGAACATTTGTTGAATAAAATCTGTGAATATTTCATTCTTCATATGTTTAGAAATTTCTGATATGATGATGAAAAACGGAAAACATTTTTGAAATGAGCAGAACTGAAAGATTCATAATCACAAATGTAAAACAGTCGTAGTTAGAAAATGTGTGTTGACTTATCTTTAAAAAAATGTAACCAAATAAATGTATCTAAATTTATGGTTTTGAACAAACTTTCTTTTCTCTCTAGTTTAAAATTAAAGAAGTGGGGGTTAGCACTCTTTTGTTCATTTCATCCCCCCTTGCCCCTATTTATACGTCAACATTTATGCTCTATCATTCCCAATTTCATATTCGATTTTTCATTTTTATAGCTTTTACCTTTATCCAGAGGAACAATTTTCAAAGTGATTTTATTTTGACTTGATTGTTTACACAATTTTTTTAAAAAGATTTCCCGCTGTCACACGTGTTGCAAATAATTACATGTCCTTGAACCCTATACTGTTGACCGCCTCCGACACATTAAAAAATATCCCCAATTGTGAGCTCTCGTTTGTTCGTCATCCTGCATCACTAACCATTATGATGCTCACCTGGAAAATGTCCCGTAGTCTCGAAACAGAGTAAACGCCATATTTTTGACTGCTCTTAAATGCATTTCGACATTAATGCTATCAACAGAGGGTGCCACCTTAACGATGACAGGCTGTCGTCGGTTGTGGTTTTCCCACGAGGTGACAGCAATGAGCAATGGCTTCGTAGAGCAATGGCTTCGTAGGGCAATGACAACCGATTCGGTTCTGGCGATTATTAAATATAATATAATTTAGTGATTAAAGTGTCGTTATGCATTCTTGAAGTAAAAGCTGATAAGATGCACATGACTATTTCTACTTGAAATAACCGTCACGGTCGTTAATAAATAAAAGAGAGGCGTCCACGAATGGCGACTTACCTTGGCGCGCTTTTACTTTTGAACTCTCCGCTGGTTATTTTTGAATACATTAGCGATACAATGTTTCCATGCATTTATTCTTTTGTTTCTATATGATATTCTAATAGCTATAGGGGCTGCAGCACATAATAGAATGATGTCCAGGAACTGATGAGTTAAGCTCTCATTGTGGGTCATTTGACGTTAGGTGAGGGTCTTATTTGAAACGTGGCATTTACACGTGCGAAGCCAATTTTTATGCTATTTTCTTGCGGATCGACTCGAAATTTTTATTAATTTTTGGCATCGCTTCTCGGCCTTTTGGCTAAGATCAAAGTGTGAGAGGAGTCCTTTACATTTAAAGGACGACTTGGTATCTTTCATCTTGGCCAATGGGCTGATTCGATCTACAGATTTCCATGGGTAGTCATTTGGCGGATCCACTTCCATCAAGGGTCGCCTCTTGATGGAACTACCTCCGTCGGTGGCTCCCATGGGCTATTGGCCGTCTTGGGCGGCACTATTGATCGTCGGGCCCGTTTTTTGTCTGGCCCAGTGTGGTCAACGGCGGGACTATTGAACCCCCCTGCAGGCTTGCTACAGCCTGTTTCAAAACCTGTAGTATCTGTTCTTATCAGCTTAATATCTGATACGGTCCCCATTGGGGGCCCAGAATATTAAACTGATTTTTGGAACTTGGCGGGGAGCTCGAGGCTTGCTTCACCCCCGCCGCAGGTTGGCCTGGTATTGCAGTACATCCAGGATCGGCCTATTCCCCACCACGGGGAAATAAAAACAAATCAAAAAATAGTTAAACAATCAAATAACAATTTACTACTTATGTAAATTGAGTATTTTTATATGCCATTTGTGTATAGGCGTTTTTATCGAACTTCTTCGTGACGATTCGTTACGAATATCTGTGGCCTTATATATACAATAAGAATCGAGAGGTTGAATGCAACATTTTCCACGATTATTTGTTAGAATTACAAAAGTATGATAATAGAATTAAATTTTCAATGATGTTAAAAACTTTTCATTACTTATTTGCGTAGTCGGCCGTTCTGTTGCTAATTTTTCTCGAATTTTTTAGATTTTGACTCCAGATTCGGAAAGAGCATCAAAAAATAAGTAAAAGTTATAATAGGCACCCATGTGCTATCTCTTCGGGAACATGGCTAAAACGGCGGTCAAAGTTTGGCAAGAATTTTAAGTTCTGTGATCTTAAATATTTTGGTCAATCAAATGGTATTTCACGCTAGTCCGTCTAATGATCATTAAAATGACATATCCCCTACGATTTTGGATCATTTTGACTGACTTCGCAAATATAGTAATGATGTTTTTAACTGACTTTTATCATTATTCTGAGAATGAAGTACCCCGCATTCTCCAACTGTTTTTTTTTTCTGTCGATAGTATGTAAAATATAAAGATACGGTCGCCAATTCAAATTCGGCTCAGGGGCATACTGTTTTTATGAGCCGTATAATTTCTTAAGTTCTATGATAGTTTCCTTCTATTGCTATTTTTCTTCATTTTTTCTCCAAAACTTGCGAAGCCAAACGAATTTCTCAAGGAGCAATATGTTGCCGCGTATATTACTCATAAGAAAAAACATTTGCCATACATTCGCATAAACCTTTTCGCTTTTCCCTTGCGAGTATTTTATAAAACCGGTCCGCTAATTTTGTAAATGAAAATTATCCAAAGCCCAAACGGACACAAAGGCATGAAGCCAATGCTTCGAAACAGTGGATATATTCGCTTATGTTATCTATACTGGTGTATCTGGGGCCCTTTTTTTATTTTATGGAAATACTTTGCTAATAATGCTAATGACGTTCACCTCTTAGCAGGGAAATCCAATCGTTTTTATGCTATGTACTTATTTACGGGGGTGCTGCGTCAGAAAATTGTGATTTTTTTTTATCACGAACTATGGAATAGCCACTGACATTAAGCTTAAGGATTATACAGGGTATAACAGTCAAAGTGTTACAAACTTATAATATACACGTTAAAGAAAGTATTAAAGAAAAAGGAAAAAAAAGAGACATTATATTGAATGTTATCAATATCGAAAGTGAAACTGCAGTTCCGAAGTGCCTATGCCCGAGCCGCCAATGCCGATGATATAAATGTAAGTTTTCCCGCCCTTACAGAGCGGCTTATATTAATACAGAAAAAAAGACTCATCTCTATTCTTAATCACGCCGTTTGATTTAAACAGGAACCTCATCGAAAAAATTGAAACAGACGTTATTACAGATAATCTTAGGTTAACTTATAAGAAGAAGGATAGTGAAGCCAGTGAAATAAAAAACTTCAGAATTTCTTTGAAAACTTCCGCATCAATAAAGTATGCGCAAGCACATCCGTACTAAAGAATTGCTGAGCTTATTTCATTCATTTTGCTATGAACCAAAATCAGTAAACCGAAACTTCTATTTACTGATTATGATATGAAGTAACAAAAAGAGCATAGAATGCGCTCCTCTGTTCATTACCGCCATCTGTCGGCGTTTCCCTACGCTTCACTGTTTCACATGGCCAAAACAAATTTGCGCCTCTAACTTAAAAATAATAAATACATTAAATTAAAAACAACAACACTTTTTAAGCACACAGTTTTACTTTAAAAACTGCAGTAAAGAGTAAAAAAATAATTTTTGATACCTCTCATTTAAATAGGCATTCATAAAATTAAGGGGAATAAAATGTCTTCATAAAATTAAGTGTGGCGGCGCGTTTAATATTAAATTTTAAAATGAAAATACGCGTACTACATAGTATATTCATTATAGCTAGTTCAAAATAAATAACATAGCATAAAGAAAAAATAAAATCATATTTTCAAATTATATATATTTTATATTAAACGCGCCGCCACACACTTTTTCTAATTTTATGAATTGCTATTTATAAATGAGAGCCACCAACAAAATTATTTTTTTACTTTTAACTGCACTTTTTCTGGGTGATTAAAAGTTTATTATATTTGATATTTTTATTTTATTCTTTTAAGTCTTGAATTTGGAATCCATTTTTAACCCTTGCTTTTGCTAAAACTTGTGAAAATGAAAAAACAAAAAAAACTGAAGATGGCTTTGGAGATGAAAGTTAAATGAAAATCTAACTTGACAAAGCCGGGAAAAAAATGGCGAAACTAGTTGGAACTGCCGAAAAGGCCACCACCTGTTTAATCAATAGGAACAGTATTATGATCCACCCTTCTACCGAAAATCGGTTTTTTAATCCTTTTTAAGAATTTGAAAATTTTATATATGTCACCGGAAAGGAATCAGTGGATGAAAACGAATTGAATGTTTTGAACAAAACAAATAAGAAGTTGTGAAATAAGCAAAAGTGTACATTTATACATGTAATTACATGAAGGCGTCTTATTTCATTTTATAAAAAGCGTGTTTGTAAAAACGAGACAGAAGAACGCATAAAAGATCTTCGTAAATTATTAGGCATAACGCGTGCAAAATTAAACAATAAAAATCGAAACTTACTGGATGAGGAAACGATGATTGCTGGTGGGGGCGGATGTAGAGATGAACTGACCGGAATGGATTCCATTGCTTTCGACAGATATGCAGAGGGTGGAGGAAAGTTTGTGAGATTGCTACATATTGGTTTCAAGCATGAAAAGTAGTTTGAAAGTATAATAAATTAGAGAACTATAATAAAAATGGGAAAACTGTATCAGATACAGCAAGAGAGAATGACCTTGACCACTTGAGTTAAAAGGAGTTGGTAGGAGTTGTGAAGGGGAAATAGGGGAGAGGAAATGGGTACTTGGTTAGGTCATATGGTTAGGTTGTGTGATTTCATTAGTGTAATCATACACAAGGTGTTTATTGGAGCTGCCATCTCGCGGAGGTCACAAAACTCGAAATTAAAAATCGGAGAAAAACCGGAGTAGTATTAAGCTAACGTATACAAAGAGAGGAGGAACTATCCAAAATTTCGGGAAATTTCATTACTATTATAAACAAGGTGTTTACTAAACATGCACGGAAAAATTTAAGACATGATTCTTTGGGTTATTATATTTTATTATTTATCTATTTTTTTTTTTACCTAATATTCCATGTAAAGCTTGTTAATAACCGCTAAAAATGACTACCACCAGTTAGGATATATGAAACCAATCTTCTGACTGCCGAACTCTTTCGAAATGACCAGGGTTGTTTCTCATCCCATTTATCAAATCATCCACATTTTCCGCTGAAGTAGTGTAAACTAACGGAGAAAATGCTCGTGTTTTCAATATCACACCAACTTGGTGTGAGTGCAAAATACAACCGTTTTTGATAATCAGAATGTTGTTAAAAGATATCAGTATTGTTTCTGTTAAGAACCTTCATCACTTTGTAACTTTGCTTAGGAACAAAGCGGCATTCCGCATATCATCAAAGGACAAACGATTCTTACAATAACCCAAAAAATCTCTTGAATTTTTGCCGTATGTTTAGTAAACACCCTGTATATAAAAAATATGGAGTTTGTTTGTTTGTTTGACCATGCTCTTTGCTCTGTCACCAACAACAATATGCCGACGGAGAAGTAAAGCACATAAATATAAAATAACATTTAAAGCACACACTTTCGCCTTAACCCCTTCAGTCACCTTGGCAACATATGTTTCCAACTTGTATCTTAGACGTTTACCTTGTCAAAAGTGCAGTATTTTTTTATGTTTTATAAAATTTCGTACTAAATAAATGACATGAATAAAATCTGTTGATTCTCTAATAAATATGTATATTTCGGTAGCAAATATAGCCATACATGTAAAAAGATAATAAAAAATGTTAATAAATAAAAAACTGCTGGTTATGTTTAATGTAACAGTATCAATATAATAAATGTAAAAACAAAATTTTTACAATCGAATTTAAGGTCTGTGTCTGAAGGGGCTACACTTTAATTTTAAACGTGCCACCACTTTTACATTTTCATAAAATTATATTTTTTACCTTTTACTGCACTTTTTAAGGTGAAAGTGTGAGCTTTAAAAGGTTTTATGGTAATTTTTTAATTTAGTCTTTATTTTGTTTTAAAAAACATGCTTTTATGTGATAACTATAAAACCAAAAAAAAAAAAAACCTTGAAATTCTGCCCAGTCGTAACATTACCACCTATAATAAAGGGCTGGGCCAACACCACCTAGACAGAAACAATACCTCCTAGAAAGAGGTGTTGGTAGTTTCTAGGAGGCCGTGATTGATAGAAAGGCTGGGGACGGAAACGTCATACTTTATTATATCATCGTACAAAGTCATAATTTAGGACTTATTATTGGTAGAAATACGATTAAACATGACCTTTTATGATGAAGTAACAATGTATGACGTTTCCGGCAAGAGGCCTTCTCTCTAGGTGGTGTTGCCTGGGCCGTGAATAATAAGTTCTTAAATTAGCCTGTCTAACGATGATGTAACAATGTATGAAGTTTCAATGTGCTGGCCTTATCTCTCGGTGTCATTTGATTGTTCAATGCAGTATTGTAAGTAAACGGAGCTGCGGGGACCCTATGTTCATATGACAAAAAATACTTCTAAGGACCTCTTCTATCATCTCCCAAAAAATCTGTACTCAATTCAAAAACACCCTGTATTTCCGCTTTGTCGCCAGCGAGAAAGCACCCCCCTCCTACCAACATCGTGCTTGTAGCCTGAAATTTCTTAAGCGACCTCTCCCAAATTTAGAAGCTTTTTAATAAAAGCGGTATATAATTTCATAAATACCTCTAAACAATCATTCTGGTATCGCTGAAACGACATAACATGGTTGAATATCGACATCTTTTATGTATCGACAACCACGATATTGTAGCCTCCCTAACCCCATTAGCATATTGCGTAAGTGTGCACTAAGCCAAGGAACAGCACTTGGGGTAAGTGAGAGCAGAAGTTCGAGACTGATACTAGAAAAACGACTGATAACACCGTAATTTGAGATATACACGCTTTATTCCTTTCATCTACAAGAAGGCATACATATTATTCATTACCTTATGTCTAAGGGCCCATCTCATTAACATGCACATTAATTAAGGCGTTAACGCAATTCCCCAGGTTGTTAAACTAGCCTACCGGCACTCTTGCCTTGCATAGCTTAATTCCGCTGTAATCTCTCTCAAAGTGAGGTCATAACCGTTTTCATACAGCATGCTATGAATAGTGCTGAATGTCTACGTCCCGAATCAAATACTCCAGACTATACGCTAACGAGAGCGCAAAGTCCCTCCTTTATTATGGCGAGATAAGGGGGGAGGAACAGTGACCCCTCTTGGCGACGTGAACATCAGCGAGCTATTCTCTGGCAGCATCAACCACGGTGTGCGCATTGGTACACTTTATGGGTGCATGCCATCTTTGCTAAATGAACCGTGGTTAAAATTACTGAATAACCTCACTACTAGATTTACAGTGTCGCCAAAATGCACGGCAAGGTGCTTAGTAAGTAAAATTAAACTACACAATAATAACATTTAGCTATTGTTTCACTTAGACGCACTTGGCGACTTTAAGACACATAGTCTGGAATCAAACACTGAAAACATTCGCTGCGTCACAGATAAGGTTCCAGCAATTTTTATCATCGCAACACGAAACTTGTGTTAAATGTCCGTTGCGCTCAGGGCCAAAATGGAGCGAACTCAGCAAGATTCTTCCAACGCCGTTCGGTTCCCTCTAACGTAGTCCTGTTTTGTGGTCCAAGTGACGTTGCGGAGCGACCATCTGACATCCATTTAGCGAGGCGTAGGCACTGGCTATTTCATTCCTCTCGTTCGTTTCCTTGTTCCTTACGCTCGGTAGCAGCCATACATTCGTGTAAAGAAATGTAAAACGACAAGCAAAATTATGGAATAAATAACTATGACGAGAATAGTTTTGTTTTACTTTAAAACATATTTACGTGACGCTTAATTAGCCAAACTCCAGATCCCAAACGCTGGCTCCTATCTCCAAGCCAATATACGTTATTCTGAGATAGATCAATGTTCTTTACACCTGTTAGAAATCTTCTATATATATCAAGAGACTGTATAACATCGCCCATCATTATGTTCCAAAACTTAACTCAGCCAAAATTATGATAAACACTCGTCGCAAAAACCAAAAAGGAATAACCAAAAAAA
>JAHWFO010034525.1:0-12512 GCA_023313115.1 Rhysida immarginata
TCGATTAATCGTGTCTGGCATTGTTGATTTTTTTATTCTACCAGAAAGAAGTGGGTTTTTTAAAATAAAAATTTGAATTTCATGGAGAAATTGATATTAGATCATTTGATTTATCATAAGCTGTACGAATTTTTAGACATAGACAAGGTTTTTTAAAAAATTGAATATCAAATAGACCAGGCACGAAAAATTGATGTTTGATCACATGATTCGTCTTCGACCGGTCGCGATCGGTCGGACTTCTTATAAATACCCTAACTTCATTCCTATTAGTTGTCACATTTAATAATAAACAAGAATGAAAAATTAAATTTTGTGAAAATTATAAATTACTTTTAATTTTTATTATTATTACAAATAGTTATAATTCAATAATAATATTACATTTTACTGTAACGTAGATATATATCAAGTAGCTTACATGTGAACGTGTAATTATTTATAACTGAACATGTGAACGTGTAATTAGTATCATATCTGACATTTGACCGTGTTGTCAGCAAAAATTGAATGGAAAATTATAATAAATTTGGGAAATAAATCATATAAGAAGGGAAAACTAAAATTAAACCAAAAATAAAATGTATTTTATCAAGTTATATAATACAATGGTGTATTTTGAATTAATATTACAGTTGAGTGATGCAATCAGCATTATAGGAAGAGAGGATTTTCCTAACAAATGGCCAAACTTAATACAGGAGATGGTTGAGAAATTTAAGAGTGGAGATTTTCATGTTATTAATGGCATTTTGTATACAGGTCATTCCTTATTCAAGAGGTAAGAAGATGAATTTATTTATTTATTTATTTTTTTTTTTTAATAAGATTTATTATTTAGAATGATGATTCATTGAAATTATATTTATTTCCCTGCTACCCTCCCCCCCCCATTTTTTTTTTTATTCTTTTTAAAAGAAATTCTTGGTTTTGGATATTATTAAACTCGAGTAAATGAACTCAGTTATTAAACTGGAATAAATTTACTTAGTCTGCAGATCTTAAGCCCCGTTTCAACTAGTCTCTGTGCACTGATGATCTCTTAATCATGACTGGTCATTGATTGTTTTTATTTTGGGGTGGTTATTTAAAAAAAAAAAAAAAAAAACTGCCAACGTTGACCATGATTAAACGACCACTTAGTTTCCTGAATGCGCAGACTATAAAGTCTGGATTCTATATCACCAGAACATACTGCAGGAATAGACAACAGAAGCTCAAATGTGACGTCCCTTCCTCTTTATATAGTACTGCTCGAAGTACTGATAAAATTTCAATTTTTAAGTTTCTGCAGTTCTTGCTGTTGTACTTTCAGCCAATCACGTCTCGCTTTCTGTGATGTCATGAACTCAAGTGAAAATTCAAAATGTCGGAAACAATGCTGAAGCGAAATGAAGAATTAGAAATGTTTTATAAACAACTGCAAGAGACCACTGCAATCTACAAAACTGCCCAGATTTCTGCTTCGTGTGGAAACAAAATAGAGCAGAAGGCAGACAACAGCAGATTGTTCTGCTTCTGTTGTCTGTTTGTTGTTTCTGGTAATGTGGAATCCAAGCTTTAGAATTCAGTTAATTGAATTCAGTTCTAATTTATTTTCTAAGTAATGGTAGTGGACATATTTTTTCATGTTAGGGAGCTATTATTAAATTATTAATTACTATTAAATTAAATTAAAATTATTAAATGTAAGCATACTTAAAAATAGTCCACTGGAAGTAACTTTCAAATGAGAGTCACTCCATGTCAAATCACTTACTCCACAACCATACATTTTTAGATCTCAGTGAAATTTCACACAACTATAGCTTTATGATAGTGGTATTCCTAAGAAATTATCGTCCGCTAAGAGTTAGGTTTTACTTAAAGAAGATGTGAATTTAAATAATTGGAAAAAATGGAAATATTTTTTTGTGAAAGGCTATTTATTTATGCCTACAACTTGTTTATTAATTAATCAAAAATTAATGAAAGTACTTTTCAATAACATATAACACAATTATGTAATTACTGGTATTTAGAATTCAAGTTCATGTAATTTGATTTTCAACCTTGAATTACTCAAAGTTTTTTTGGAAAAAATTTATAATTGTTTTAATATTTCTGTGTTTATCTCCAGAATAATGAATTGGGACACAAGAAACCTTATGATATATTGTCAATTGTTTCACATAAGCTTCCTAATTTTTCATAGAAAGCATATCTTCAGGTTTGTGACAATAATGGATTTTATGAGACAAATAGGATAGAGTGCTATTTTACTAATTCATGATTATAATTAAGGCCACTCTGCTAGTAGAAGAGGCTGGTTTAGGTTCATAATTGGAATACGTGCAAAAAAAAAAAAGTAAACCACAAATCCACAAAAAGAGTTTAATGCAAGCTCAAATGTACATTTCGCTGACAACGTCAGCTTCTTCAGCGAGATCCGTGGACAACCGATACCTTGAGAATGCGACTCAGATATGCTCCATTGGGTGAAGATTGGGGGATTCTGGGGACTATTTAGCACTTGGAAGTCACTCATGCTCCTCAAAATATTCTGAGACACTTCAAGTCTTATATTATGGAACATTATCCTATTGGAAGAACAATAAAGCCACAGGATCAGATGAAGTCCCTGTGGAAAACATTAGGAGATGAAAGAATTGAGAAAGCAAACTTACACCAGGTAGCAGAAATGCAAATATTAAGATGTGTGAGCAACAAGGGAAGATTGTATATGAAATAAGCACATTCTGGGGATAGTGATGGCAACTGATATTGCTCAACAGGTAAAAGATTGAGATGGTTTGGACATGTCACCAGAAGAGAAGGAAACTATCTTGATAATATCATGGAGATGGAAGTTGAGGGGAGGAGAAAAGGGCACACAAAGAAAAGATGGAGGACCTCATCAAGAAGGATCTGAGGTTTAATTAAAAGACAAGTGGAGTAAACTCGTCAAAAACGGCGACCCCCCACATAATAGGAAATGCTGCAGAAGAAGAAAGAAGGAGATTGGTTCATTATGGGTCACTCTGCTGCAGCTCATTAGCTCTCCTCTTGGCCATGCCATTGGGTTTAGTTAGTATTTCCTCATGGGATTGTGAGTAATAATGTTTTGCATGCCAAAAATTAAGAGGTTGGTACAGATATTTAAGCAGCCATTGAGATCCTTTTCTGTTATATAGTGAAGAAGACTTTGAGATCCTTTTCTCTATTATGTAAATGTTGATTATCAAATAGGCAACTTGTAACTTTAATGTATATTTATTGCACATTTGTTCCTTATTCAGGGGACTTCAATAAACCTATTTTCTTTTATTTTTCATTTTATTTTACAGGTATCGATATGAATTTAAATCTCAAGAGCTATGGCTTGAGATCAGATTTGTTTTGGAAAATTTTGCTAAACCTCTTACAGATTTATTTGTTGTGAGTAATTTTTAAATTGGGATTTTGTCAGTGCTTTTTTTTTTCTTTTTCTTTTTTTTTTTTTTATAGCATAAATTTTGTACGGTGTAAAAAATTTATATATTGAGCACACTGAACTGTGTTCACACTTACGAGTGACTGCATAATGGGGGGTCCGTGATTGGTTAGGCCATATCATATTCTTCACGTCATGCAGGAGTGTGCATAATAATATAGTAAGTAGTTACCTTTTGAAATGACTTCATTAGAACCTTGCACTATTTTAAAAAGATTAATTTAATACTAATTAAATTTTAACAAGTCCCAGAAATTAATGGATTATAATATAATAATATTATAATATAATATAACAATATAATACCAATTAAATTTTCCAAGATTACATTGCGCCTAGAGAAAAGGTGCGTTTGTGTTTCACACTCACTCATTCATGAATGGATGGCGCTCGGTGAGATGCTTGAAATTAAATCAACCCCACAGAGCTCACTAAGCGGTCACTCTTAAGTGCGAACACGGTATAAGTAGAAAATTCTGAAATGAACTTTGCAATTGTTTGAATGAATAAGAAAATTTCTTTAATTGGTATACAGGGCGTTTCAAATAAAGTGTAACAGGCAAATATCCTGAAAACCGTTACCAATTAAAAAAAAACTGTTAGTGCAGTAGTATAGCAACAGACACGTGCCGAATTTCTTAGTATTGTTAAAATTGATGTTAGACGCCAAAAGAGAACCCACGTGATTTTTATCTCAGAAACCAAAAGAGATGGAGTAAAAAGTCAATTAGAAATTTGTAGAGCATGGTTGAATTAGTCTGAAAATCATTATTCCAGAATAGCTTTATCTGGCTAATGTTTGAGAAAATTTAAGACAAATATTTTGTGAAACTCTTAAATTTATGTGGAATAGTGGTTTCTTTTTATTCTTTCTTAATTGCTTGTTATTCTGGCCAAAGGACCAATTTGCTGCTGAATCATGGAAATTTTGCACTTCACCCCCCCCCCCTCTTCCATAAATTCCTCTTATGCAACATAGTGCAAAAACTGTGTCAGTTTAAGGGCCTGTCCAGTAATATCGATCATGACTAACAGGTATGATTGGTCATGCCAAAAGATATACTAAAAGTCTATAGCCTGCAACTGACCGAGCCATCCTACAAACCTAAAAATCGTGATCGGAAATCAAAAATTATTGCCGCAACTGCCCAAAAAATTTATAGAGGCAGTGGCAATCAGCAGAGCTTTCAACATGGCGAAGCAAGCATTTACGCTTACAAATGTGGACACTGCGAAAGCCAATCTTATAGCAAATAAGAGTACAATGGTAGAACAAAGATGTATACATGGCTCGACAAATTCCAAAGATCTGAATAGACAGTTGGCTACCACTGCAATTTTCATGATAGCCAACCGAAACATGATATAACCTAACCTAACCCCCCACCCTACACACACTTGTGCAGCTTAAAGAGAACCATGACCACACATGATTTCCGGAATATTAAAATAGCCAAAAATTGAATCTTAGAAATGAATAAATATGGCAATTTTATTGAAAGCAGCTTACTGTTTGTACATCTCTATGTACTGATGAGATTTTTTTAAACATCGAAACTTGACATTGATGTTTGATTGGATGTGCCTTGCACTTCACATCCCCCATCGGCAGCCTTGTGGTGGTTGCCAATAGCACTTATGAGCGCAGGGGTGCTTGTGCGTTTTCTTGAATTAAGCATTATTTATTATTTTTTTTATATAAAGCAATGGGGAAGAATGTATTACATTTCTCAAGCAAAACACCAGATGGCGAATTGTACTACCCATCCTAAAGCAGCCATTTTTAATGATAACCTACGGGGAGAACGGCGGTTTTAATTGAAATTTTTATAAGTACGAGGGGAAACAATTCGGTTTTCAAAGATTTATTAAAATTCAATAATAAACGAAAATTGTTAAAAAAAAAAATCTTTTTAAGTGCCAGATGGATTTTCTTATGAAAATTCGCATAAAAAATACCGCTTTTTTTAAACTTCATTTTGCTGAGCAACATAATTTATTAATTCCATAAAAATGTTTAGCCTGGCATTTTTTAATTTGAGAAAGCAATAGCTGTTGCAAATTGTTAAATTTTCACTTCTGTTAAAATTTTTATTAAAAATTTATTTTAAAAATTCATTTTAATTAAAAATAAGAACGTGTGAAAAAGTGATAGATATCAATAAAGATAGTGAGACATTTAATATTTTTAACATCACCATTTTTATTAATTCAGAGCAAATTCACATTAGAATAATAATGATCATTTTACAACGTTCTTTAACATAAGAATAAGGATTATTTACATATAATCATGTCGACAAAGAACCATAGAATGAAGCCATAGAATGAAAATCGAAATACCTCTTGGTCCACAATGAAATGAAAAAAACAAACCCTAGAAAAGTTTTTTCGATCACACGTACACGACAAATGTCTTATTGGCAAGAATGGATAGAGGTATTGGCTTGATCATGTGCTAGGTGGTGCCAGGAACACGTGGAAACTGGGGCAATTCAATTGACAGTAGTAGTTTCCGAAGTGGAATCGGATAATTCACTACTTTCAGACTCTGTGGAAGAATCCATAACAGAGTTGGCATCTTCTTTCAATTCCACTAGCACAGCCTGTGCTAATTTTTTTAATTGAGTTGTTGTGAGTTCAAATGAGACCACGTTGAAACAGATCTCACACAACCACTTTATCCTAAAAATCCTTTCACACAATACTGATTGAAATTGATCGTATCATGTGACTCGGATCAGTGGTGGTCATCGGATGTCTGTATTACTGGACAGGCCGTTAGAAAGATTAGATCAGGTCTTTTTGAAGAGAAAGATTGCTAAACAAAAAAAAAATAACTTTTTTTTTTAAAATAATATCTTTTAGTATACAGGGTGTATCAGGTTCGATGGTTAAAGTTCCTTATGCAAAATGTTCAAAACTCAAATGTTAAGGGTCTAAACATCACGCAAAGTTTGCTGAAAACCTGTCGAAAACGTCATTTAATCTCAACAATTGCCGCCGATTTAATTTAATCGCCCCTTTGAATTTAATGAACTGCTGGTGCGAAAAGTTCATAAATGATGTAATGACGCAATTTAAATTTTGAGTTTTCGATAAGTTTGTAATCATGCAAAGGATCACGCTAGGTTCTTTATGACCATCGAACCTGATACACCCTGTATATCAATATTAATTCAATATTATTATGCATTGTTTTCTTAATAGTAATTTTACCAATTTTTAACTTTTGATGAAAGTAATGAAGTAAAGAATTTATTGGTAAATGTTGGTTGGTTATTTGGTGCACTTGATATACAGGGTGTCCAAAAAAGTCTGGTAACATGGCAGATATCTCAAAGCTGCCAGGTAGGAGAGATCTGATGAGTGTGGTTTATAAGTAATATAGGGGTGGGAAATTCATTGCTGTACTCAAATTTGACTTTGACTCCCAAATTTAAGGTCATCCATTTGCTAACTCAAAAATTATTAAAGATAGAGAAGAATTTCCGATTGCTACCCTGTAGAGCAACACCACATTACTGTCCAGTTCCCACGAAAATGCCCCTGAGTTTTTGAAAGTGCTCACTGCGCGCGCTGCAGTAGTGGACGAGTCCACTGGACTGATAGGGAGGGTTACGTGCAGCAGGCTGCAACTGCTGCTTTCCGGATCTTTCCCGTTTCCCTGTTCAACCGCACTGAAAATTATAAAGTTCATCAATTGATTACTTTATAACTCTACATTGATGAAATCATCAAATTCGAAGAGAAAGCGTGGTGAAACTTTGCGCCCCCTCCATGCATGTGACAAGGTTCCCTATCAGTGCTGTGGACTCGTCCACGACTGCAGCACGTGCAGTGAGCACTTTCAAAAAACTCAGGGGCATTTTCGTGGGAACTGGACAGTAGTCTAAAAATAATTTTTAATCACACCCTTCCCCTTGAAAGATTTTGAGAAAATGGGTGAGAAAGTCACTCAAGGCCAGGTTGGGCTGAGGTTTCTAACACATTTGAATTGCAGTGAAGCACACAGTTGGGAAGGCTCATTAAGTGATTGACCTTGAGTGACTCTTTCTCACCCATTTTCTCAAAATCTTTCAAGGGGAAGGGTGTGATTAAAAATTGTTTTTAGACCAATGTGGTGTTGCTCTACAGGGTAGCAATCGGAAATTCTTCTCTATCTTTAATAGTTTTTGAGTTAGCAAATGGATGAACTTAAATTTGGGGGTCAAAGTCAAATTTGAGTGCGGCAATGAATTCCCACCGCTCTATTACCTATAAACCACACTCATCAGATCTCGCCTACCTGGCAGCTTTGAGATACCTGCCATGTTACCAGACTTTTTGGACACCCTGTATAATCTTAAATCATTATCTTCATATTTTGAGATTAAAAATGCCCATTTACTTTAATAAAGCAAGAGAAATGATATCGTGCCTGGTAAAAATAAATGAAGTGAGTGCCATTATAGCGAGTCACAAGATCTAAGGGACAAAAGAAACATGCCTAAAACTATAAAAATAATTGCAGTTGGTGACAAAATAATTTTAAATCTGTAATTTTTATATTAAGATTTAAAACAGCTTTAGAGATTTTTTTGGATTTTGGTTAGCAAGCTGGCTCCCTCCCTCTGCTGAGGGGTAGTTCCAACAGCATATTTTCAGTAAGATGCCACACAGTTGCAGTCGATCCAGTTTTATTTTGTGCAAGATGTAAACAAAATCACATGATGAAGTGAGTTTACATTGGCTGACCAAGCCTTTCAACTTCGTGTCCCAGAGTGCTCATGAAAATGTAGTTCGCAAAAGAAAACGGGAAATTGATTTAAAACTATGACTTCTGAATAAGACTGAAAACATGTAATGATATTTGATATTTATCGTGATAAAAACAAAATAAATTACACACAAATTGTTCAATTCTTAAAGAAATAGATTAAAAAAAAATACACTGGAGAACTCAAGTGACACACGACATTACAAAAATCACTACCGTGAGATGTAAGAGATTAAGAAATTAAGTCTTCTCCATGGTCAGGATTAAATACGTCGTGCAGGGAAAAAAAATCTGCCTTGTTGATAAGAAGACAAAATAAATGATTATTTGAAAAGCAAATGAAGGCCGCTTATAACACATTCTGTGACAAACTGAATACAGTATATGATGTTTATTTGTTCCTAGACCCAAACACTTTTATTTAAGGTGCATCCTACTTTTAATTTATTGAAATATCAACAATACAGGATGGACCAAAAAATCTTCGCCACTGAAAATTTCTAAGTCCCAGGACAATAGATTTTGCAATAATAGGTATAGGCACCGTCAGATTCAACTAACACCTCCAAGATAGAAAATTTAGCACTATGCAGTGAGGCAGGTGGCAGCAGCTCCCGTAGACTCAACATTGAAAGGCCGTGTTAAAGCAAGCATTTTTACTTACTTTGCTTTAAACTGTTTGTTTTGTATTCGTGAAAATTTCGTTTCATTTCCAGAGATATTCAGATGGTGAATCAAACAGAAAAAGGTTAGCATAATTCCCTGTTTTATTAACCCCACTGGGGTGATAAGAGATTTGCTGTGGGTCCGATTTAGTCGCTGGATGCATAAGATGTATAGGAAGTAGGAATTAGCGCCTACGGGTGTTATTGTTATTATTATCATTATTATAGTTACTCCCCCATCGAATTCTTGTTTGATGATTCGATCATCTTCGTATGACGCATTGTACGATTACATGTAGTACATACGGTTTGAACTCCCCCTCCTATTCCCGTGAGAGACCCATTTCCTAGCAACTTTCTACCGTGTTTAGTCGGTGTATCTCGGAAATTCTAGCGCTGAAATGGTAGGAGTATTCGTACAAGTACTTCTTTTTAGTAGGTAGTACTTGTACTTTCATTGGATGCTTCAATAGCCTTCGTATGATCACCTACTTTTTAAGAATCCTACGTTTAGTCCGACCCCTGCCACATTCAGAGATGAATTTATTTATCCATTTACTTAAATTACATTACATTATATAGATGCTTTAATAACCTTTATTCAATATCGGTAAAGCTTCGTGATTATTCAGTATATATTTAAAATGCCAAGGGTTTTCCCCATTTTCAACTTCACCATCCATTCCAAGTAGAGGGCTTTGTTTCGAGGAAATTTATGAAAGCATATCTTTTTTCCTCGCCCATAGCGGCCAGAACATCCTGGCGCACCACAATATCGTACCATTTTCTGTTAAAAATAGTAGTTTGCTTTTGCTTCAGCAGAATTTGCTAGTTAACGTTCGGTAAATTTCTACCAGTTTCATTTTTCCCAGTACGTGTTCCTGGAGCTGGCTGGCTAACTGCCTCACTGCACGGCCATTAAAGCTGAAACGACAGTAGCGCCACTCAACCTTGATGGTAGTTGTTGGTGACCATATTCAACAGTAGGTTTATTCAACTGTTATTTGTCACCCATTCACAGCACACTTATTGCTGATTAAACCTGCTGTTGAATAAACTTATTGTTGGTTAAACCTACTGTCCTGGGACTTAGAAATTTTCAGTGCAGAGTTTTTTTTTTTGGTCCACTCTGTATTTTTAAAATTGATAATGATTATTTGAAGACAGATTGCAACACATTCTGTGACGAATAAAGTAATTTTAAACATGTTAACTCTTTTATAAGTTCGCAAATATTTGTAATAATTTTTTATAATAGGTAATCATAAACTTTTTAATATATAAAGCTCTAATTCCAACATCTGAGATGAACTTATGATGGAAAGCAAAAATAAAAAATTCTACATATATTTTTCTCACTTGCTTTTCATTAAAATAGATGCTATTTTCTTTTTAAATAAATTGTAAAAACCCTGAAGAGTTTCAATTGCTTGAGAGCATAAGGGATCACTGGATTAAAGGATAGAAAGATAAGGATTCACATGGCCTTGCTAAGTAAGGTATATCAGGGAGAAGCTAAATCAGTTCCTCCAATCACAGGATCCTGCGCAGAGATATGTGATTATACAATGGAATCAAGCCAAAAACTGTGGACACAACTATAGAAAGAAAAATAACTCCAAAACCACTATTCCACATAATAAATGTACATCTGAGTCATTAAAATTTATTATGTGGAATAGTGGTTTTGGAGTTATTTTTCTTTCTATATGTGATTATGTTTTGTTTACATCTTACGCAAAGTAAAGCTGGACCAAGTATACATAAGATCAGGTTTCTGCAACAATTTCACTTTCTGTATTATTGATAACGATAACACTTCCAAGCTTACTTCAGAAATTAGCTCATAAATATGCATAAAAAATGACCACTATTCTAATTTATGCAAAAGTAAATACAAGGAATGTAATGGAAAGTTATGTAATGTACAGTTCGTCTACTATATCTTTATCTGTGGGCCAATGTGTTGCCATGGATAACGGGAGAGGATTAACATGTAACCTCTGTTCAAGGTCACCTTTAATTCATGGTAATCTAATCAAAGCCCCTTAATCCTATAGGCTTTGGCCAATTCAGCTTGGATTGAAATCATTACAGCATACCTGTAAAGATGGGTGCTGGTAGTTGGAGGCTAGTGACTGTGATTGGCTGCATTTGAACTTGAATGACATTTAGTGCTCAGACAAGGTCACACTCCTAGCTATAGTAGACAGACTGTAGATGGAAAGCCTATTTTATGCCTCAGTACAATTTGAATCTGTCTAAGGTGGAAAGTAAATTTTAAATAAAGACTTTCTAGCTAGGAATTCTCTGTTTGACTTGTTTATAAGATTAATATGTTATGACTGTATTAATTTATAAATTTGGCAATTAAGGACCCCTAAGGTGGATTACATTGCTTCTAACTTGCAGTCATTTCTACATGCCTGTAGAGTTCAGTTCCATATATTTATATTGCAGTTGTTATACTTTTGCCATATAATTGATTATATGTTAACCAAAATGCATCTAAATAAATGTGTAATATTTATTGCAGAAAGTGACTTAATTTTATTATGGATCCATCAAAGTCCATCAATAGAGGATTTTCTTAATTTATCTTGCACTTAAAAAAGATCCTTGTATATTCCTTCAACTCACCTAAGATTTCATCCTGGTCCCTTGGGACTTTGCTTTAGACAGGTTTCACTATATTATTGAGCTTGCATGTTACTTTATGCAATGAGGTGTTTGAAATAGATTTAAGTTTTAATAAGATGGCTGTTGAAACCACTTAATCTTGATTTTATTTGTTTTGTTTCTAGGCAACACTTGATCTTGTTCAAGCTCAAGCAAATAATCCAGAAAATTTGAAAATATTATTCAGCTCTCTTGTTCTTATTGCTAAGTTATTTTATAGCCTAAATTTTCAAGTAAGTGTTAAAATTCCACATGATCAAGACTAGAAATTCTAGTGTGCGACTTTTTAGAATTGCTTGATAAATGTTTATACACGTATTAACTACCGTATATACTCATTTTATTGCCGACCTCCTATTTTTTTGGCCCGACAATTGGGAAAATTGATTGATCCGTTTTGTTGCCAAGGAGCAAAATTTACACAATCTCCTTACTGATAAGTCAAAAAATAATCAAATAGAAATATGTGAAGAGACTAATTTTATTCAGTTATTGATAGTATTTTACTGGTTGGCCAACTGTGACATCAGCGGTATAAAGGTGTACATTAATCAGGAACAAGAAAAATTGTTTACTACGAATAATGGTCGAGTTTTTGCATGCTATTCATAATCAAAATAATGTGGAATAAATTTCTCGGCAATAAAACTAGTATATATGGTAATTTTAATTTCAAATTTTTAGTGTATCATAATAATGATCATACATTTTTATGTGTGTTTAATGTCACTGGAATATTTAATTATAAGAATGAACTCGTTTACATTTAATGATAAAAGAAGATCCCATGCTGTATTTATTTTCCAGCAGCAGCAAACTTTTCTAAAGAGTATACCAGGTGTTCAATTTATCTGAAGACATTGAAATATCTCGAGAACCACACATCGGATCAAAAAAAGTGTGGAATGAAAAATGTTCGTCTCGAAGGGGGACATCT
>JAHWFO010034527.1:0-10417 GCA_023313115.1 Rhysida immarginata
CGCCGCGTGCTGGTGGTTGGCTGTTGATTGACAATGTGTAATGCAGCGTCTTCTACCACAGCATTCAAACGAGGCACGGGGCCTCCAGCTTCTCGCTTGAATCCCTGTTAAGTTACAATAACGTTATCAATGTACCGGTACTTTGGAAAATGATTTACATGGGTTTCAGTTGATGTTTTCACATACCTGATGAGTTCCCGTTTCACGTAACTTACGGTCTACAGTGCGAAAAGTCTCTTAAGTATGCTGCCAGTGCATTATCACGAGCTTCGCCAAAACACATGTACATGTCGGCTAACTCGTTGTTGTCAAACTGATCCAAAAGAACAGTGTACCTTGAAACGATTGATGACTGAAGTAAGTTGAGGAAAAGCTTGTCAGTGCTTAAGAAACAAGATAAATACAGAGGGTTGTTTCAAGTTTATGGTGACGATTGTTAAAACGTCGTAGCACGGGTTTGAAATGCACGAGGCTCAAGAAATTTTACACGTGCAACAGTCAACGGCGCAGTTTTTCTGGATGACGTGCAGCTTTTCTCCTTCGCCTCTACCGGGCTTGCGATTTGCGACCACAAGTGTCTTATATTACTTTAATCGCCTGAATTTCGTCTACGTCGTAGTGTAGTTTTTTTAAAGGAGATAAGTTACACCCTGTATATCAAACAACTCGTTACGACGTGTCATGAATGAAAATAACGCATAAATAATGATAGTAGAAATTGGTTCAGTAGCAATTGGTTCAATGTTAAGATATGCCATGTATTTTTTGCATATTTAACTCCTAACGAGTTGTTAGGCCTATTTTCATGCGTATTTAATTTATTTATTTATTTATCGCACTCCGAGGGAGTAATAACCAGTGATACAATAATGAAGTTAGCTTTATATAAAGAACAAATGAGGGTGAAGAGACAAAATTTGCTTAATTTGCAACAAGGGCTTAATTTGCTACCTCGTCAATACTGACATTTCAAAAGCCTTTAATACAATTGATCGACAATTGTATCTTCAGCATTTGACCCATCTTGAAGTGGATCCCGTTACCCATAATCTGGTTCAGGATTATTTTAAACAAAGGATTAATTACATACACCATGAGAATGAGGTAATTGAGTATCCCTCTAACAGGGGTCTGATGCAGGGTTCCCCCACAGCCACAGTCTTCTATGCGGCAGCTGATATTTATAAATTGCCCCTCAACTGCCTGATAAGTTCATTTGTGGATGATAACTTTTTATACAAAGCTTGTGCGGTGGATCAGCAGAGTACTGGTTTTCAACAAATCCAGGATGATATCACTTAACGGATGGTATACAGCTCATGGGCAAAATTTTAATCAGGCTAAAACAAACATACTGCTGATAGATAAGAAAAGCTTGAATCTGAACTGTTCATGTAAAATCTTAGGAGTTAGTATTGATAACCAGCTATCTTTTAGAGAGGCTATAGAATCCTTGATCGTTGACCTTAACCGTATGAGGTATCTGTGTAAGAGCCTTAAGAAAATACTTAATCGTAAAGAAATGATTCAGATCATCAAATCTACTCTTCTGCCTAAGGTTGAATATGGCAGTTTGTTTTGGTGGACTGCTTCTAAAATACTTATTACAAGGGTGCAAGTTGCTTATAATAACGTAATTCGTACTGCATTTGGTCTCTCTAAATATACTTCCTGCTCTCAGATATGTGACAATTATGGCTTACCGACTATGCTCATGTTAATAGAATATACTAAAATGAAAGAACTATACTACGCTTTGTGTGATGAACAACATCCTTCCCATTACGTTAGAGCTTGGTTAATTAAATCGCCTAATGTGAGACAGACACAGAGATTTAAATTGGTTCCGGCGGACATTATCTCCAGTTTTCGATAGCGTTTTTTCTTTTAAAATGCTGTCTCAACCAGGAATTCTTTCCCTTATGACGTGAGGTACCAAATCATAAATTGTACCTCAAAGTCGTGTAGTAATCATAAAATTCATGCGCATAGATTGATTTTAGAAGCATTAAATCACAAGTGATGAAATATAATATAACATATCCCATTTTTAGGGATGCAATGATTATAAATAATAATAATAATAATAATAAATGATGACAAAAGAAAGAAGTAAAAACTACAACGAACAAAAAGGAATAATAATACAAAAGTATAACAAGTTGAAACTAAACACTTTTATACTTAACATAGTTACTTAAAATGTATTTTTACAAGATTGAATTAAAATGTGAGCAGTTTAAAGTACATTTAAGACGAGAACAAGTATAAATTTGGGCACTAACATAGAAGGGCAACTGATTCCACATACCGAAAGTATTATATGGGAATGTTCTTGCCCTAAAATTAGTGAGTCTAGGTAATATAAAAACATAGCGTTGGGATATACGAAATTCAATAGAGCTATGAAAATAATTAATAATGAAATGACAAGAATCATCGTTGTTAAGAAGAGCATTGGCAATGGTCTTCAGCTTGCAATAAGCAATAAAAGCGTGATGAAAAATAGGAAAGAAAATTCCGCAGCCCGAGATCGAACCAGGAACCTTTGGCTCGGACCGCCAACCAATTGCGCCACTGCGGCCATGAAAGCATTACGCTATTTACATGACCTTAAGGCTTGGTTAGAGCAGTTACCTAGTTCGCCGGCTGGGACTAACTTTCCTAAGGCGAAATTCTTTAAGAATAAATCATTAGATGGTCTGTGAGGAGTTTTTAATGGTTCGCCTACCTCACTGTTCGAAATAATGATGAAAAATAGGAAAGAAAATTCCGCAATTGGTTAGCGCGTTGGCGGTCCGAGCCAAAGGTTCCTGGTTCGATCCCGGGCTGTGGAATTTTCTTTCCTATTTTTCATCATTATTTCGAACAGTGAGGTAGGCGAACCATTAAAAACTCCTCACAGACCATCTAATGATTTAATAAAAGCGTAATACGGAAGTAGTCCGACTCGATAACAATGTTCTGAAATAGATTGATATATGCTTAACCTAAAGGCAGTACGTATGCATTGATTAACCACTGTTTCCAAGGTATTGATACGAAATCTAGTTGAGGTTGACCATAAAGAGATGCCATATTGAAGTACAGCATAGACATGTGATTGCAATATTGTTACTAACTCTCTGGTGCTAAGTAATTTACTTAGGCGATAAAATAAGAAATATTTCTTTGTAAATTTAGAGATTAAATAATGTATATGAAACTTAAAGATCAAGGAGGAATCAAAATGGATACCGATAATGCAAATGGAACTATATCGAAGGTAATAATATCAGTTTTGTCTTTATTTAAGGTCATTTGACGATCACGATATCATTCATCGATTTTAGCGATATCCATCTTTAATTTCTCCATGTCAGCATTTAACGATTCATGTTCACTTTGAAGATATATGAAATTGTCATCAATATAAGTTACAAGATTGCAATTTAGTTGTAACTCAAATAAGGAATGGGAGAAGATCGAGTAAAAAAGGGTAGAGAACCCGGAGCCTTGTATAATGTGATGGGTACTTAACTACATTTAAGTGATTATGATGGTCTCCTATACAAAAATAGCGATGCATGAAATATGAATGGCATAGACGCAAGGCATTGCTGCATATTTTATATTATACTTGTCATGAAGCAACTGCTTACGAGGTACAGTATCGAAGGCTTTGGATACATCTGTTTTCGCAAGAATTAACAATTCTTTATCATCTAAGGCTTCAACAATTTGTAGATAAATGTGCGTTAACAAAGAATTACAACTTCTATTACTACCATTATCATATTGATGTGTATTTAACAAAGGCAGAATATAGTTCTTCAATTGAGTAAAAATTGCATTTTTAATAGGGTGAAAAGCTGCAATGGGTCTAAAGGATTTATAGTCTTCGGGTAGACCTATCTTTTTAAAAATTGGGGTGATATATGCAATCTTCCAAGCGTCTGGATATATCGAGGTGTCGATTATCCGATTTGCTAAATTGCACAAAGTGGTATAAAGCGAGGCTGATGGGATTTTCAAATGACTGCCTGCAATTAAGTCATTAGGTATTGCCGATGAGGATTTGAGTCCGGTAATAGTACATTTAATGTCTGATAATTTCCATAAACAGATGCCATATTGAATGACTGAAACGGTGGTGAATTTGGAAAATTTAGATATTGTTTTATGGTGCTAGTGGTAATATTATTATTAGGAAAATTACACCACGATAAATAGGCGCTGTATTGTGTAGGTTTCAATTGAATTGAGTTTTTAGACGAAGCGCTTTTCAGTAAGGCCCATAAATTAAGACGTCCATCTCTTTGCTTATATAGATTTCGTTTATTAAGGCGGACTTGATTTTTAAAAGCACGAGAAGCCATCTTTCAATTATGACGAATAAGATCAGATAGATTCTCTTTAAATAGGACATACGTATGATTTTTTAGTGACTAATATATTTTTAGCTGATCGGACCACCATGATTTGACGTGATTTGACAAATTGGTATCTTTAGACATATTGTTATCAGTAGCTAATTCGTATTCTTGACTGCTGCCCCCATTAGATCACTCGACAACCTTGCCCTCGTTTTACTCGCGAATACATGACGTCAGCTCCGGAAAATTTACGAATATTACCGAATTAATTAATAAATAAAATAATAAATTAAGGAAATGTTTATTAATTACATATTTTTACTAGATGGGACTTAGCTAATTTAATAATCTATTTTTAAAAAATAAGTTTGTTTAGAAACTTGGAATCCATTCAATTGTCGTCTGCTGCTACTTTGTAGGAAGTAGTTCCATTGCTTTCGTGCGAAATGGATTCGTGCGTATTGTTGAGTGGTGAAGGAAAGAAGTTCCGTCAAGTGCATTAATACACACACACACACTGCTTTAACTATAGTGTAACAGTAGAGCCTTTGTATGATTTTGTGCGCTCAATTTTTTTCGTTTTCGCAGTTTATTTTGAAATAAACAAATTTCGGTTTTTCTCATGTTGCAAGCATCAATATTTAACTTTAGGTTAGTAATTTTTTAATTTTGTGTAAAACTGAGGTGCAGGTTCGGATAGTTCCTTTATGAGTACGAGACCAGCTCATATCAAGATTAACTACAAGTTTACCTTCTTCCATTCATGCATGATGCAGCAAAGACAACAAAAACATGGTTGACAAAAAAGAAGGAAGGAAAAAAATCGCTATTCCACGTAAATGAATTTTCTAATATAAAAGCTCATATACATTTCGAAGCTCTCTGTCTCCTTCATCAGTGTGAAACAACAAGCTCTCTGTCTCCTTTTTCAAACTTGTTGTTTGCCGATTGCTCAATAGTGGTTTCTTTTCTTCCTTTCTTGTTAACCTAGTGCCCAGTTTTGGCTGTTTATATGCAGAGTGTTCCAAAAAGTAGAAAGGTGCGGTTTGCAGCATAATGTCACGCTCCCAACATGTCATTGACGCATGGGGCGGACATATCGAACGTATGCTGTAATCAAACAAAAACCTTGCCTGCTTGTTTAAAACAATAAAACTGGTTTTAAAATCTCCATTTGTCATTCCACAGCGCCACATTTTCACCTGGTGGTGAAAATTTGCACTATTTTTTTTCGGAATTCTTTCCTCAATGGTCGGAATAGCCTACATTTCAATTTACATCACAATCGGTTCATTAGATTGGGCTCCAGAGGACTCCGAGTAGGCGAACTTATTTTGTAACCACCCTGGACTTATTTTTGTTCTGCGTATTTAATGACTACAATTGACTAGATTTTAGAGATCGAGTTACAAATGATTAATCACTCAAGAATTCTGGTAATTGTCAATTCGATGTTTGGAAGTGATAAAATTGCCAGTCCAATACTTTCCACTTGTTTGCTCTAGGCAGTAAATCCTCTCGATTAAGCTCCTTCAAAATTTGAACGCAAAATTCAAATGAAGCGGCAGCCCATAAACCCGTCTTTTTACCTAAAAGACTTAATATTTTGAAATTTACCAGAAAGCACACTAATGGTGTTCTTAATAAAAAGTAATGTAAATTTTTAGATGTTTTTTATGCTAGAGGGGAACCCGATAAAGAATGCATTGATGATGTCGCGGAATAAATTACGTGTGGATATGTTTCCTAGGAAGGAAAATAAGGGGGCAAACATTTTTAGATTACGGTAACAGATGACTGATGCAATCGGAATTTCCCCCGCAGAAACCATTAGTTTTGATCAGAGGGATTTTTTTAGTTTTTTGTTTTGTTTTTTTCTTCATATCGCTTTTGATTTCATTTCAGGAAAATATATTTTTCTTCATTTATCTCTTAGCTCGAATTATGTTTTTTCTTAGTTCATCTCAGTCTTTCCCAAGATTGTAAAAAAAAAAAAAAAAAAAAAAAATCTGAAAATGAGACGTCCTTCTTCCACGTTCTTTTCCCATCCATCTTTTCGGCTGTGATGATTGAGCATTTCGATAATTAAAGAGGAGGGAGAGCTCTGAAATTTATTGCCATATGAAATTTATAAAAAAGAAAAGCATTAAATCATTTTTATTGTAATGGATTTTATCTCGAATTATAAATCAAACTTTTATGGCATACATTTAAGGAGAAAATTAAATTTCCCTCCGCTCGTGTTTACAGTCCATCGGTTGAGAAGGGAAGACAACTTCATAATGAGCTATTGGTAAGTTAATTGGAATTCAAAATTGAGTGACACTGGTAACTGGCTTTTAGAAAGCAACTTTACACAGTTTGGAGAGAAGCCAAGATTCTAATGGTGTGGCCTGGTCTGAAAATTTGAGTAGTGCTTTAGGGAATTGACCTTTTATTAAACGATTGTCTTGTGGCAAATGCAATAGTCTAAGTGAGCGCCAACTGGTGGCTTTAATATTACACAGTGTGTGGATTTAATTAAATTTTTTTTTAACAGTTGCACATGAGCATCTAAAGTTTTAATCCATGAGCATCTAAAGACTGCTTGAAGTTCATACATAGACGGACACGTAATATTAGAAACAAAGAAATGTGCACCCCTTCAAGGCACACGCATAGTTCGCCCCAACAACGATAACACATTGCAAAATTTGCATAACAAGCTGAGAAAGCTTTAAAGCTGGTGCATCAATCGGCAGGTGCACGACCCTCAAGATGGGTAAACGTCCGGATTTCACGGAAATCCAAAAAACGGCGCGATTTGTGAACTGTTCACGGTCCGCTGTAGTGAAGGTGTACAAAGAGTGGACAGCAGGGACAGAAATCGCGTCCCAACGCCATAACTGTAAAGGGTCACGAGCCATCGACCAACGGGACTCGTAAAAGGTGACAGGAGAGCCACAGTCCATCAACTGACCACCAGATTCAAGAGTGGTGCCAACAGACGTGTATCCGACATTACCGTTGAACGCACCCTGCTATGGATGGGCTTGAACAGTCGACTCATGGTTGCTACACCCATGTTGACCAGGGGTCATCGTCAACGACGACTAGACTTTGCACATGAGCACCGCCATTGGACCACAGACGAGTGGGCTAAGGTCGCCTTCTCCGACGAGTCAAGGTTTTTGCTCCATAAGAATGACGGACGATGGCGAGTGCGTCGTGAACTCCATGAAAAGAGACTGCAGGAGGCTATTGTGGGCCGGAAACAAGCTGGTGGGGGTAGTGTGCATGTGTGCTTCTGCTGGGAGCAGTTAGGTCCATTGATCCGTCTAGAGGGCAATTTGAATGCCTGTGGCTATCTGTCAATCATAGCTAATCTAACTTTCCTGATTTGGCAACCGATCAACAACCGGTAAGCTCAGTTCTACGGAGCAGGTAAAAACCTTTTTGCACCCGACTGTACATCTATACCGAATAAAACTTTTTTATGGAAAAGTGGAAGATCGTCTCACATTTTCTTCTTATGTATGTATCCACAGTTTTAGTTACTTTGCAGCTAAATGAAACGCAGCAACTTTGGGGTTTCTTCTTTCCAGCATTTATAATATCCATACGGCTGAAATTGGTATGTCTTTCGTGTATGGGCCACTATATTTGTCATCTTTGACGAATTGCTGAACAATCTCATTGGAAGCAATTTAGGCCAGTATTGCAGTTAGAAGAGGAAATTGGTCTAATAATGCAATATGGTAGACTTTATTATAGCCGATGCATTTCGGTAAGATTACCGTCATCACGGGCAAAGGACTACAGGGAATACAGAGCAAAACCTGTAGAAAGGGTGGGTGGGGGGACATAGAAGATATTTTCAGGTCGTTGCGTATCAAATGTCGGATTTCGAGGTGGGTTCCGCGCTTCAGCACGGTTTCAACGTTTAGTAGCAAGTACCCATAACAAAGTGGTACATTCCCAGAGATAAAGCTATCAGCGACCAGCTGCCTGAAATTTGCATGTCTGCGATGATATTTAATAGCGTTTGAACCCAAGCGAAGATAGTCATTGGACCAACCAATCACCCACAATCACCATAACACAATTGGGCACGGAACCTAACTGACGCCAAAACATGCCTTTTATTTGCTTTTCCGCACGAAAGTGAATGTGTGTATGGTAATTTATGTTAATTTTTTGATTTGCATGCTTTACATGTGGAAATATCAACATTCAGTTTTCCTTGTGCAGTGTGACTGTTTGTAAGCTACAAACAGTTCGCCACGTGAATGTGGGTGATTGGTTGGTCCGATTTGGATGATTTTTTTTGTTTTGTTTGTTTTTTTATGCTGAACAAGATTGCAATTGGGTTTTTTTCTCTATCCCTTACGGTTTTTGAGATAAATTTTGAATGTGTCCTAATTTGCATATTTGGGATGATGAAAAGTGCACCATGGCCACCCACAACTTCCTATTCATTGGATTCGTCAAAATTGACATATCTGCTTCGGTTTCAAAATATAAAAGGGGGGGTTCAGACTCTTGTATTCACCCTATATAAAGAGCCAAGTCGATAATAAGGCTAGAAAATGGAACAAAAAATAAAAAACTAAAATTCAAGAAAATGAAATGGAAAATCCTCTGGGATTGATGCCTTATCAGCATTTATAACTTATTAGATCCTCTTTTACGGATTTCTCATCAATATTTTCTATTGCTTGTCAATCGCAGAGCTCTTGCAGGGTTTGAGAAGCTGAATTCAATTGCGTCCTTAAAATGTGCTTAGTCTTAGTTCCCTGCGGCTACAATTTCTTTTCTCATCTCAGAAAGGGACCTCACGGGAATTCAAGAGAAATGAAGTAAAGCAAGTTTGGGTCAATCAGTTTTCAGATATGGGGATGTAATTTCATCTGCGTATGTACAGAATGCTATTATGTATTAAAAAATTGACAAGTTCCAAACTGACTCGGGAGGCTTCACCGTTCACTTCTTTCTAGTCTTGAGAATTTCGCAAACGCGAATAGTAAGAAAGGAATTAGCAAAACAAGACGGCTGGCTAATTAAATTCTGTTCTCTTTCATCTCCTTCATTTCATTAGAAAAGTCGCTAGAAAGGGGCTCAGCAGTCGTTATCCGTGCTTAACCCTTCTGTATTCGACGTTTCGTTTGTTCTTATCTCTTTACCGTGCAGTCGTCCCTGTGAATATATCGCTGAATGTATCTGAATAGATGAAGTCATTTTGAGCTACATGATGTGAAGCAAAATTATGAAATGAAATGCGCACTCCTTCAATGCGGTCATATTCATAATGTCATTTTTCAACGGAAGTCAACCTTTCGTATCTTCGAGTTAATCAATTTTCCGGTTTTAGATAAAAACGCTTCTATAGAAACGCGAGATCCTTGGAATGATTTCAGAATAGCGTTTTATTCAATTTTTATTCGTCGTGATTGGAAACATTAAATTTAGTGTTTCTCATCCTTTTGAAGGAGGAAGCCCTATAAAATGAATAAAGTCGAAGAACTCTTTTCCGTAATTCAAAAGAGAAATTAATTTTCGATAAATTCTTCGTCCTTTTTCCTTTTTTTTTTCTTTTACTGCCGAATAAAAACCAATCGATATATTCGCTCTTAAGGAAAATGAAGCGAACCGTTTCACTCGCTTTCTCGGATTTCTATAAAATTTTGATGTGCTTTTTTAATCGACATACACGTATTGTATATATAAAAATATTAATAAGAAATTATACATGAATATTGTTGCATCCTTATACAGGGTGTAAATTTTAAGTTGACAAAGCAGAATAACTCGAAAAATAAGCTTCACACGAAAAAATGCGTATAATCCAAAGTTGATTATTTTCGAGGGGGCATCTGCTGGTGCTAAAATTAGCCCACCCCCCCCGGCCCCTGGGGGTGGGGCGGGGGGCAACTTTAAAATTTCAAATGGGAACCCCTATTTTTTATTGCAGATTCAGGTCCTACATAAAAAACTACGTACATTTTGTCTGAAACATTTTTTTTATTTTTGGTAGATGGCGCTGTAATTCAAGAAAATCCATTTTCTCATTTTTGCGTGGAAAT
>JAHWFO010034534.1:1981-41850 GCA_023313115.1 Rhysida immarginata
CTTTTGTAGAGCTTAGTTAACAGTGCTGCAGCACACAATTCCAATCTAGGCAATGAAATTTGCTTTATCGGTGCAACTCTTGTTTTGGCACATAATAAATGATTATTCACCTCTCCATGTAGATCTGTTGATCTCACGTAAAAAACTGCACCATATGCTACTTCAGATGCGTCGCAAAATCCATGTAACTGTAATTCCTTGTTTCGATCAATAACAAATCTTGGAATCTGAATTTTCTGTACTGATGGTAAATCATTTTTCAATTGTTTCCACTCTTTGCGTATGTTGACTGGTATTTTGTGGTCCCAATCAACGCCTGACAACCACAATCTCTGTATTATGATTTTTGCTCGAATGACAACAGGAGATAACCAACCAAGTGGATCATATAAACGTGAAATCTCCGCGAGGATGCTCCTCTTTGTCTCTTCTTCCTTGTCTGATGTACAAACATAAAGGTGTCAGTTTGGTGTTCCATACTGAACCCAATGTCTTGACTGAATCTTCAAACACAAACTGTGTCAAGGAATGATCTTCGCATAACTCTGGTGATAAATGCTGTAATACTTGTGGCTCATTTGTTGACCACTTCCTTATATTGAAACATCCACGCTGAAGTAGCTGAATAATTTCGCTGCACAAATGTTGTGCATCGCTGATGGTATCTGCTCCTGTCAGAAGATCATCAACAAAAAAATCTTGCATGACTACATTTGCCGCTTGAGGGAAATCATGAACTTCATCTTTAGCGAGCTGTTGTAATGCTCTTACCGAAAGAAAAGGCCCACATGCTGTTCCATATGTTACTGTGTTAAACTGATAGATTTTGATTGGAAGTGATGGATGCTGACGCCAAAGTATATGTTGATATTGACGATCCTCAGGCTTGATCAGTATCTGCCGAAACATTTTTTCTATATCAGCACACACTGCAAATCGATTAGATCTGAATCTTAACAAATTTCAGATATGTCATGTTGCAATTTGCCTCCAATCATTAATGTATCATTTAAAGAAAGGCCAGTTGATGTATTTGCTGATGCATCAAACACCACACGTAACTTTGTAGTAGTACTGTCTTCCTTCACAAAAAAATGATGAGGTAGATAATTGAATGTATTGCTTGATTCTGCTTGACTTGACACTTCTGTCATATGGACTAATTGTTCATATTGTTCCATGAATGTTTGATATTGTTGTCTTCGTTCTTCTGAACTGTTAAGTCGTCTTTTAGTCACCTTAAGCCTTCGTGTTGCTAACTCCAGAGAATTACCCAATTTGCTGATGTTTTCCTTAAAGGGTAGTGATACAATATATCGACCCTCTTGGTCCCGTGAATGTGTTGTTAGGAAATGTTCTTCACACTGTGTGGCTTCTTCTGTAACAAACTGTTGAGGTTGTACCTCTTCTAATTCCCAAAATTTCTGAAGATCACTAGTTAAGAGATGCGCTGAAATGGATCTTGATGACTCTTCTTTAATGGGTCCTGTGATAACCCATCCAAATTTCGTGTCTACTGCATATGTGAGTCCATTTTGTAATTTGAACTTAGCTGTTTTAACTATATCATGATAGTGATCAGCACCAATGAGTATATCAATTTGTCCTGGCATGTAGAAGTTGGGATCAGCCAGCTGTAAATGATTCAGTTCTTGCAGATCCAAAGTTTCAATTTTTTGCTTCGGCAAGAAACCACTGATCTTGTGCAAAACAAAGGCATGAACTTGCAAAGTATATCCACTTGATTCCGATTGTAAATCTAGCTGTACAAAATCTTGAGTGGAACCTAATTGTGATGCACCTATACCTGTAACATGCTCTAAAGCTCTTGCACGACGAAGACTTAAGCGTTGCGTCATAGAATCAGTGATGAATGTTGCTTCTGAGGCATTGTCCAAAAGCGCTCGACAATTGTGCCAACCTCCTCTTGCATCTTTTATCTTAATATCCAAGGTTGCTAGTAACACTTGTTTCTGATTCTTGTTTGTCAACAACGTATTTACACTAGGACCTTGCAATTCCTGTTCAGGTGTGATTGAATTTATAATCACTGATGGTGGTTCATCAGCATGAAGCAATGCATTGTGCTTCTTGTCACATTTACGACATCTATTTTTTGATGAACGACTATTTACGTAATGACTATGTCTCAAGCAGCTAAAACACAGTTTACATGTCTTTGCCATGGCTTGACGTTCCTGAGCATTTAATTTTAAGAATCTTTCGCAGTTAAATAAGAAGTGTTCCTTACCGCAGGCTGGGCAGGACAATGCTATTGAAACTGCATGCACCTTAACACTCTTGTGGTGTGTTGATTTGACATGTATCTTGGAGGGAGTGGGTGATTGTAGTCGAATTTTCTAGTGCACGACAACGTTGATCCAAAAAAATCGGCATCTTTTTAAAGGTTGGATAACGTTTCTCTGATATAGACAACTCCCACTGTTTGCGGGATTCACTGTCCAATTTTTCACTGGTGAAATAGAGAAGAATGTGATCTCATTGGTCAACAGGGACGTCCAGTACCCCTAATGCTCTAACATGTTTAGTTCTTGTATCTAATAATTTTCGTAATTCACTTGGTGAGTCACTTATAACCGATGGTTGGGTAAACAACTTCTGCATATGACAAGAGATAATTTGTCTGTTATCTTCATATCGATCTTGCAGTAACTTCCACGCTTCTGCGTAATTTGCATCTGTGGTGTCTAATGACTGCAGGAGGGTTAATGCTTCTCCTTGCAAAGAGTTTTTCAAATAATGTAATTTTAAAGCGTCAGTGATCTGGTTATTGTTATGGACAATTGAAGTAAACAAATCTTTAAAAGTAGACCAAGTCAAATAATCACTAGCAAATCTTGGTAGATCCATGCGAGGTAATTTACCATCTGCTGTTATTCTAGTTGCCTCCGTATTCATGTTTTTAATAGAATTGTTCATTAAATTTTGACTTACATTCTGGGGTTGTATCTGGTGGATTAATTTCTGAAAGCCTGCCTTGGTGTTCAGGTACTTCTCCTCCACTCTGATATCCTCTGCTTCATGTGCTGCTAATTGTTCCACTGTTGCCAATTCAATTATTTTTATGTTCACCTCATTGTATTCAGTCCATGCTTGCTCCAAATGATCTGCTCGCACACAAACATCAACTATAGAAATGGCCATGGGCTGTTCACTGGATAACGATGCAGCTGCCGAGCTCAAATAAGTACTCATTCTCGTTATTTTTGCCTTGATGAGACCCCACCGTTTAACTAACTGATCCATTGTGTTAGGGTCAAAATCGAACGTTATGGGGTTGAAATGAACGTATTTGATTACTCAAACTAATCACTCACTTGACAATCGAATTCCATTGTAGAAATCACTGTTTCTGAACATCCGGCTCGAAGGACCAAAAACATGTATGTTTGCTATGTTAATGACACTAAATTAAACATTGATAAATGAGACAGTTGTTTTAGAGCAAATCTTGCTCCGCCATGTTTTATTCATCCACATCCAGTTTCTTCTAAAACCCAGTAAAAACAAAGACTACAAGGGTAAAATCAAACCAGAAAGAGAAAGTGAAACAACTGCAAAATTCAAAACTGAAACTTACATGTCAAAACTGAAGCTGATACCAAACAGTTGTCTTAAGAAAACACTTCTATTTACTTTTGGGTTTCTTTTATTGAGTTGTACCCAATTAATCTTAAGTATTAAAGGAAATCCCTTCCATTAATAATGTTGAGTAGTTACTCATATAACTGATTCTCATTGATGATTCCTCCTCATCAAATGTGGTTTCTCAAATTGTTTTAGCAATTATACACTAATGACTTACTGATAAGATCATCAAAAAATTCAGTTCTTGAGATGCACTCCAATTAATCAAAAGCTAAAGATTCAAGAATAAATTCTTCTGTCTCAAAATTACTTTATTGAAGACTTCAATTATACAGTTAAACATCCATTAAAGAATAGCTACAAATAGCTGAGAAAGTGATTTCTTGTAATTTGCATAAAAATTCATTCTTTACTAACACCCCTAAAAACCATTACCTAAACTTTTGAGATAGTGGTGGGATTTTTTCCATTTTCGTTAAGTTGTGTTTAAAATAAAGAAACTGGAGAGTTCAATTTAATAATGTGAATTTAAAGTATTTATTCAAATGAATATGATAATTAGTATGTTAGTGGTTATTAATCTATTGTTAAAAATAAATGCAAATTCAATTAGCAACACAAAATTAAGTTAAAGAAAAAATTCTTGAGTATCATTAGCATTTACGTGGGCTTAAGGTTTTCACTATTTTCGAAAATTTAACGCACTTCAGAATAAAGTTACTTAATGACACACACAATTTCTCTCATGAAAATTGTGTAAAAAAGTTTTGAGAATTCAACATAGACTATTAGTCAAATAGGAACATTAGCATAACTTACCTGCACACTATTTTAGCGGTCACCCACATCGTCGCTTCAGAACACTTGATAGCACACACCGACACAAAACATTATTCTTCTTATATTTCTTGCGATGCCGTGGCGTTCTTTTGTCGCCACTCCTCCCGTTGTTCAATGCTTAGTTTGTTGAACACTAGCCGAGAGCCGGTTGTTGCACTTCACCGTGATTATTGTTTCCATCCCTGCTTCTGTGTGGATCCCTGATGTTTATCGCTGGTGCGTATCTACGACTGGTATGTCTCAACTGCTCACAACACGCTTTCGATGTCACTTGTGGCCTCGATTCGTTTCTTTATGTTTGTGCCGACACACACTATGTTCACTGGTTGATTTGACAACATTAGGCTTCTATGCACCTAGACGCAAACTCTTTCCACTGTTTGCCACCATATCCTAACGTGAGCTGCACTCTGTCAATTCGTTAGTTCCTGATAGCCTTCGCAGTTCTCTTTAGATGAGCATTGAAAATTCATGACTTATACTCAATCTTATCTCACATTCAGGAATTTGCAATCTCATGAGCATTTGTATTTGCTCAAAAGATGCAGAATTAAGTTCACTCATTAAGTGCATGAGTACAAAAATGATGCATGAATCGGAGTCCATGCGTTTGTGAGTGAGAGAATATATCAGAGAGAGAGAGTATCCAAGAGAGAGTATCAGAGAGAGAGAAAAGTCCTTTTTCTTCCACCTTTTATGAGTTTTTCAAACGTAGCATGGGAAAACCTAACTGACCAATCATCGCTACCCACCTCACAAACATCGAGTTGTTTCTCAAGAGTAAAATTTTTGGTTTTCGCGATCGTGGCAAGCAACACATCCCATCCTGCAATTTATTGCCTAGGAACGACTTTATTTGAATCCTCGATGTCTTTTCTTTGCACACGATCTCAATGGAAAGCTAGATGATGTGGAGTGATAGAGCAATGAAAGGAGAGATAGAATTTTAAACTAAATAAAATTAAGCTTAATATAACATTTGTTCAATAAAACATACATTAATTAACAAGATAAATACTTACTTACTTACTTTTCAAACCCGCTTATCCGTTAGGGTCGCGGGGGCAGCAGCCCTATGGAGGATCTCCAGCGATCGCGATCTTCCGCCATCAGGAGCATGTCCTCCCTGGTAATATCCAAGCGACTCGAACCCAGATTCTCCAGGTAGTCTAGCCACCTGGTTCTAGGCCGACCCCTTGGTCTCTTACCCACCGGCTTGGAAAATAACAACTGCTTAGGAAGACTAGATTGCGGCATCCGTATCACGTGGCCATACCAGCGCAACTGAGATCTCTCAATGCGGAGAAGTAGCGGCTCAACACCTAAAGATTCCCTTATTGTGCTGCTGTACACTCTATCTAGTAGGGTAACACCTGCCACACCTCTCAGGAATCTCATTTCGGCCGCTTGTACCCGCGATCGCACTCTTTCGGTCATTACCCAAGCCTCATGACCATAGGTGAGAATGGGGACAAAGATAGATTTGAAGACGGAGAGCTTGGCTTTGTTACCCAGCTCTCGTTTCGTTACCACGGATCGCCACAGTTCACGTCTGACACAGCTTGCTGCACCGATCCGAGCATCCAATTCTTTCTCCTGCCGTCCATCACTCGTGAATGCAATCCCGAGATACTGGAACTTCTCCACCTGTCTCAATGAGGCTCCCCTAACATGGAGAGCACACTGAGCAGGCTGTCTTGAAAGAACCAGAACTTCGGTTTTAGCCACACTGATCTTCATCCCAGCTTCTTCACATTTGGCTGCAAACCGGTCTAGTGCATGCTGAAGGTTCGTGCGAGAAGACCCAAGCAGGACAAGGTCGTCCACAAAGAGCAACCTCTCCACCAGGCAGTCCCCAAACACAAACACGCTCATCGCCTCGGCTGCCCCTGTCTATCCAGTCCATAAAGATAATGAACAAGATGGGCGACAGTACGCACCCATGGCGGAGTCCAACACCCACGGTGAACGGTCTTGACTTAATGCCATTTATCCGGACACACATCTCAGAGCTTTCGTACAGAGACATGATAGCAACCAGTAATTGCCCATCCACTCCATACTCTTGCAACACTTGCCAGAGCTTCTCCCGAGGAACCCTGTCATATGCTTTTTCGAGGTCCACAAAGCAAGCGTAGACCTCTTTTGCATACTCCCAGGATTTCTCAAAGATTTGCCTTAGAGCAAAGATGTGATCCGTCGTGCTTCGGCCAGGTCGGAAACCACACTGCTCCCCCGACAGTTTGGAGTCGACTATTTCCCGACTTCTCTTCTCCAGACACTTAGCGTACACTTTTCCAGGAATGCTGAGCAAAGAGATGCCTCGATAGTTGTTGCAATCTCTCTGATCTCCCTTTTTGAAGATAGGGATCACAATTCCTGTCTGCCATTGCTTAGGGGCCTGTCCAGATATCCAAGCAACTTGACACACTCGAGTCAGCCACAGGATACCATCGAAACTGATAAATGCCAAACAAATATTAATATCGAAACTGAGAGAGAATCATCATAGAAAAAGAATGTAAAATACATTTCTTTTAGAAAAAATTAAACACGGATTCAAATGCTTATAAAAGAAAATTTGGATCCATGTGGTATATTTTAATGAGTCACTCAAATTTGTTGGAATGATCTCACTACTTAAAGTTTAAGGCTTAAGTAAGAGCAGTTGTAGTTTATGGATAGCATCCGTGCTGAGGACGATTAGATATGGACGATTAGACAGATCCATTACTAAAAAACGATAGTTTGCACACGTGTCCAATTCCAATTTTACTGTGACCCGAGTCTAAAGTTTTATGGGCTGGGTGTCACCATGTATTCCTTTTACGCATGTATGTATAAGTTCAAACTCAATATTAGGCTAATTCTGACATACTTTGAAATCCAAAAGAGATGCTTGTGCCCCAGTGTCAATCAGGTATTTTATCTTCTGACCCTCGATGACCCCATCCACAATGAAGGAATGACCCCTCTCTCAACCTCAATTAAGGCGACATCCCGCGAATCCAAGTGGGTGGGGGTGTTCTGGGTTGCCTGCCCGCAAGCTCTTCGTGCTTTTCATTGGGGGCAGTCGCGTGCAAAGTGTCCGAAAAATCTGCATTCAAAACACTTTTCTTTCTTTGTGTCATCATGTTTTGACAAAGAGGCTTGGTCTAGCAGTTTACAGAAATCAGTCTGGATGAAGAAAACATAGACTTTAAATCTTTCAATTCCCAGTCATACTCTTTTCCTAATCGACGTTCATTTCGGAGTTCCTCCTCTAGACGTATTTGTCTATTTTCAAGACGAGCCTCAATAGCATCGACTTGTTTCGAGAACCCGGTGGAGACGTTAGCGAAAGAGGCCGGAAAGGCACTAATATCCTCCTTTTCCATTTTTTCTGATAGAGATGCCTTTTCCAGTGGATTTTGAAAGGTCGTGGGGTTTGTGAACAGCAGGGCACGTCTATGTGTCCGCAGTAGGCCCTGTTAAAATCTTGTAGGTAATACAGTTTCAATGTCAGCTTGACGGGTCTTGCCAATTGAACATAGTTTATAAAAAACCATTCCTAAATGATTGAAAAGTTCATTTACCAATCCCTTTGGTGTTTGATATGCGTTGATGACCTCCTTTTCCAAATCATTAGTATCTTTGTCACGTTTGAACAGGTTTTGTAGTCTTTCAGAGAACAGTGTGAAACTATCTAAATGGTATAGTTCATATACATCTGCTCTTTTCATGGCGAGGCCTTTTAATTTTGACTTCGCGACCATTGTTCTGACCATTTGACTAGGTCTCCCATTTCATTGATAGTTTTTATGAAATCCGACGCAGTGAGACTACTCTATTCTCCAGAGAAGAAAGGGATTACGCTAGCATAATCAGACAAAACTGGTATGTCCTCACCACTGTCACTAAAAAAGCGCTACTGTAATTATCTGTAATTTAAATTTTATATGATTTGGACCAATAGAATGTATTCTACAGCCTTCTGAAGATGGAAACTTATTTCTTGCTAGCCCTGTATATACAAGATGTATCTGAAACTCTCTCACAAACTTTTAGAGGAGGTAATATGGATGATTCTAAGCAAAAAAGTTCATACAGGGTGATTCAGTCAATTTCTTACCATTTCAGTACTATGATTTATTGACCCATTATTGTTTACAAACTTAGCATTTCAGTATGATATTTTAGGCAGTTCAGGAGTTTTGATTCCGTGGAAAAGTCTTGATGATATGCTCAATGTAGCCACCACAAACGTTTTGAACTGCTCACAACCGAATACTGAAATTGTTCATAACTCTATCCAGGATTTCTGCATCCACAAGGAAGCAGCAGTCGACGATGCTTGTCGCAGCTGGTCTAGGGTTCTTGGTGCTCTAGTGAACACATTGTCTTTAAGGAACCAACAGAGATAAAAATCACATCGGTTAAGGTCAGGACTCGTAGGGGGCCAAAGAAAGCCACCCCCGAATCGATCTAGAAACCTGTTTGAAATGACACGATTTCCGAATTTCTGATTGAGAAAGTCTAGCACTTCATTAGTGGTGTGAGGCCTAGCCCCATCCTGTTTGCTTGCCTGCCTCGTGCGTCTGGACACTTATACTCCTTCCGGAACTTCCTTTGCACTGTTACAGGTGATTTCGTCTCGAAATATCATTCCATAACCTTGCATTTCTGCTCTGTTGATAAAGCGGGCGCCATTTTTCAAAAATACGATTTTAATGCAGCGCCATTGCAACAATACAAACTCCAGCTATTTAGAAATTCCATATGGCTCTCATATTCTTTCAGTTGTTTATCCCTAATGCACGTCATTCGAGTGAAATGGTCAGAAATTGACTAAATCACCCGTTATGAACATGGGTTCGAATTTGAACGATAACCGAGATTGACAACAAATAAAAATGCCGCCACTAGATCAATAGGAAATAATTCAGGTTCTATAACACATAGCATAATGAAGTTTTGGAAAATAATAGCGTACATAGAATTGTATATACAGTTAAAATTTGATCGAATTCCAACGAGTAGTTTCCGAGTTACGTAACATGTGGTGGTTACGATGTTGACTGCGTAACTCGGAAACTACTCGCTGGAATTCAATCAAATTTTAACCGTACACAAAACTCTTTGTATCCTATTACTCTTTTAAACTTCATTACCCTAGGTGTTATAGAACCTAAGTTATTAACTTGTTGATCTAAGTGGCGGCAGTTTTATTTGTGTTAATATCTCGGTTATCGTTCAAATTCGAACCCATGTTCATATGAACTTTCTTGCTTAGAATCATCCATACTACCTCCTCTAAAAGTTCGTGACGGGGTTTCAGATACACCCTGTATACAGATGGAATTTTATTACATATAGAGGGTGTCTCATCTAAAGTGAACAAATAGCTAATTTTCGAATTACAAGTCTAATCTAGTACTAGCAATGGAAGAATTATTTTACTTTTATGTGAGGGTTTTTATATCTATTCCATTTCCAAAATCATCGACATGTTCGAATTTGGAATTCATCTTTAAAATGTGCAATTGAAACTCCTATTTTCAATGATGTTTTCAGATTATACACAACAAATAAGAAATGTTTTATTCTTGGTATTTTTAAATAATCCAAGCATATAGGAGATAGAGGCAGTTAAAGTGCGGGGTGTTTAGATTTAAAGAAACGGAAATTGTTCATCTATAAACGATGTCATGTGCAAAAACAGATAGTGAATGCAAAGAAAGTGGTATAAGTAAAATAAATAAAGTTTATTTTAGAAACTAAATTTGGAAAAAAATATAATATTACACTGCTAACCTTGTCAGCTATAATTAATATTATATGATCAAGCAAAATGAGTACACGGATAAGTGCTGTGGAAGCCCAGCAGCCAGATAATTTAATTAACAAACTCTGTAGATGGCCTCTATCTCGCCTGGCACTAACGATGATTTTTCGACGTGTACGAAGCACAGGTAATAAATAACGTGACTCTTGTGTTGTAGACGCACATAACACTTCTAATGGATTCACATAGACAGAAAGACATAAATTCACGCTGGCCCACGACAATTGTCTGTAGGAATCACAAATAAAGCAAATACAGATTATATATATGCTCATGGATCAAATCCAAAATGCAGTTGCAATATCAATTAAGTTAATAAAACGCAATCTAATGGTTCAAATCAATATCTTAGATGTCAGAGGAGTGACGATATGCAATAAACCCCACACAAAAATTTTATCTCCAATAGAAACAGATTGCTCCAAGAAATAAGTTGCTAAGACAGTTTGTAAGGCCTATGTGATTTTCATTCAATTATATAAGATTCTGCAATATAGCATGAAGGATGAATAATTAACTTGACAAAAGCACAATTTAATTATATTCCGCAATAGGAGAACGTGCAGAGATAACATGAAGCCTCTTATGCTTTGCGATAAATATAATGAGATTCCAAACGGGAAAATTCCAATAACCGATCCTCTCAAGGATTCGGGGAAAATGTCATTTAATAATTTAATGTTGTCTGCCTTATATGTTCTCTTGAAAGTACAGAGTAGCAATATCTACTTGAAAATGATTAATATTACCATTTAATTTGCAGCCAAGATTCGTCTTGCAAGAACATCGGTTTCTCTCTCACTCATGTCGGGAGGGGGGATGCAGTTCTCCTTGGCAGAATGCCTGTTTCGTTCTCCCCACTCTAAAAGAAATGTAAAACCTTTACTATGCTTAGCAGACTTCGCTTCAATTGAATTTACACTCCGGTTCTTAAGAAAGGCATATGAAGGTAAGCAATTATATGGCATGGCTTCCAATGTTCGCATCTGCGGCTGCTTAGCACTCTATGGAGAGGGCTCGGCTCTCTCCAAATTGTTCACCAAGTCCAGTTATGAACATTTCTCAATTTTTTTCAGTACTAGTGTCTCAAAAGCTCTTTATGAGCCGTCACTGGAACACCATAATCCATTTGTCTTGTTATCTGTCTTCTTCATCTGGCCATGATCGTTTTTACTTCCCGACTGCATGCTCTCGCTCTCCCGTCACTCCCGCCAGTCGATCCATTTGACTGAAGAAGTGAACATGGGCCCAATCGAAATGCTTGCTCCAAAAAATCTTGAATCGAAACTTTGACCCCGCAACTCCCCGCTTTGGCGGCTGAAAGTGTTCTCTTTTGCATGAAAATCATTTGACACTAGCGTTGCCCGGGATAATTACGCTTGTATGAAAACAGAACAACCTCAAAAAGCTAAATTAAACCTCCAAATTGGTTAAATAACAACTCAATCACTACAATATAGAGAGAAGGGACTATCCATTCTAAGAAAAATCCGAAGGACAGAAATTTACCTCTTCACTGAAAAAATCCATTCTACATGATATACCGGGACTTGATTTACCGAAAAAAAATTTTTTAAAGGCTCACAATGGATGGACCTCTCCAAGGATGCCTTCTTGTCTAAATAATTTTTTACTCATGTAATCTTACTTTAGATGTACAAATGATGTTGTTGCAATTTCATTTCCTCTTTCGATGTCTTGAAGCAAAAATTGTCCATTCATGACTTTGTGTAGTCTAGCAGTCGCCAATTCTTCTATTTACTTGCTTACCATTTGCCCAATGCAGCACGGAACTAAAGAAGTGCTTCCTCTATCGTCTTTCAATCTTTCTCAATAGTCTGCTAACTCATTATCTCCAGTTACTGATCATTTTTAAAGATTTTCAAGAAATTGTTAAGTACTAAGAATTCTCTTTTCTAAGAAAAGCTTGACTAACAGGAATTCTATGCACTGAATTCTATATTGCACAAACTTTGCCTTGCATTGTTGGTCATGAGACATATATTGTTGATTCTTGCATAGTGTTGGTGCATTGCGTGTTGACACCATTTTTGATACTTATTGTTGCAAAAACTTTGTCTTGCATTGTTGGTCATGAAATATTTCTCATTAATATGCCCTGCGATAACCATGAATATCGATTTTTTATCAATAATTATTATTTTTTCGAAATCTGAGGTAAACAGTGACCTTCCTCATGCTTTGAAGGTCATGTATGCGAAATTTTATCAAGATCGGAATAAAACTGTAGATTTGTATAAAAAACAATAAACAAACAAACATCCTTCTTTATATATACAGAAAGATTCTTATTGTATTTTATTATCTCTGTCCCGTATTTCATTCTTATTTTTATGTGTCATTCATTATGTCATCAGTTATGCACTTTCTCCATTGTCCTTCTGTCATCTTCTATTGATCCTCGTTCTTTTCCTATCACAGTACGTCTTCCCTAGCATTATGTCATCACTGATGCAATTTTTCAACATCATCTCCCGTTGGTGTCATTTTTGTCCTTTTCCAAGTCTTATTTTTCATTTCCAGGTTTCACATTGACTTCCATCTGATCTCCTAAGCCAATATTCAATATTTCCCGTTATTTTATCTGTATATAAGACGTCTTCTAATGCTCCTATTATCACTTTTACTTTTTGAGATATTACTATCTTTGCCCACTTAGAGCAGTGTTTGTCAAACTGTGTTTTAAAAATTGTTGAAAAATTTATTGACACCCTAATAAATTTTTTTTATTTATTTTCATTCATATTAATAAATTATATTTAATTTTGTTGATATTATTATTCACCTCGCCCTGTGTGCCGTAATATTAGAATGTTTGGCAAACACGGAGTTAGAGAGAGGAAAAAAATATACGTAAATGTCTAAAGTAATTGTGCGGAAATTTCAAATTTACGGTATTGTATTAGATCAAAATGAAAGGAAATGATATTCATCTGCAGGAGCCAGGATGGGCAGTCTTACAATATACATTCTGTAAAGATGCGGAAAAGTTTAAAGTAAATTTTATCAAGAGTTAAGTATTTTAAGTATCATATGTGTTGTACTTACCTTCATCCAAAATCAAGCAAGAACCTTTGTCAGTCAAATATGTTGTTATGAAATCAGGAACCATCTTAAAGAAAAATGTATTATTCAAATTACTCTCATGATACAAGACAAAATAAAAGTCACATGATACAACACAAAATATGACAGTAGAAAGAACGTTACAAGGCAACAAAAAACACAATCATCAAGTATATTAAAAACAATATACTCGATGCTGAGATTATAATAACTCTTTCTCTCAAGAAAATTATAAGATACAATGCATTATAGAATTCTACTTCTAACTTCATCTTTCCTAAAACTACATTTAGTAGAAGATACATCAATTTTAATTTACTGCTAGAAGTCTGTATTACACAAGAATAATTCGATAAATAAGTCGAAAATTGAATAGCGAAAACTACCCTAGACAATCGACAATCGGACAGTGTAGTGTATCGGTATTCGTGTGGAACTTGAAGCATAGCTTCCATAATCTCACCCTTCATAATCATATTCCAAGGGAAATACACTGAACTAGAAAAGAAGCCTGATGTACCCACAAAGGTCATCCAAAGTATGAAAGAAAATTGCCTCCTCTTGGTGGAGGAAAGTTTGATTGACGATTGTATGAAGTAGGAGTATATTACAAAGTAAGCCACAGAAAAAACGAAAGAATTTATGAAACCCAGTAATCTGGGAAGATGACATTATCAATGTCATCCACATTGACATCAAGGATATGTCTTGGATTACGATGCCTTTTTCTGTGTAGAGAATGTTTTAGAATTCCAGAGACTAGATCATTATCATGATTTGCCATAATAGGCAGCACGGTTTTCATGAGCTCTTGAACATACTTCCCGACATGGGTCATATCGAAATCATGCGAGCAATTCTCCTGTCTAATTGTGCAATAGTCCTTAGGGTAATGTTCTGTAAAGTTTGGAGTTCCTTCCATCTTGTCTTGCAAATCGTAGCCCAGACGGGCATGCCATATATCAAGATGACACGAACAATTATTTTGTATAACAGTAGTTTGTTATCAACACTGAGGGCACTGTTACGACCCAACAGAGCAATTAAGCTAAACTTTGCTTTTTTGGCCTTGTTCATCGCATAAGTCCACATGCATATTCCATGATAGTTTTGAATCAATAACAACGCCAAGGTATCTATAATTATCAACCCATTCCAAGTATTTGCCATATAACTTTAAGGAGTCAAGATTTCTCTTTTCCCTCTTAGTGATAAACATTGCTTTGCATTTGACTACATTCAGTTTTAATCGCCACTTCCTAAACCAGATTTCACATTCATTAAGGGTTTTCTGCAAACGTGATACAACAACACTAGGCTGGCGTGCCCATGTCAGTGTAGCAGCATCATCCGCATAAAAATATAGCTTGTAGTAAGAGATTTCAGGGAAGTCACGTATATAGGAATTGAACAGAACTGGCCCCAGCATTGATCCTTGTGGGACACCGCCATTTATCTCACAGGTATCAGATAATTCATCTCCAAACCTGGCCTGAAAAGACCTGTTGGACAGAAACGAGTGAACTAGAATAATTAAATCAAGTGGGAAACCATCAGTTATCATTTAATAAATAAGGCCTTCATGCCAGACCAGAACAAATGCTTTATGAACATCTAAGAAGATGACACCGCAATACATCGAAAGATTAAGGGGAGTGTTAACATCCACCATAAGTCTCTAAACTTGGAGCTGGCAAGAATGTTCCGCCCGAAATCAAATTGTTCTGCAGGGATGAGATTAGTGGTTGTGCAGAAATCTAAGAATCTTGTGAGAATTGTTCTCTCCAAGACTTTGGATATAGAAGACAGCAAACTGATGGGCCTGTAGCTTACAGGGTTTGCAGGATTTTGACTGGGTTTAGGGATACTTAGGACAACAGACTGTTTCCATGTATCCGGAAAGTAACAGTTATCCCAACAGTCGTTTATAATTTTAGTGATATCACTACTTACATTTTGCGGCAAGTTTTTAAGGCATTGTTAATTATAGTGTCTTTACCTGGTGCCTTATTTTTCTTGAGTTTCTTAAAGCAATTTTGAATCTCAGCTACCTGTATTTTATGTTTGGCCACATGGTGGCTATTGTTGTAATACTTTGTTATGCTGCTTTCTACCATTTTGGATATTTCTAGTCCTTCTGGACGATCATCCTTTGGAGTCACAAATTGTTTTTTAAGTGAATCAGCAATAAGCTGTGCTTTGTCTTGATCAGTAGTTATGAAATGTCCATTAGTGTCTAAAAGCAGTGGAATGTTCAAGGCCTTTTTGTTTTGTAAGGCTCGAATCATGCACCATATAGAATTGTCCTGGGTTGACAAACTCTTCACCTTCTCATTCCATCTATCGTTACGAAGTTTATTTGCTTCCTCATGTACTTTTCTCGTAAGTCGGTTATATTTGGTTTTAAGCCAAGGCTCTCGTGTTCGTTGCCATTGCCTCCTAACCCTGTTTCTTTGATCTATTAGATACTAAATTGCTGGAGTAAGATCGAGATGATCAGGCCGTTTCACGTCTACTGGAGAAGCACAAGCATTGATGATTTCAGTAATACGTGTAGTGACCCTTTCAACATTTATGTCTATCTCCTCCGTACTAGGCACGTCATTGAGTAGTTTACTGTCATTTTTGAGAAGATCTCTGAAAAGTTTCCAATCTTGTTTAAGCCCCATTTGTTCTCTGCAGTCAATATTGAGATTTTCAAAATTCAGTGCGACCGGTTTATGATCTGAAGATAAATCATCAACAGTAAAAATATCGAATGGCTTATAGAAGCCTTTCAGCAAAACAATATCAAGGACATCACTTGTAGGTGAGTGGTCACAGTAATACGTGTCGTTTACAGGACCTATCGCAATGATATCAATTTTGCTCTGTATATATCTAGATAATATGACACCGTTCTGATTATGCTTAGCATTCAAGTCTCCCGCCATTACCACTGGGATACTCCCAGAGAATAGCTCATCGAGCTCTTCAACATCGATCTTATGCTTGGGAGAGTTGTAAAGAGCCAGGAATTTAACATCGCCAACAATAGTTTCCGTGATAATAATAGAAGTAACCTCCATTCCTGTATACATTCGTAAGAGGTCTTCCCGATGCCGAATGCCTTTTTTAACGATACTTGCTGCACCTCCAGATGAGCTTTTGACATTGGGAGTAATAATTCTATCTTTGCGATAGACACAATAGCCCGGGATTCTGAAGTCCTGGCCTGGCTTTAGATGTGTCTCACAAACAAATGCCACGTCTATATCCCATTTAATTAAATAGTTATAAAACTCAATACGCCTCCGGGGAATTCCCCTGGCGTTCCATATGACGCAACGAAGCTTTCCTCTGTTAATAACAGTATAGCGTCGTTCAGCCATAATATCAGTGTTTGCTCGTAAGAATTCCACTCATTTGTGGATATTTTTTGCCAAATTCATTATACAAATGGCATATACTGCCTAGTTGTTTGCACATGTCTTGAATGTCATTTATGTTAAATCTTTTATCCGTTTTCGAGACTATTGAGGCATAGGATGTCTCTGGAGTAACTTTAGTTGGGACTCGTTTGACTTGCGGATATTTCGGGCATTTTGTATAACTGGATGTGTGCTGCCCATCGCATCTTGTACACTTTGGAGGATCTTGTCCTTTAACATTTGGGCTGGTCTGGTGGTCTTTAGCACATTTGTTACAGCGAGGGGCTTCAGTAAACCCTAGAGATATATGACCAAATCGTAAGCAATAAAAGCATTTTAATAGTCTCTTATTTCCACGGAACATTTCGATGGATACAGCTAAGGGTCCTATGCGAGTAACATTTCTTAGAGTCTTGTTATGCTCTGCGTTCGCTAACGGAACCAGAATCATGGGTATATCTATGGACCCTTTAGATTTTTCAAGTCTAATCACTTTCTCAGAAAAATAATTGACCTTTTTTTAGGTCTTCCTTAAAATCGTTAAGGTCATTGGCCACGTCTACATTTAGTATAACGTATTTGAGGACTTTTTCCGATTTAAGTTGATGATGCTGAATTTTTAGCACGTTATCAGCCTTTATGCCAGACACCAATTTACTATGCGTTTCCTCATCATGACACCTTATTTTGATGGTCTCTGCTCTGCCTGTGTGTACAGTAATTTGGTTAATCGCCACATGCTTTTGAATCTCGCCCAGGATTTGCTTGATTGGCTGACCGTGAGTACGTATTATGATTGGCGGAATATAGGAGCTGCTTTTGGTATTTGGCTTTTCAACATTTTTTCGCTGTTCGGACTTGCTTTCTCGAAAAACAACAGCGATTGTATCATTTATATCAACAACATCCTTAATGTTGTCAATTTTCAACCCTTTTTTAGCCTTTTTAGATTTTGCAGGTATCCATTTATCCGTATCATTGTATGGCCGTTTGCGATTTGTACTAATTGGGTCTTTGCCACCGTTATCATTACTCCCTAAGCCGGAGGGGATAATTTCCATAGGTTGAGGATTCACACTCTCTGTTTCACAAGAGTCTCTTAGATAGTCAGAAGTTACACCAGTAGGCTGATTACCTTTCATTGACAGAGCAGAGAATTGATCTTTGAGGAACTGCTCCAACTTATTAAAGTTCTTGTTGGCTTCATTACGTGCTGCAAGATATTTCAGCATTCATATTAGCAATTTTATCGTGGATTTCAGTTATATTCCCTTTTAGTGACTCGACTTTTCCTTGTAAATTATCATATTTAGTACACATTTCTTGGCGCAAAACCTCTAGCTTATCCTTATTTATAGCATCAAAAGCTTCGAATCTGTAATCTTTACAGGCATCTTTATATATCTCGCCATACGTATATTTACCATCACTTGTTTTTTGGCTTGCAATGCCACTTGACACTTTGCCTGAGTCTGGCATTATGATAAAATCTAAAATAATAAGTAAAGAATAAGTCAGACTGCTAGCCCTGAAAAGGGCTTTTCCAGAATAAGATCTGTAGAAAAAACAGCCTTAAAGAATAGGATATAAAAAACCGCTGACCTTAAGAGAATACGCCTTCAATTAACGTTCCATCTCCATCTATACCACCAAAGAGTAGGATACCATCTATGAGTAGGAGTAATGCCTATAATTTATTTTATTTTTTAAAGTAATTACCTTGTGCATTCAACACTTTAACAAGTCTTAAAAGCAAGCAGCCAATGAGTGGCCACTTCGTTGAATTCTTTTTGAAAACCTGGAACCAATCAAACAAACCTTTCCACACCCTACAGTTCTGAGTTTGCACAGGGCGCTTCTCGTGATGTGATTGTCCATCGTGGACAGTCTTTTGTTCCACAGATATGCACAATCATATGTTATTTTTCTCATGTACAGTCGCCTACTACATCTTCAGTGCCTATTGCTGAGTAAATGTGTGTTCCAGGTATATTATGTGTCCTCTACTATCTAACAGCAAAACTTGTGATGGGTTTAAATCATAGAGTATGATAGCAAAGCTCTAAGAGTTTTCTATATATCTAGTGATGCCAAAGTTTTTCGGCTATGCCAAATAGCCTCTTTCCGCTCTTCTCCAGTCTCCTACCTGCGGTAACTTGGAGTAGTGTATAATATGTTATACTAAAACAGAATCCAAATGCCTTTTAAGCTTAACATCGCATAGGTTAAGCTGGAAAATACGAAAATTTTGCACCAACCTTGCAAAGACACGTGGGAAGGTACATAACCACCTGACCAATCTCCGCGTGACCCGACGTCCCACACCACATCACCCACCCTCCCAGGGGAACATCGCTCCGGGGAGGGAGGTGATCACTAAATCATAAATGTTGATGACCTCTAATTGAAAACAGAACAGTAAAAAAGCCTAAGTTATTTATTAATTTTTTCTCTCTGCATGATTTCTTTTGTAGGATAAATGTTGACAACCTCTAATTGATAAATAGAACTGGGAAAAACACTGAATATATTTATTTTTCCCTTCTATGGTTTTTTTTGTTTAAAGAATTATGTAAACAGATGTATTCTTTTGGAAGATGGATCCTTTTTTAATGGAAAGAAGGATGATAAAAAATAAAAATGCCAAAAAATGCAATACACAGCTAAAATTTTATTTAAGGGTTCTTCTGGTACATGTTTTGATTTTCATTTTACTGTCGTTTATTTTTAACATCCATATCTTGTGTATAATATAAAAGATAAAATGTATAAAATTTCTTTTTCTTAGGTTTACTTAAAATTCATCATGATGTTTCTTTAATTCTAAATTTTCTAAAAATGTTACAACTTTATTATGATTTAAGATTTCTTCTGAACATATTTTATTTTCTCGTTCTACAATTGTTAAAGTATACTTTTACATTTTTATATCACACTCGAAGTATCGTTTTTTAGAAGATTCATATCAGTGAGGCCGTGGCCTGGTGGGCTTTCGCTGAAACACAACTTCTGTGAAGTTGAGCAACATCAGGCACGGCTAGTCACCGGATGGGTGACCATCCGTGATTCACGATCTTCACCCCCCCCCCCCCCCCGGCTGCTGTGACCCATCATACAGCAGTCGTTAATCCAGGTTCATCCAGGGATCCAACTCGTCGGCTTCTAGCCATATCGGCCGTGGATGGACGTATGGATTATCAGTATTAATAAATTAAAATAAATTAAATTAAATTAAATAAATAAATTAAATAATTGGTAAAAACAATAATAAGTCGTCCCATGTGACTGAAAGTCTTTGAAGTGTTGATTCGTTGTTTTCAAAAGTTCTCAGTTTGATATATATAGTTTCATGATTTTCACGTAAGTGTATTCTTTTGTTTTCATGTATTTGATATTCTCTAAGAAAAATGTTGTAGAATGAAGAGCAAACTTCTCTATTTTTTGACATCTTCATCTTAAAATCGTGTTTTATTTCTACGAGTATAAGATTTACAGTTTCGTGCACATTTTTAGCAAACTTTCATGACTATCACCGAAAGTCATCTAAATGAAACGTAAATATATGAAAGATGAAAAGAATCCAAAGCCGATACATATCGGCATTGTCCAACTAGTGTATAATCCTCAATGATTCATTTGTTTCTATACTAGTGTTTCTGATCAGCAATTTTATATTTCTACCAAAAATTTTAGTCAGAAAAAATACGAAAAATAAATTAGACTATAGTGTCCATATGGTAAGCTGTTTATTCAATCTAATAAAATATACTTTTTTATCATAGAAGGAAGTCAAACACTGTTTTCCTTCTTCTATAGGTTGCACTTTTCTCTATAGTACTCTTTAATGACATCATAATGAAAAAAATACGTTTGCGTATTACTTTAGAATCATTAGGTACTGTAAATGCTATGTATACTGGTTTATTTAAAATTAAATTTAGTTTATTTAGCTTAAAAAGAACTAAATATTTGTCAAGTATGTCGAAATAGGTTACTGATTATTAGGACCGATAGGTACCTATGTTTTCACAATGTGCGTCCATCCGTCCGTCTGTCTGTTGGTGCTCTAGCGTTTGAAAGCTTCCGAATTTTCGACTTCCGTTTTCGCCACTCGACAACTTAGGGAAAACGAAAGACTGAGTTCGTTGGTGGAAAAAATCGGTGAACTACTTCCGGTTCAAAAGGTCACAAATTATATAGGGGACCAGGTTTTTCACTATACAATTCCATGTATAAATGGCCTGTGCACTCCAAATGCTGTTCTCTCTTTGGCACTCCATAGCTAAAGCAGAGAAAAGGATTGTGAATTAAGTGAAGACATGTGATGTTCTTCCTTAATGGTCAATATCAGTCAGAACTGCTTCCAAGGTATGTGGTTTAGTGGTACCACTTTGGCACACTGGAAACTTTTAATGCTAAGATATGGCATGTATTATATCAAACAGCCTGGAATAACATATCATGGTTGAATATTAACGTAAAATTAATGATAGTCAAAATAGCTTCAATGGAATGTGGTTTCATGGAACCATTATGGTTCAGTGGAAACTTTAAAGGTAGAAGGATGGATCATAATACTAGTCCTATTAACTAAACAGGTGGTGGCCTTACAGTATAACAGAGGGACATCAGGAGTTCCAACCAGTTTCGCCATTTATTCCCGGCTTTGTCAAGGATATACACAGCAAGAGGCAAACGAGCCTTTATATACAGAACAGTGGTACAAAATATACAATGAGCGTTTTTTAAGATACTTGAACCAATAGGAAATAAAACAAGTCAGGCAATCGAAATGCCCAGGACCGATAGGATTTTAAAGAAATCGAGAAAGAAAAAGAAATTGATTTCTAAAAAAGCCTTTCATTGTTATGAATTAGATGAGGTTGCTAAGGAAGCCTCTGGTTGCTAAGCAAGGCGTACATCTATCTGACAGTTTAATGGAGGAAGTAGCAGTTCTGTATAGATTAAAACAGATATGAATCCTTTAATTTGTTAGCATTCCTATTAATTAATCTTTCTTCAAAAACTATTGCCAACGCTTTTCTACGTAAGCATGCATCATTGAAGGGATAGGTAGCTACTAGCTATTGATATAATTTGCCTAACACAAACTAACTATTGATAATATAAGGCGTAAGTAGTTACATGCCGTATCTTAGCAGTGAAAGTTTCCAATTGTTTCATAATGGTATCATTAAAACACGAATCATGGAGCCATTTTCAATCATCATTAATTTTACGTTATATTCATTCATGACACGTCATTGCAAGTTGTTTGATATATTACATACAATATTTTAGCATTGAAAGTTCCAATAAACCATAATGGATCCATGAAAAGCAGGTGCCTTTGAACTGATTTCGACTATCAATAATTTTACGTTATATTCGTTCATGCCACATCATTCCAAGTTGTTTGATATATTACTTGCCATATTTTAGCGTTGAAACTTACAACGAACCATAATGGGTCCACGAGAAGCAGGTGCCTTTGAAACAATTTCAACTATCATTAATTTTACGTTATGTTCATTGATGGCACATCATTCAAAGTCGTTTTGTATATTACATGCAATATTTAGTATTGAAAGTTCTAATGACCATAATGGGTCTATGAAAAGCAGGTACCTTTGAACCGATTTCGACTATCATTCATTTTACGTTATCTTCATTCATGACACATCATTCCAAGCGTTTCCTATATTACATGCCATATTTTAGCATTGAAAGTTCTAATGAACCATAATGGGTCCATGAAAAGCAGGTACCTTTGAACCGATTTCGACTATCATTCATTTTACGTTATCTTCATTCATAGCACATCATTCCAAATCGTTTGATATATTACATACAATATTTTAGCATTGAAAGTTCCAATGAACCATAATGGGTCCAAGAAAAGCTGGTACCTTTGAAACGATTTCGACTATTACTAATTTACGTTCTATTCATTCATGGCACATCTTTCAAAGTCATTTGGTATATTACATGCAATATTTAGTATTGAAAGTTCTAATAACCATAATGGGTCCACGAAAAACAGGTGCCTTTGAACAGATTTCGACTATCAATAATTTTATTTTATATTCATTCATGGCACATCATTCCAAGTCGTTTGATATATTACATGCTATATTTTAGCGTTGAAATTTCCAAAGAACCCTAATAAATCCACGAGAAGCAGGTGCCTTTGAACCAATTTCAACTATCATTAATTTTACGTTATGTTCATTCATGGCACATCATTCCAAGTCGTTTGATATCTTACATGCCATATTTTAGCATTGAAAGTTCTAATAACCATAATGGGTCTATGAAAAGCAGATACCTTTGAACCGATTTCGACTATTAATATTTTTACGTTATATTCATTCATGGCACATCATTCCAAGTCCTTTGATATATTACATGCCATATTTCAACATTGAAAGTTCCAATGAACCATAATGTGTCCATGACTAAGGTCAAAAACCCTCACCGGTGAGAGAATGATGAAGTAATTTCTCACTGGGCTAACCCCCTTTTTCTCGGTGAGGACGGTGAGACTAACTGGTTAGGCATAGCAGCACTAACTGGCGTTTCTGACCGCGTTAAAATGACGTCACAGTTTTCTCACTGGGATTTCTGATCAACCAAGCGCTAACTCTTCTCACTGGTGAGAGTTTTTGACCTTAGCCTACGAAAAGCAGGTACCTTTCAACCAATTTCGACTATCATTAATTTTACGTTAATATTCCATCATGACATGTTATTTCAAGCTGTTTGATATAATACATGCCATATTTGGCATCGAAAGTTTCCAGTGGACCATAATTGTACCACTAAACCACATACCCTTGAACCAGTTCTGTCTGACCATCAAGAAAGACGTTCTCGTGTTATCACTTAATTCACAATCCTTTTCTCTGCTTTAGCTATAGAATCTTAGAGAGAATAGCATTTGGCAATGCACAGGCTATTTATACATGGAATTGTATAGCGATAAACGTGGTCCCCTATATTATTTTTGACTTTTTGAACCGGAAGTAGTTCACCGATTTTTTTCCACCAACGAACTCTCAGTCTTCCGATTCCTCTAAGTTGTCGAATTGCAAAAACGGAAGTCTAAAATTCGGAAGCGTTTGAAAGCAGACAGATAGACATAATGACGGACGGACGGATGGACGGACGGACGCACATTGTGAAAACATAAGTACCTATCGGTCCTAATAAGGTCCAAAAAATAGAATAGAAAAACAAAACTTTGAATTATACAAAGGAAAAAAAATGTACAGAAGATTAACATAGATGGTGCGTATTTGACGCGGACCGAAAAGAGAACTAGGGAACTAGAGAACGTGCATTTTGTAGGATGGGTCGAAATGTGAGGACGAGGGAAGATGAGGGCTCGTCTGCGACGTTAGAGGAAGCAGGAGAAAGTGGAGAAGGAATATCCATTGGCATGGGCAAGGTACCGGATTATGCGGAGTTCGGAAGATCTAGATAGGGGGTTGAGGGGTAGCTTCGATTAGAAATCTTAATGAGGCTTGTTTGTCTGAGGAGCAATGGTGTATTAAGTTGGAGAATGTGGTCGGTTTGCGGAAGACGGAAAAGGAGAAGTGGTTAGTGTGGGGGTTCTTGGTGATGAGGATGTCAAGGAAAGGGATAGACCGGTTATTCTCTAGTTCAAACGTAAAATGGACATGGGGGGAAAAGGAGTTAAAGGTGTTAACAATATTAGTGGGGGTAATGGAACAGGAGTCAAAGAGGATGAGGATATCATCGACATATCGGAAATATGCGATGATGGAAAAATTATTGAGGAAGGGGGTGACATATGTTAATTCTAGGTGCTGTAGGAAAACCTCAGACAGATAACTGCTGAGTGGGAACCCCATTCCTAGGCCTGTGGGTTGGGAATACTAGAAGTTGTTAAAGGAAAAGTAATTATCTTTTCGGTCCGCGTCGAATACGCACCATCTATGTTAATCTTCTGTACATTTTTTTTCCTTTGTATAATTCAAAGTTGTGTTTTTCTATTCTATTTTATCCTATTGGCCATTATTTCCTTTTTGTACCTATTGGCTCCCTTATTTTATATCCTATTGGTTCATGTATCTTAGAAAACGCTGATTGTATATTTTGTACCACTGCTCTGTATATAAAGGCTCGTTTACCTCTTGCTGTGTATCGATGGCATCGATGGCAGAGATATCATATCATCAGGACGGAACCTAGGCTGAGGACAATCAGGACGATCAAAACGGACTAGCTCTTCAAGGTATCACTCTACTCTCTTTTCAGGTATCATTTCATTATTCTCATTTCACGGTGCGCCCTTCTCAGGGCGATATTCACCTTCTGTTACGTCTTATGTGCTGGTCCCTGGCGTTGGAATTAATATTCCCGTAAACCAGTACATCAAGACGCTCATTATCCTTCTGGGTCCCTGGCGTTGGGATTAATTTCCTCGCAAACCTAACTAAGGACATTTTCTCATATCATCTATTATTATTCTAATCATTCACGAGCGGGTCCCTGGCGTAGAATTAATTTTCTCACAAACCTGACTTGTTCTTTTTTCTTAGAGCTAGGTGCGTCCTTCTTAGGACGGCTTCTTTAGCACACACCTAGCTGCGAGGTTACTCCCCCCCCCCCATTGTTCTATACATTTATATATGATGGCTTCGTCCAAATTAACCAATTTGAAGTCGGCTAAAGAGCATTTGCTAGTGGCGGATGGCAAAACTGTGTCCTGCGAAAAGGACTACCAGGATGCCTGCTTGGATGCTAGGTTTGCTGCATTTGACCTAGTGTTCAACGAAATGTTAGAAGCCCTCCGGGATAAAATAAACGCTAAGTATAGTGCACTGGAGGGAAAAGTCGAATCACTACACAAAAGTTTTGAGGAGAAGTTCGAAGGTATCAATAAGGAAATTAAGGACTCTCGTAGAGATGTTATTGTCAAGATAAGCGAACTTAAGGAAGCCTTTGGGAAATGCTCCGGGACTCCGAAGGCAAGAAACTCCACGGAAGATAATCCAGTTGATAACAGCAAGGTAAGTAATGTCTTAAAAACTATTTCCTCTTCTAATAGTATAGAGTCTATGGATATAATAGAAAATAGTGACTGTTCGACAAACGGTGGCTGAAAGAGAAGTCACTCTGACGGAACTGATGAAGAAGTGGATGACAGTCCCTGGATTAGAGTCACTAATAAAAAATTCAGAAAAGCCACGAGGATCGATAACCTAAAGACCGTCTCCAGAGTAAACGAAGAAGTCGTCAGCGCGTCTAGAATGAGAAATCTGAAGAATGGACAAGGTCGCTCGGCTAATGAAGACCATAGAATCACGAAGAGGTATATACCACCGATTATCGTGCGGACTCATGGCGTCCCGTTTAAGACGATTTTAACTGAGCTCGAGAAGCATGTTCCAGTGGAAAAGATCACCGTTCATACGGGCAGAGCTGAAACCGTCAAAGTTAAATGTGAAGATGAAGAAACGCACAGCAGGTTAGTCTATGGAATTAAGTCTGATAATATCTTAAAAATTCAGCATCATCAGTTGAAGCCGGAGCAAGTCTTGAAAAACATGATACGTAATGTGGATATTACGTATGACCTCGATGACTTCCAAGAAGACCTAAAAAGAGCCAACTACTTCCCGGAAAAATTAATTCGGTTGAGGAAAGCCAAAGGATCCATTGATATGCCGATGGTTTTGGTTCTGCTCCCGAACTCCGAACACAACCAGTCATTGAAAAACATAACACGTATTGGGCCGCTTGCAGTAACAGTGGAGGCCTTCCGAGGGAACAAGAAGCCACTACAATGCTGCAACTGCCTGCGCTTCGGACACGTATCCATGGGCTGCACGGAAGATCCTCGTTGTAATAAATGTGCTGAGGGGCACCAGTCAAGAGATTGCCCCAGGATCAAACGACAAGATCCCCCAAAGTGCATCAGATGTGGTGGACAGCACACCTCAAGATACACGAAATGTCCAAATTACCCCAGGTTCAAAGGATGCCTAGTTCTAAAGTGACAGTAGGCAAGTCCTATGCTGCTGCTGTGTCTACGCCGGAAGATAAAGGCCTCAACACCAACGACCTACCAGGTATGTATAAACAATTAGGACGTATCTTTCATCTGTTTTCTAATCTAGGCAAAAGTTACCCACAGTTGAATGGGCTCCTTACGACCAACTAATTTTAATATGGCTGCACAACATTATACTGTAATCAACAAAGGTGAACTTCGGTGCGTGATATGGAACGCTAGGGGCATTCCCCGAAAGCGTAGCGAGTTTCATAACTTTCTGATAAAGCAAGAAATTGACGTTGCTTTCCCCTGTGAAACTCACCTCAAACCAAGCCAAGACTTCAAGCTACCTGGCTATTGTGTGTACCGTAAGGATCGAATGCTGCAAGGTGTGCGTCTGGGGGCGCTACGATCATCATTAAGAAGGGAATTCAACACCAAGAATTAGTATCCAAGTCTTATGCAGGTATTGACTCGGCCTCTATCATTATCAATGACGTCTCCTGTGGTGAAGTGAAGTTCGTGGTGCTCTACAATTCACCTAAACATTATCTTGACATTTGCGAGCTTGATGAACTTCTTCAGTGGTGACACTCCAGTCGTCCTGGCTGGTGACCTAAATGCCAAACACCCAAGCTGGAACTCCAGAACGCTGAATTACAATGGCATGATTCTCTATAGGTACATACAAGGTAGAGATGATATCATCGCTGCTGGACCTGTGGAGGACACCTACTACTCCGACCACTCCCCTAGTAGTGACGTTTTGGACATCTCGCTCTTGAATTGTTTCTTCAAACCGTACAATATCTTCACGATTGATGACCTTTTTTCTGACCACAAGCCTGTGGCGTTGAACTTTGACAATGTTGACATAAATTTCCGAGAGGAACTCGTACATAATCAAGACTGGAAGCTCTACAAAGATATTCTTAAAGACTATGGCTACCATCCCAACGTTGCTTACTGTACAGAGGACATCGATCAACTTGTTGATGACATCACCAGATGTATTAACAGTACCATAGAAGCTAGTAAGTATCCATCAGAGAATAAACCTTCTCATCGAATCCAACTCACTCCTGGAATCCAACGCCTAATTGCTGAAAGAAACAGGACCCGTACACTATGGCAAAGCTATCGTGAACCTTGGCTCAAAACCAAGTACAACAGGCTGGTGCGAAGAGTTCAAGAGGAGATAAAAGAGCTTCGCGACGCTAGATGGAATGAAAAACTCAAAAACTTGTCGGCTCGCGACAATTCCATTTGGAGTATGGTCAGAGCATTACAGAAGAAGAAGAATGTTACGCTTCCTCCACTCCGTACACCACAAGGTGACTATGTGCAAACTGATCAGGACTATGCCCAAGTAACTGCAGATTCACTGGAAATGCAGTTTGTTACTCCTACCAACGATAAGCCCGAGAGCCAAATCATGTCTCATCGTGTGGAAGAAGGTATTGTCAACTTTGATGAAGTCCCACAACATTTAACGAAGAACAGCATCGAAGCTGGAGAGGTCGCCACCATCATAAGTAGACTGAAAAAGATGAAGGCTCCAGGAAGAGAAAAGGTGAGTAATAACGCCCTTATAAATCTCCCGATGAACTTTCTTGACTATCTCACTAATATCATTAACGTCTGCTGGAAATTTTCTTACTTCCCTGTGGCTTGGAAGCAATCTATTGTGTTGAGTATCCCCAAGCAGGGGCAAAATTCTGTGATTCCGGCGAGTTACCGACCTATTAGCCTGCTACCTACGATGCCCAAAGTGTTGGAGAAAACGATTCTCGTCAGATTCCAAGAGCACTGACTAGCAAATGACCTTTTTCGGGAAAAGCAGTTTGGCTTTCGTGCTGCCCACTCTTCTCCGATTCAGATATGGAGGCTTGTTGAAGACCTGGGCACCCCCCTGAACCTCTCCAGGTACTGTGGGGTGGTATTTCTCGATGTCAGTAAAGCTTATGACCAGGTGTGGCATGGTGGCCTTGTCTACAAAATGATCAGAGACGGGTTCCCTGCCGATTTGATTTTGTTGGTGAAATCCTTTCTTGATGGCAGATCCTATCAAGCCAAAGTTGGAGAAAATCTTTCCACGCCCCGTGTTGTAAAGGCCGGTGTCCCTCAGGGTTCTGTCCTCGGGCCTGTGCTATTTAATTACTTTGTTCATGATTTCCCGAAACCCGATAATTGTAATGTTTATTTTTATGCGGATGATACTGCCATTATGACATGGGCACACCAGCCGGCTCACGTTATCACTCGGCTGCAGTGCGCCTTGAAGCAGTTCGAAGGCTGGTTTAACTGCTTGAAGTTGAACCTTCCTGTAGGAAAGTGCAAGGCTTTGTACCTCAATAGGAAGCTCAAGCGTCCCCCAGATTCTCTTGTTCTGTTCAATAAGAAACTGGACTGGGTGGACAACTGCAAGTGTCTGGGAGTTATCATTGACTCAAGACTCTCATGGAACCAGCATATGTCCTATGCTCTGAACAAAGCGAAGATGGCTAAATACAGTATCATAGCTTTCATGGGTCGCAACAGCGCCCTCAGCATTGGCACCAAGCTACTTCTGTACAAATCGATTATCCGGACCATACTCCTCTATGGCATGCCTGCGTGGGCGACTATCTGTAAAACTAGATGGAGTGAACTACAGTCATTCCAGAATGTTACCCTGAGGACCATTGCTCAGCTGCACAGAAGGATGGTGAAAAACCAATCCATCCACATGGATTTAAACATGGCCGATATCGGAAAGTTTATACAGGATCTCCTTTTTATTATGATACAGAAGATGAAAACTCACGACAATAAACTTGTGAATGGAATACTGAAGAACTCATTGAATATGAACTGGCATACGAAGTATTATAAACCGAGGCACGTTCTTGACGTCAATTTTGAAGATATTATCAACGTCTCTTTCCCGGACTACTAGAAGATGTGATAATCTTCTTTCTGCTTGTATTTTTTATTTCGTTTGTATTTTGTTTCTGACAATCGTCAATCTTATTTTCTTTTTTGTATAATATGGAAGATCGCTTGGGTTGGTTAGGCTTCTTGACTACCTCAGTGTATTTCATTTGGAGTTTATTCTGGTTGGATAAGCTTTGTGAAAGCGCTGCTTTCGTCCCATCCTAACAAATGTACATTTCACTGTTCGATTGTCGATTGTCAAGCTCCGATTGGAATGTAATATATCAAGCAGCTTGGAATGACGTCTGATGAATTAATATAATATAAAATTAATAATATTCATAATTTTTAAAGGCACCTGGTTTTGTGGAACCCTTCTGGTTCATTGGAAATTTCAATGCTAAAATATGACATGTGTTATGAATGAATATAAGGTAAAATTAATGATAGACGAAATTGGTTTCAATGCACCTGGTTTATTGGACCCATTATGGGTCATTGGAACTTTCAATGCTAAAATATGGTATGTTATACAAATATATATCAAACAACTTGGAATGACGTGTCATGAATGAATATAAGGTAAAATTAATGAAAATCAAACTTTGCATTAATGAAAATCAAACCTGGGCATTTCGGTTTCCTGACTTGTTTTTAATGGTCATTTCTCTGAGGTTAGGTGGTTTTAATATTGACTTTTCCTGAAGTTTTTAATAGATTTTCCGAAAATGGAGTTAAAGACTTCTTTTCCAAATGTGCTCATCACCTGTTGTCTTTTTAACCGACTTCAAAAAAGGACGTTATCAATTCGATGCGTATTTATGTAATGTTGTTGGTATTGCACAGTATTCATATATGTTAGTCTATGTGGGCTTCTAAACAAGTATTGCAAATTTCATAAATGTGTGTATGTAGGTATGTTTGTCCACGTATTTCTCAGAAACTAGAAATCGAATTGCAATATTTCTTTTTTTATTGGATTGAGTACCTTTCAACTTAGGGATAAATCCAAGTTTCATCAAAATCGGTTTAGTAGTTTTCAAGATATGGACTGAAATAGCTAGGCGATAGTGAAAGTTTCATGAAAATCTGTTTTTTATCCTCTGTTTAATGTTGTTTCTGTGTTTAAGATCAATAAATGGTTTTAACCAGCCTTTTTGTTGTAATGAAATGTAAATTTTTGTAATAATCATTCCCGTGTTCTACGAAAAATTTTAAAATAATGATAATGACAAATATAATTTTACGTGGTAATAGATGTGGTACTAATTTTTAGAGGATTTAGAGAACTTAAAAGTCATATATATATTTATTATAGCTTGAAAGCATGTCATAACTTTTAAGTAGTTTTCGGGAGCTAAATGAAAGGCTGCGTGACTGTCGTGTAAGGAATTAGTATAATCAAAATCTACCTCAAATGCATAACCTGTTTCATCAGTTGCGTTCATATTCGACAAATCTACCTCAAATAATTTCATCTAGCATTGGAATAAGGGAGAGGTTGTGATAAAGAAAATCTTTACAAATTATGAGCATCATAATAGATGATGTATAATGTTTCAAGTTCCGGATTGTAAGATGATAAATACCGATTATTAGTTAAGGTATAACGTTTAGAAGTCATTGAAATGCCACCGCAAATATTTTTTCAAAAAATAAATATATATCAATGTCAGTCAAACATTCTACAGTTTTTCCCGTCATTTTTAAAGCTGCTTCCCAAATAAACACCTTGTAAGCTAAAGAAATCCGCAGGATCTAATTGATAGTAATCCATACAAAGCGATCTGAAGTTCTCAAATATAGGGTGATTACAAAAGAACTTCACGCTTTTAAAAATTTATTACATCAAAACTATTCAGAATATAGACACACCACATACGGATTCTTAAAGAAAAACTCTTGAAGTTTATTGTGACACAGTTAAAGATGTTCAATATTCCCCCTTGTAGTGACACGGCATACATCAATGCGGTAGTCGAATTTGCCCAAACCCGCATTAACATGTCTCCATCAATCTCATGTATCGCTACCGTAATGCGTTCTGTCAGCTCGTCTAGGTCACGAGGAAGGGGTAGGGTGAAGACCTTGTCCCTTCAATGTTGAGGACTGAACAAAGTATTTCATAATTATTGTTGTTATTTCATAATCATGATGATAATGGTTATAATCATTCTAGGTTGGGAAACATAGTTAAGATTGTGTAGACGCTTCACAAATGTGTGGAAAGGAGGCTAGATTTTGGTTTTGAATCTTGATAACGATTTGGATGCTGCAAATAAATTGTTCAGTATTTGTCTCGTATTGTCTGCAACCAATATTTAAAAACACGAATGATGGTTTTTCTCTTTATGGTTATTTGTCCAGTATTAATGTATGAGTAATACTGAATTGTCTGTATTTATAACTTTAAATTCTTATGGGTATGTATTCTGGCCATTGGTGGGACATAAATGCGTCTTCCTTTGCGGAACCTGCATCCCAGCAGCGCCAATTGACGCTTTGCTTATTCAGGAGTCCTGCATAAATCACTCCGGGGAGTGAACAAAGCATCATAACCCTCGTCTCATTGCATGACCTTCGAAGGATGTTTGTTCAGAAAGCAACCCAGACAAGTGTCATGTAGATACCTATGACGTCATTACATCCACACGGGTGTGGGCTAAATGGATCTCACCTGAGAGACAGCCTACTAATGCATGTGTGTGTTGTAGCGCGCTCCGAGGTTTTTGAGCATAAAGTACCTTTCCGTACTTAGTAACTAACGACAATCGCAGAAAAATCTATATATATAAAGAAGGATGTTTGTGGGTGGGTCTGTACGTTTTTTATACAAATCTACAGTTTTATTCCGATCTTGATAAAATTTCGCATACATGACCTTCAAAGCATGAGGAAGGTCACTGTCTACCTCAGATTTCGAAAAAATAATAATTATCGATAAGAAATCGATATTTATGGTTATGGCAAGGCATAATAATGAGAAATATCTCATGACCAATAATAGAAGGCAAAGTTTGTGCAGCAATAAGTATCAACAATGGTATCAACACGCAATTCACAAACACTCTGCACGGATCAACAATACATATCTCATGACCAACAATGAAAGGAAAATTTTGTGCAAGTGTAATTATCCCGGGCAATGCCGGGTAACTCTTCTAGTTAAAAATAAATTTAAAACTTCCGAACTAATTATAATATTAAAAGGAAAGGAAAAAGCTTAAGAAAACCCCAAATAAGCTATTTCTGTAGTTTTTCACGAGTAGCTAAAATTCTTTTCAAATCCTGTCACTCCCTGAACCACAAGGGATGCTGTGCCTCTCCTTCCACCGGCAGGCCTCCCCTCCCACTTAATTCAAGCAAGCCAAACGCATTGAGAGGCAAACGCCCGGGACGGCCAACGACAGCTCCTGGACGGGAAGAAAAGCCCCAATTCCCTGTGAAGGCGCGATGCTTCGCCGCAAAGTGGCGACGGCTTGGGAGCCAAAACGCAAATAATAAACCATTATTGAATGATATAATCAAGTACCGAAAGGTTAAATGAATACTGCTACATAAACCTTTGAAGAACTGCATCGTTTATATATTCCATCGTAAACTTCTAATTTATATATTGTGTATATTTGATCATTTCACACTATCATCCTTTACTCGTTATTTTCACTCATGACACGTTGTTAGGAGTTATATTATATATTACATGCCATATCTTAGCATTGAAAGTTCCAACGGTACCGTATTGTAACATATAGTCTCATTCGGGCACGTGCTACGTTACAATTTCCCATTATCATTATTTAGTCGTTAAATTCACACATGATACTTCGTTGCGAGTTCTTTGATATATTACATGCCCAATCTTAGCATTGAAAATTCTAACAGTACTATATGGTAACTTACGTTGCCATTAGAGCACGTGCTACTTAACCATTTCCAACTATCATTATTTTCTCGTTATATTCACTCATGACACGTTGTTACGAGTTGTTTGATATATTACATGCCATATTTTAGCATTGAAAGTTCTAACAGTAACATATGGACCTTACATTACCATTAGAGGACGTGCCACTTAACCATTTACCGCTATGATTATTTATTTGTTATATTCACTAATGACACGTTGTTACGAGTTGTTTGATATATTACATGCCATTTCTTTAGCATTGAAAGTTCAAAAAATACCATATGGCACCTTACATTACCATTAGAGCACGTGCTACTTAACCATTTCCCGCTATCATTATTTTCTCGTTATATTCACTCATGACACGTTGTTACGAGTTGTTTGATATATTACATGCCATATTTTAGCATTGAAAGTTTTAACAGTACCATATGGTACCATACGTTAGCATTAGAGCACGTGCTATTAAACCATTTACCACTATCATTATTTGCATGTTATATTCAAGCATGACACGTTGTTACGAGTTATTTGATATATTACATGCCATATCTTACCATTGAAAGTTCTAACAGTACCATGTGGTACCTTATGTTACTATTAGAGCACGTGCTACTTAACCATTTCCCACTATCATTATTTACTCATTACATTCGCTGAAGAAATGTCGTTACGACTTGTTTGATATATTACATGCCATATTTTAGCACTGAAAGTTCTAACAGTACCATATGGTACCTTACGTTACCATTAGAGCACGTGCTACTTAAAGATTTCCCACTATCATTATTTACTCGTTATATTCATTCATGACACTTTGTTACGTGTTGTTTGATATATTACATGTCATATTTTAGCATTGAAAGTTCCACTGGTACCATATGGTACTATACGTTACCATTAAAGCGCGTGCTATTTAACCATTTCCTACTATCATTATTTACTTGTTATATTCAAACATGACGCGTTGTTACAAGTTATTTGATATATTACATGCCATATGTTACCACTGAAAGTTTTTACGCTACCATATGGTAGTATTATTCACGTGCTAGTATACCAATTATCACTATCATTATTTACGCGTTATATTCATTCATGGTACATCCTCACACTTACGCGTGCCACTAGACCAATATATGCCTTCACTAGTTCATGAGACTTCGTGACGATTTATTTTATCTATTACATGCCATATCTGGTTAGAGGAAATTTTAAAGGGGGTATCGTAATGTTACCATTAGAGCACGTGCCATTAGTGCACGTACCTTTTCCGGCTATCTCAGATTCGTTCTTGTTCGCACTCTGTCCCATATTAATGGATTGGTAAAAACAGAATGTGAAAAAGTTAATTCGTTTTCAAGTTTTCGTAATAAATAATAAGCTCCCTACGAATAATAAAATTCTTTTGATTTAGAGTCCGTTCTGCCCTTTCAATAATCGTCAATCTCGTGCATCCTGCGCGCACACCATTTCATTAACGTTTAGAGCACGCGCTGAGCCGAACCTATATGCTTATTATGCGTTTTCTCCAATGCAATTGTACCGATTTCAAACTAAATTTATCAGTTGGCTAAACACTATTTAATAACGTTATATTCGTTCATGGCTCGTCGTTACGAGTGGTTTGATATGTTACTTACTATATCTTAACATGGAAAAATTTTGGGGGGGTATCACAATAGTACAATTAGAGCGCGTGCCACTGTACAGATTTCGACCATCTTCGAACTCGTCCGTGCCATTTCCCATATCTATCGATTGGTGAAAACAGGTTTTTAAAATCTTTCATACTTCTCGAGAAAATCGAGTTACCGACAGACGGACGGACGGTCGGACAAGGCCAAAGCATAAAGCACCTTTCGGTACTTAATAACGTTATATTCGTTCATGGCTCATCGTTACGACTGATTTGATATGTTACTTACTATATATTAACTTGGAAAATTTCTGGAGGGGTATCATAATATTACAATTAGAGCGCGTGCAGCTGTACCCATTTCGACCATCTTCGAACTCGTCCGTGACGGTCGGACAAGGCCAAAGCATAAAGCACCTTTCGGTACTTAATAAACCATTAATGAATGATATAATCAAGTACCGAAAGGCTAAATGAACACTGCTACATAAACCATTGAATAACTGCGTTGTTTATATATTCCACCCGTAAAACTTCTAATTTGTAATTTGTGTATTTTTGAAATGAAGAAACTGGTCATAACGGAGGCATGTGCAATCAATTCCGCCTAGAGAGAAAGCATGCGCAAGGAAAAATCATACATTGTTACATCACCAACAATGAGTGAAATATTAAATGAACAATTAAGTTGTATTCGTTCGTGATTCGACATTATGAAATGACAGATATGCAAATTACCTATCCTTTCCTTTTCCTATCCGTTTATTCCTTTCACACATTATGAATTCGTCGACAAAAAGCACAACTCACTTCTATTATTTGCAAATAGATGCGACGTTTATATGCATTCTGTTCAGCACTTTTCTTCCTTGTAATTGTGAATAAATTTCAACCAACTTTTAATATGTCTAAATTTCTTATTATCTCTTTCGAAAGTATTCATACATCCTTTTTTAGTGTTTGAAATCGAACGACTGCACGCTAATGAATCAGACGCGAGCTAACGGACGCGCGCAACCTAACGAAGTGTGCACGTGCTACAACAATGCCTTCGTAACGGGTGAATGTTCCAAGCTGGCGTTAACAATGCTCGAAGAGTCCAAATTTTTTTTTTAGATATTTATTAATTTATTTATTTATTGACGGGAATACCCATTTACAAAAGAAATATTAAATATAATCATAAATACAAAACAAATAAAAAATAAGAGGAAAAGATAATGATATAAATAAAGCAATGAAATCACTAACGAAATAAATTAACAAGAATGATTTACTGCCAAAGCGGATAAAGGAGCACATTTTCGTATTATAGCATCATACATTGATATATAGAATTAACCAACATTTTAAAACACTTTAGATAAAATATATAAACATGAAAACTAAATTGTAAATTACTATTTTAGTAAACAAATGTATAACAAAGAATTTTAACGAATAAACTTGACGAACTGAAGGGTTAAATGGAAGGTGAAGTTAGGCTTTATATATCTGAACAAATAAAAGTTCTATAATTTGTAAGACATTCCCACTTAATGTTAGACGAATTGAGCCTTAATTGCTGAAACGTTATGTTTAAGCATCTATCATCTTTACATTCAATTACTAAAGTGTTTCTACGTGATCATTTACTATTGAAGCCAGCGATTAACTACTACTATTTAGCATTATGTCTCACAGTATTTAATTTTATATTCCATTAAGCCAGAGGTAACATATAGCACCATTAAAACATATATTACTAAACAATTCTGACTACGATGAGAAGTGGGAATATACTGTTTGAATAATGATCTCAAAGAGATCGAAATACGTATTCGCCCATTAAAACGTTTGTGGACAAGAGGTTCGTCTTTTTTGCATCAATTCTGACTACCATTAATTACTCGTTATATTCGCTCAAGAAACGTCGATACAATTGTTTGATAGATTACATGCCATATTTAGCACTAAAAGTTCCAAAGGTAACATATATTATGGTACCATTGGGCACGTGCTACTTAACAATTTCCCACTATTATCATTTATTCTTTATATTCGCTCAAGAAGCGTCGTTACGAGTTGCTTGATATATTATATTCCCTATCTTTTCATTGAAAGTTCTTACTGATCCATATAGCATCATATGGTACCATTAGGGCACGTGCAACTTAACCAATTCCCACTATCATTTTTTATTCGATATATTCACTCATGACACGTTGTTACGAGTTGTTTGATATATTGCACGCCTTATCTTAGCATTGAAAATTTCAATGGTACCATATAGTTTCATATAGTACCATTAGGGCACGTGCTATTTAACGAATTCCCACTATCATTATTTACTCGTTATATTCGCTGAAGAAACGTCGTTACGACTTGTTTGATATATTACATGCCATATTTTAGCATTGAAAGTACCAACGGTAACATATAGTATCATATGGTTCCATTAGGGCACGTGCTATTTAACAATTTCCCACTATCATTATTTACTTGTTATATTCACTCATGACGCGTTGTTACAAGTTTTTTGATATATTACATGCCATATCTTAGCATTGAAAGTTCCAATGATACCATATGGTTTCATATAGTAACATTAATGGCACGTGCTGTTTAACCAATTCCTACTATCATTATTTACTCGTTATATTCTTTGAAGAAACGTCGTTACGACTTGTTTGATAAATTACATGCCATATTTTAGCATTGAAAGTACCAACGGTAACATATGGTATCATATGGTTCCATTAGGGGACGTGCTACTTAACAATTTCCCACTATCATTATTTACTTGTTATATTCACTCATGACACGTTGTTACAAGTTGTTTGATATATTACATGCCATATCTTAGCATTGAAAGTTCCAAATGATACCATATGGTTTCATTTAGTACCATTAGGGCACGTGCTATTTAACCAATTTCCACTCGTTTACTCGATTATTTACTCGTTATATTCACTCATGACTCGTCGTTACGAGTAGTTTGATATATTACATGCTATATCTTATCATTGGATGTTCCATTGCTACCATATGGTTCATATAGTACCATTGGGGCACGTGCTACCTAACAATATCCCACTATCATTATTTATTTTCTATATTCACTCATGACACGTTGTTACGAGTTATTTGATATATTACATGCCATATCTTAGCATTGAAAGTTCCATTGGTACCATATGGTACTATTAGGCACGTCCTAGTAAACCAATTACCATTATCTTTATTTAAGCGTTATATTCATTCATGATACATCCTTACACTTACACGTGCCACTAGACCAATATCTGCTATCAATAGTTACTCTTATATATTCGTTCATTAGACCTCGTGACGATTTATTTTGTATATTACATGCCATATCTGGTTAGAGGAAATTTTTAAGGGGTTATCGTAATGTTACCATTAGAGTACGTGCCATTAGAGCATGTACCTATTCCAGCTATCTTAGGTACGTACTTGTTCGAGCTCTGTCCCATATTAATGGATTGGTGAAAACGGAGTGTAAAAAAGTTAATTCGTTTTCTAGTTATCGTAATAAATATTTAGCTCCCTACGAATAATAAAATTCTTTTATATTTAAAGTCCGTTCTGCCCTTTCAATTATCGTCAATCATGTGCATCCTGCACGCGCACAATCTCATTAACGTTTTGAGCACGCGCAGAGCCGAACCTATATGATCATTACGCGCTTTCCCCAGTGCAATTGTACTGATTTCGGCCATTTTCGAACTAAATTTATCAATGGGCCAAACAGTATTTAATAACATTATATTCGTTCATGGCTCTTCGTTACTAGTGGTTTGATTTGTTGCTTACTATATCTTAACATTGAAAACTTCTAGAGCGCGTGCCATTGTTCCAATTTCGACCATCTTCGAACTAAATTTATCAATTGGCTAAACAGTATTTAATAACGTTATATTCTTCATGGCTCATCGTTACCAGTTTTTTGATATGTTACTTAGTATATCTTAACATGGAAAAATTTCGGGGGGGTATCATAATAGTACAATTAGAGCGCGTGCCACTGTACCAATTTCGACCATCTTCGAACTCATCCGTGCCATTTCCCGTATTTATCGATTGTTGAAAGCAGATTTTCAAAATCTTTCATACTTTCCGAGAAAATCGAGTTACGGACAGACGGACGGACGGTCGGACAAGGCCAAAGCATAAAGCACCTTTCGGTACTTAATAAACCAACTACAAGGCGCGGACAGCGTAGCGTGAGCTATTTCATTTTTAGAAGGGGGGCCATATTAACCCTTGCGGCTTCCTATACCCCGCACTGGCTGGTGAGGATTAATATGCAAAAGGGCAATCACAAGCACTACCCCGTATTTCTGCCTTACTTCTACTCGAACTTGGGGGCTCCACACCAACGTCCCCACAAGAAACGCAACAATGTGAGTGTGTTTGTGCGTGTGTGTGTGTGTGTGTGTATGTGTGTGTGTGTGTGTGTGTGTGTATGTATGTGTGTGTGTGTGTGTGTGTGTATGTGTGTGTGTGTGTGTGTGTGTAAAGGTTCTCAACTATAGAACCGCAGAACGTTACTTCCTTTGCACAGTGTTTGAACTAGTTGAGACCTCATGAACTCCACATATTAGGCA
>JAHWFO010034539.1:0-26406 GCA_023313115.1 Rhysida immarginata
CCTTGCAAGGTAAGTCGACTGACTGGAGGAAACTAAAACAAAAAAATAACAACAATATAAATATTATAATTATCAATCTATTAGTCACCTTTATGTAAACACATCATATATAAACATATAGTTTGGTTATGAAAGAGATGGATACTGCACACCGCACAGCTGCTCACCATGTGCGGTAAGCCGAACTGGGCCCAGCCGACATTACGATGACTTGAGAATTACGATGTCGTTCCTGGATTCCGGCTGGGAGAAGATTCAATTTGTTGTGTGAAGCGTAGACAAGGCTGTCACTTAATGGTTGCTCCTCTTCTATCGGGGCAGTGGATATATTTTCAATAATGAAAGGATTAATATCAATGTTCGGTCCAAACCTTGCATTATCGTTAACAACACTATTCAGGTCAGGAGGGTTAGATAAGTCAGCATTATCATATAATGGGGAATTAGGATTTAAGCAACAGCTACTATTATTATCAGCAATGTTAATTTATTTGCTATTGCTAAAAATATTGCCGCTTACTTAAAAAGCAACGGGCGGTTGCTCCATCAGAATCTCTTCCGCACTCAAAATCGTTGACCCTTCTCGAGACGTGCTACGACGCAAATCATGCGGCTGAAAATTTCTTAGTTAGGGAGAGTTTCCTCTGTCCGAAACCTTTTCAGTCGATGTGTATCGAAAGTTAGTTACCACTCATGTCGGAAACCTGCGACGCACATTCGGCTGCCTTGATACGTGCTTCCTCGCAGTACGCCAGCTAATTATCTTCGTATGCCGATATTTCAAACTCCCACTGCCGCCTTCGCAATTTTCCTCATTGACTCCTTTCCATTGCCCTTCCTCAGTCCCTACTTTAGCTTCCTCAGTCCCTATTTTAGCTTCAACTCTCACCTCTCCCAGCCTCTATCCATCTCTCTCCTTTACTTTTCTTTTTCCTGCTCTCCTTCCTCCTTTTTTTACCAATAGCCTACACCCGCCGTCTTGCGTCTCACGGCGCATCCGACTATCTCTCTGTGGAGGGTTGAGCGCACTCGCTCTTTTTCTAATTTTTCTCCTCTCGACGATGTCACCTCTTTAAAATTAAAAGAATCTGTTTCTTGCTTTTTTCGAGGTGACACCATGCCACTGCCAAAAACGTGACAATCAAATTGTTGCTTTGTTTGCAGCAATTCTCCTTTACACAACTTATCATCTGTTTCTCCTTCGCTTTTCTCTTTGCTGAGCGCCTGCATATCTTTAACTACCAACGCATTGCATCCTACTTCACTTTTTTCTCTGTTTTTCTCTCTCGTTTGCTCTTTCTGTTTTCAAAACGTCTTTACTAGCTCCGGACATCTATGCAAGTGTTTTTCTGGCTCCCAAGTGGGTTGCCGGTAGCCTACCCACTTTACCAAGAACTTACGATAAGGGGCCTTCCCCTTAACTTCAATTAATCTTTCCACCTTATACACATCTTTATACTCCTTATCTCTAATAGGTCCCAGGGGCTTTCTCTTTTTTGTCTGAAAATATATCCTTAAAAAAGAAACATGGAAGGTTTTCGTTTTGGCCCTCCATTTTCTAGGAATGCTTAGTTTTGCCGTTACTTCATTTATTATTTTGTCTATTTTAAAGGGTCCTACATATTTGGGGAACAGCTTCTTGCCTATTTTTCTTTTCTGGTTAATTAACCAATTGGCCTTTACTAACACTCTCTCTCTGACCTTTAATTTCCACTGAGTGTGCCTTCTATTAAAATATTTCTGATACTTCTGATTTGTCTTTTGAATCCTCGCTCTAGTTTGTCTGAGCAGTTTGGCTAACTCGCCTTTAAAGTTTCTTTTGATTTCCTCATTCACTTCCGCTTGTCCTCTAATGTTAAGAATATAAATTTCTCTTCTTAATTTGACAAGGAATGGCGAACTTCCTGTTGCTTCCGATTGTGTGGAGTTTAGGGCTAACTCGGCAAATGTCAGTTGCGTATCCCAGTCATTCCTTTGGTCATTAATGAGACCTCTAATTATCTGTATCGCTGACTGGTTCTTTCTTTCTGACTGCCCATCTGTTTCTGGATGGTGTGCGCTCGAGGTTCTATGATCTATTTTAAGCATCCTAAATATCTCTTTCCACACCAAGGCCGTAAAGCGGACGTCTTTATTGGATATAATAACTTTTGGGAACCCGTGAATGTTGAATATATCATCCAGCAGTAGTTTTTCTGTATCTTCCATGGTAATAGTCGTTTTACACGGGATTAGCCTAACTCTTTTAGACAGCTTATCAGTTACGGTGAGAATTGCGTTAAAACCGCTTTCTGTGTCTGGCAATGGTAAGACAAAATCTATCATAACCATCTCCCACATTTCTTTAGGCACCGGCCATAGCTTTAAGTGGCCAAAGGGTTTTGCTCTTACCGCCTTATTCTTTGGACACTGTTCACAAGTCCTTAAATAATCGCTTATATCCTTCCGCATTTCATCCCAATAATAACTACCTGATACTTTATATAGTGTTTTTTGGAAACCCAGATGCCCCCCTGTTGGACTATCATGAGCCTCCCTCAACACTTTCTCCGTAATATCGCTTATTCTTGGTAATATCAACTGCTTTTTTCCTCTCATTTCTCGATACAGAAGTCCCCCATCTGTTTTCATAACTGACGGACATTTCGTCCAATGCCTGTCTTGTTGTATTAAATCTTTTACTCTTTGCAGCCACTTATCTTTATCCGCTTGATAGGCATTGACTCCTGTCACCACCTTTAACTGAACCTGTTCTCCTACTCTTTTGTTCCCCTGGTCTGACTCTCTAGTTTCATTCTCTATGAATCTACTCCTATATTGCACCCCAATAATTTCTTCCGCTTTCCTCATAGCTTTGATTAACTGATTGTATCTCACTTCTCCTTATTTAGCTTGTGTTTCCTCTGAAAAACTTTTAAGGTACACTTGAATTTTGTTGCCTCACTCCAATTTTCTACCTCTCCTATTAATCGGTCATAAATTCCATTATAATCTTCAATCGGTTTTAATCCCTTTTCATTAAAGCGCTGCTCCACCAGCCACCCTTTTAACTTTTGCTGATCCATTACTTATTAAAGTCCAAGAACACCTTACCTGCAGCCTGAATTGTTCTATTTAGACGACGCCTTAGTACTCGTTGACGTCCCAACCTTTTTCTTTTTACAGCTCCGCCAACTCGACTTGGTGCTATCGACACCAGAACCTATTAACACACAAGAAAAAGGGAACAATTACTCCAAATTCTGATCACAACCACTATTGAATAATACATTTTTCTTAAACAATATAGCTCCAGAGAAACCATTTCTTTCAACATCTGGGCAGCTGAGGCCATGCTCTCAGCCATTTCTGGCACCACGCTTCGCCCACTCTGTCACATATTTTAACTGATTAAAGAGCAGAGAGCGCTAAAATATGTTACAGAGAAGAGACGGGAGACGATAATGAATACAGTCATCAATTTAATGACTTTAATCAATAAGACGTTCACAATCACTTTGGAACGTTAAGATCACAATTTTCATAACTTGATATATATATACTCGTAAACCAAAAAAGGAATACGATCTCTAATGAATTGCACAATCTATTTTTCAACATTTACGTCAAATGCTTGAATTCGTCGCTTGAGTAAATGGTAAGTATGATTCGTGGAAGCGTGAAAGTGGTTTCCCTCTGCAGCCTTCCAGTCTCCATTCCGCTACTTCGCTGCCATTTGATTTCACTTGGCTACAAGCTTGCATAGGAATGTGGGAGCCTATTAGTCCGCGACTGTATGAAAACGGCCACCTTGCAAGGTAAGTCGACTGACTGGAGGAAACTAAAACAAAAAAATGACAACAATATAAATATTAGAATTATCAATCTATTAGTCACCTTTATGTAAACACATCCTATATAAACATATAGTTTGGTTATGAAAGAGATGGATATCGCACACCGCACAGCTGCTCACCATGCACGGCAAGCCGAACTGGGCCCAGCCAACATTACTGGCAATGTAATTGACTTGTGAATTACGAAGTCGTTCCTGGATTCCAGCCGGGAGAAGATTCAATTTGTCATGTGAAGCGTAGATAGGGGCATCACTTAGTGGCTGTTCCTCTTTTACCAGGGCAGTGGATATATTTTCAATAATGAAAGGATTAATGTCAATGTTCGGTCCAAACATTAAATTATCCTTAACGGCACTATTTAGTTCAGGAGGGTTAGATAAGTCAGCATTATCACATAATGGGGAATTAGGATTTAAGCAACAGCTACTATTATTATCAGCAATGTTCATTTGTTTGCTATTGCTAAAAATATTGCCGCTTACTTGAAAAGCAATGGGCCGTCGCTCCGTCGGAATCTCTTCTGCACTCAAGGTCGTTAACCCTTCTCAAGACGTGGTACGACACAAATCAAGCGGCTGAAAATTTCTTAGTCGGGGAGTATTTCCACTCTCCGAAACCTTTTCCGTCCACATGTATCAAAAGTTCGTTACCACTCTCGTCGGAAAACTGCGATGCACATTCGGCTGCCTTGATATATACTTCCTCGCACTATGCCAGCTAATTATCTTCGAACACCGATATTTCAAACTCCTGCTGCCGCCTTCGCAATTTTCCTCATTGCCTCCTTTCTATTGCCCTTCCTCAGTCCCTATTTTAGCTTTAGGAACCACGGCTATTTCTCTTCGACTCTCACCTCTCCCAGCCTCTCTACATCTCTCTCTTTTCTTTTTCCTGCTTGCCTTCCCCCCTCCTTTTTTTACCAATAGCCTACACCCGCCATCTTGCGTCTCACGGCGTGTACAACTATCTCTCTCTGGGGGATGGGAGCATACTCGCACTTTTTCTAATCCTTCTCCTTTCGACGATGTCACCTCTTTAAAATTAAAAAAATGTTTTTCTTGCTTTTTTCGAGGTGACAGACATCTTGAAAATGTGCGGACTTAAGGGAATTTAAGGAATAAAATACAATAAACCTTATATTTCTATCTTATTTCATTGCTGAGTTTTAACGTTTCACAGAGTGTATACATCAATTTGGGACACTCTGAACTGGCAACGACTGAAATGGATTGGGCATTGCATCAGGCATGATTGCCAACTAAAGAACATTATAAAAGGCAAAGGTATGGGAAAAAGGATGCAAGGACGGCCGAGGAGCACACAACTAGATAAAATAAAGAAGACAGCAGGCGTACGAGAGTACGTGCAACTCAAGGCGATGGCAGAAAATCAAGACGAATGAGGAATGCAAACTAGCCATGAGGCTGAGCAACCAGAAGAGAAGAATGTAATTATGTCACTTAGTGTCAGTCATTTCATCACTTGCAAACTGGTGGACGCATGATTCTTTTGCTCACTGTAACCATACTATCTTAATATTTTGTCACTCCACATTTTCTCTCCACCATCGCCAATAGTCTTTTGTTGTATGTGCCATAAAAATTTAAAGCAACATCTCTTTTTATTGTTAATCTTACTGAATACATTATAAATTGTTTTCCCAATTTCCGGGCTGAATTGAATTGATTGTCCTCATAGGCATAATTACAGTGCATCTCAAAAGGTTAGGTAATGTTTGTTAATGATTACAAAGAATTATTGAATGCAAATAAGTATTACTATTCTTGACCGAATTTTATCTTCAATCTATGTTCTGTTGCTCATTATTTTATACATGTTAACAAAAATGGACTATAGGCTGTCTCAAAAGTTTAGGTAATTACTTGGCTTTGCACTCGGGTTGTTTGGATAAAAGTTTGTTTGGACGGCCAAATCTTTTGTGGATTGCCTTCCTTGTCAAAATTTCTTGCACCATTCAACCACTGCTGTATGAGAATAACTATGATCGCCATATACAGCTTTCATTTCACAAAAATTTCCATTTCCAGGGTAAATTTTACAATAACTAAATTTGAACTTTTGCTAAATGTGACTAAGAAATTGTAATTTTATTCACCATGAAATTCGTGCCATGGATCTGGGATTAAATTTTCTGGGTTTAATTCACCACAGAACCGTTTGCTGATTTAGGCATTTATCCCAATGCTGCACCAGTTTAAAAATACCACGCTCATAGAACTCAGTCGCTTGTGAATACAGCCAATGTCGTACGGCAGATATGAGTTCCACGTCAGTCTCAAACCTCTGACCAGAGAATAGGTGAAGCGAATCACTGACGTTATTCTATGTCACAATGGATATGAAGATGAAAATCGTAGACCAAAAGCATATTAAAAGACTTTTGATAAAAACCTAGAATGATGTCGATAAAAAAACACAAAACCTTTAGTAGAATCTAAGCATGACTTGTTCAGGGTTATTTCAAGGTTAAAACTCTTTGCATGAAACACGTGTGGTTTTTCGCTCCTAAAATCTGCACAACCCGCTGCAAATCATTATAGCCATTAAAAATCCTATTCACCCGTTTTAGGTAATTTACTTAGCTCGGGTTGGCTGAATATGGGATAATTTAGTTTTAAAGTAAAATTTAGAATAACTCAATTAAGGCTTTGTTGTATTGAAAATACAAAATGTGAATGTATTAAAGATATATACATAAAATGCTGATATATAGTGTTATCGTCGAAGACACCTTTGTAGACAACATTTTATTTTACTTTTCCACCAGATGCATAGAGGACAAAGTGTTCGATATATCCAGCGCGCGTGCATGCTACAGTTGTCTAAGTGAAAAGGACGGATTCCAAATTGACTTCCGCTATTTCTAAGATAGTGATAGTATACTGGATTCGTTTGAAAGGGAATCGAATGCGAGGAATCAACACGTTAGTATTTTTTGCACAACCAGTGAGGAGGGTGGCCTCGTTTCCATCTTGGAGAAAAATGGTGTGGTTTTAATAATTTTAATAATACTCAGTGTAAGAGTGTATTGTTGTTGTTATTGTTGGATTATCATATCATTGTATGTAGTTTTAATGTTGTGAACAATTTAGAATTGTTAGCTCGTGCATTTTGTTGCATGAAAAATGGGTGGTTTTTCAATCATAAAACTCGTGCAGTCCGCGGAAATCCTTTTCCGGACTTTGTTAAAGCTTCATGCAAAGTTTGACGACTGTTAGTTTCATGATTGCAGAGATTATCGCTAATAAAAAACAGATAGACAGATACATGCACAAACTCACCAAAAGTCAGGGCACACCCCTCAAATCAGATTCCCTGTCCGTAATGAGATAGATCCCGCTGCTTCCATTCTCGGAATGGGGGTGCACAGGACACCTTGATGTCACATATTCATTGTAAGCAAAACCGGCTGCAGAAATGGCAGTATGCCGAGAGCTATCCTCATTTGAATAGGGGATGATAGTTGGTGCCAGATGGATGGGTACCTCAATATCTGATGTAGTCAACACTCTGCAATCTTCCTGCACAACCGTTGCAAGGGTCTATCGAGAGTACACCCAATGAGGGGTTACAACCCATTCCGGACAGCGGACGGGCCGTCCACGCCTCATTGATGCCAGACGTGTTCAGCGGGTCAGTTGGCTTGCAACTGCTGACCGAAGAGCGACAGCAGGCCAAATCACCATGCGGTGCAACCAGAGGTTTCCCACAAATGTGTGTGTGATGACAATCGACGAACCTTGTTAGCTGCAGGCTTTCGGAGCAAGAGGCTACGACGGGCGCTGCTCTTCACAGCTGCACATCGTTGGCAATGCCTAGCCTGGGCCAACCAACATCGACATTGGACTGCTGCAGAGTGGTGAAGGGCTGCCTTGTCAGGCGAGTCATGTTTCAGCTGTATCGGGCCGATGGTCGTGTCCGTGTCTGGTGCAGCCACACGAAGCCATGGACTACGCTTGTCAGGTAATGACCACACAGGCAGGTGGAGGCTCCGTACTGGTCTGGGGCGTTTTCTCGTGGCATGCAATGAGTCCATTGATGCAGCTGACATCCATTATGCATGCTACTTTCTACGTCGATCTGCTAGGTGACCATCTGGACCCCTTCATGAACTGTTTTTACCCTGCGGGTGACAGCATCTGCCAGCAAGATAATGCGCCTCCACACATGGTCTTTGTGACACAGCAGTGGGTGGAGGAACATACTACTGACTTCATAGTAATGATTTGGCTTCCACATTCCACAGATTGCAATCCCATTGAACATTTGTGGGACGTCATCGAACGTTCTGTCAAGTTGTCACGAACACAACTGGTAAATGCAGCATCGTTATATACAGGGTGTTTCATAATTGGTGTCCCGTCTTTAGGTCCAAATAACGACTCAAGGGGAACAGATTGTTGGAAAATGAATATTAATTATTTGGTTTTAATGTCCCCTAATTCAGAATAAAAAATTTCGCATCCCGGGGGGTGAAGGGGTAAATTTTGAAAATTTTAATTTTGTAGGGGTATGGGTTAGACCCCATGTGTTATTTAGAAAGTTGTAGAGCATCATGTAAAATGTGGGTTTAGCAAAAACCCCAGTGAAAAAATCTCATGCACTGCCCCCTTTATCGAGTGGATAAAGTGACAGGTATGGCTAGCCGATGTGGAAAAAAACCGTACTTATTAGAAAACAGTAGGATATTCCCTGAGATGCCACTCATTCTTCGACTGCTCGTGTGAGCAAATTTGCATACAAGTGGGGTCAAGCCCATTAGCTTTTCAGGGTAATGACTCATTCATTCTCATTCATTTTGAAATGTACTGTTTTCTAATGAGTAATAAAGTTTTAATAAGTTTCTAATGAGTTTTTCTGTTTTTGTCTACATTAGCTAGCCATACCTTTCACTTTACCCACTCGATAAAGGGCAGGGGATGAGATTTTTTCACCGGGTTTTTTGCTAAACCCACATTTTACATGATGCTCTACAACTTTCTAAATAACACAATGGGTCTAACTCCTACCCCTACAAAATTAAAATTTTCAAAATTTACCCCTTCACCCCCAGGGGCGCGAAATGTTTTTATACTGAATTAGGGGACATTAAAACCAAATAATCAATATTCATTTCCCCCCCACCTGTTCCTCTTGAGCCGTTATTTGGACCTAAAGACGGGACACCAATTATGAAACACCCTGTAGTGCAGTGGAGGTGGCATGGCTTATTATATTAATGGTCAGTATGCTTTCCATTATGACGAATCATATCAAATACACGTTCATTGATTTTCATGATTAGTTTTTCCACCGATATACCTTGAGATTGAGCGAACATGGTTAGTTGTTAATGTGAGTTCTGAAGTAATATGACCACCATCAACATACACCTGATGTGACGTGTTATCGTAGCCATTCTCATTGGAATTGAGGTCCGAATTTCCTGTTGACTACTTCATATGATGAAATTGTGACACAAGATGTATAGATAGGCGTGTTGTCCTGTTGGAACACCCAGTTGGGTGCTCCTGGCAGATCAGCCATTAGTAACAAATAGTAGAAAACAGAAATTTTGACAGTCTTCTAATTCCTGTGCGGTAAAAAGAACTGCTAAACTTGTCACTCCATTAAATTTGAATGCATTCCATGACTAAACAACCCCCTGGTTGTCAACTAAAGAAAACTTTTGATTCTTTCGTAAATCGTGTCAATAACGATGGTAACCATCCTATTCCACTTTTTCTCGTCAATGAAAAGCATAGCAGCAATTCGTTCTTTCACGACATGTTTTCTTGTGCCCATTATAGGCGGGCTTGAATATGTTCAGATTTCACTGGTGGTTAACATGCCATTTTAACACATTTCGGTGTTGGGATTGCTCTTAAGCTCATGTGGACTGTAGCTCTGGATATTTTCAGAGTGGAATGATGTAGAATTTGTCGCAGAAAAAATACCTGATAAGTTGCCATTCGCATAATTCTTCCAATAAACGGAATAGCTTAGGCCGATTTCATCTGTCCACTGAGAAAGGGTGCCTTTAGAAAGGCAAAAGTCCTGTAAGGCGACGAGTGTCAGAACAGAATATCCACCGCGTTCAACAAACGTTCGCTCGTAGTCCAAGAGAATCGAGTCGTAGAGCCAACTGGAAATCGAAATGCCCCATACGATGGTGTGGAAAGTGTTGAGGAATCGGTAACCCTACAGATAACAGGTAGTGCAAGCCCTTTCCTGAAATGATAAGAACGGAGAGTTGAGAGATGGAGGAAAACGATGTTTTCATCTCCAGGTTTGTTTTCAGTGATGAAGGAAAATTTCATATGAATGACAAAGTTTATCGCCATAGTGTACGCACGCGATCGGTCTTCTCGTGGCGGTCTCATTGAAGATTTCTGATGATGTGAATAATCAAAATAAAAGATGATTGTATCCTTCAGATTGATGCCTTGATCAAATCTGTGAGTTGTGTAGTTTGGTAAATATAGGGTAGATACAAAGGTACCCTTCCCCCTGTTTATTTTCATAACCGAAGCAGATGTTCATTCTGATGAATCCAATGAATAGGAAGTTGTATGTGACCTACCCCATGGTACACTTTTCATCATCCCAAATAAGGAAATTAGGAGACATTCAAATTCTCTCTTAAAAAACCATAACAGATACATGAAAAATTCCAATTGAAGATTTGTACAGCAAGGAATTCCGAAAAGAACCAAAAAAAATTCCAAAATCCGATGAAGTGATCACCAACAATCAAAATTATTTATAATTTACAAACAGCCTGTCACGGCGCTTGGAGCTTCGATATAAAACTAGGATATTTTATAGGAAGATGGCATCACAGGAGCAAAAGGCTTAGAGTACCTGTAGTAAAAGAGTAGTGACAACTCGGGAATTATTTGGGCGCCATGTTTTGGCGAACTACTGAATAAATCGCCCATGAGCAGGGCAGCCTGTAGTAAAATTCTGCCACCAGTTCGCCACTGATTCTGCCATTAGTTCGCCAGTAATTCCTGCTAAAAGTTCGACACAAAATGGCGCCCACGGTTAGAGTTGTCATTACTGTTTTACTACAGGCTACACTAAAAAGGCGGAGACGGAGGCGGTAGTACGAGCCTGGACAGAGGATTTTGTTAGGCAGAAGACTTGTCTCTGGAGAAAGGAACTACTCTGCTCTGTGATTGGTCAAGTGATCACACGTTATTACGTCACTGAATGTAGGGAACTGAAACTGAAAGTGCTCCGAGTTGTCTAAACATTTAACTTCACTCTCATTTTAAAGCTTTTCTAATTTAAATTCCATTTGCATAACGTCTCTGAGTAAAAATTCTCAGATAGTTTCTTACATGACCGCCATATTTTGATGTAGCGGTCAAAATGTGAACTAATTTTTTATTAGGAGCCCACGAGGAAAGAGAGAAAGCCATCCTGCTCCTCTCACAACCTTATCGATCGTGGATATGGTCAAAAAAGAGATTTGTCTGTATATTCTGTAACCAATTATCTAGTAAATTTTATAATTAACAAAGGCACACCAGTAACGTGCGTAAACAAACACTAAAAATCATTTTAAAAATACAAGTGTAAATCATTAAAAAAAAAAAGAAAATTCGTAGGATTTATTTTTTATTTTGTTTTAATTAAAATTCGTTCAAAAATACATTTAGTAATGAAAAATGATTATTTCAAAAAAAATAGTTATCATCATAACAATAGAATTACATAATAAAATGAACCTGTCCTCCTCCCTCTCTGATTTCACTCAAGAGCATTTAGTAAATGTTTTGGTTTTTTTCCTGAAGGATTGGCACCATGTTTGAAAATTGCTAACGAATGAAAATCTTGATTTTTTAATTGAAAAATGGAAGCAAAAATTCTGCGACCCGGATTCGAACCAAGAACGTCGACTATAATGAAAATCTTTTTCAATTCTTCTTCTGCTCTTTTTCCCAACTATTACACTATTGTTACTTCACCCAATTTTTCATTTCTTCTCTTTCTCGTAGTATCATTAAAAATTTTTTTAAAAAAATAACCTGATTTAATTCCAAATAAACTTATATATTTCAAAAGCAAAACTAAAATTTGAAACTTTTTTGTTGTTACTGTATATGACGTAGAAATATATTACTGCATATAAAAGTAATGTGTACATAAGAAATATTTGGCTCAGACTATTGTGCACTTCACTTTATTCGTGAAATGTGAAATTCCTTTAACATTCATTTGCTTAGAAAAAAAAAATTGGTATTATGTTTAAGTGGTTTAAGTAGTTTGAAAATTTCATATTTTTTTTTTTATAATCTGGAAATTTTAATTAAAAAAAACCCAGAAAAGTTCACCAATGGGTAGCGTAGATTTCAGAGTTGTTCCATGTTTCTCCTGAAAGATAAATTTCATTTTTCGTTTTCGCAATACCCAAGTGTGTGCATCAACCACAATCAGGCCGCCGGAGTTGACTTTAGTTGTGTCATAATACTAACAAGTTAAAAAACGTTTTTGGAGCACATTTAACCTTAATCGCTTTCAACGTAAGTTTAATATAAAATTATTATTCAGTGCAACAACTTTAACATGAATTTAATATATTGGACATTAAACAAAAAGCAAATTGAAATCAAACATTTTTAAAATACAACGTTGGGAGAAATATTTTTAGGTTATTATTTTAAACTTTTCACAGTGTTGGGTGTTAAATACATTTCTTTGGAGATTCGTATATCATATAATGAAATCAAACATTTTTTTTAAAACATTGTTTATTTTTCACATGCAAACACTACATTTAAACCAATTTTGCTTGTTTTCTGTTATTGTTACTCTTCCTTCTAGAGGACAGGTCTTGCCTCAAAGTTTTTGCAACATGATGAAATCTCGCTTGCACATAATATAATATCATATAAGGAACGAATTCTTGTATACGTGGCAAACAACGTGGTAAATATTTCATTACTATAAGATAATATTAATGAAGTTGCTAATCTCTTGTTTTCCTGTTGTTTTTTCCAAGTACACTTCTACCTGATAAAATACTTGTACAAATGCCAATGAAGATTTGATGAGAAATCTGTTGTAGTCTTCCATTTCATTACTAACCTCAATTAAGGGATCATTCAGAAAACACGTTCGCTTGACAGGGAGGGAAGGATGGGAATTTCGAAACTGTGACAAAATGAACGGTTAAATAGGGGGGCGGGTATCAAATAATGAACGTTTGCCTACATATTTTTAATTATTCACCTCGGTCTATGCAAAAGTGGTGGTGGCTCCTTTTTATGTGAAAAGATTTCCTCTTTTAAGGAGGGGTTGTGATATATTATGTACGTTCATTTGGAGGAGCAGGTTTTGTTAATGTTTCTGTGTTAACAAAGGGGAAAGGATTAAAATTTTGTCATTTTAGCGAACATACTTTGTAAACGATCCCTAAGCTGCTACTTCTTGATTTCCCATTTTTTTTCCAAATAGACTGTGATAAAATACATGTCCAAATGCCAATCAGAGCTTGACAAGAAAGCTATTGTAATTTTTATATACACTATATGATCAAAAATATCCGGACACCCCTCACAGATCATCGATTGGCCCAATGTCACATGATAATGACTTGCACATCATTTAAATAGCTTCCCACACCTTCAGACACAACTATGCTTGGACATTGGCAAGAATGGGTCGTTCGGCAGTGCTCAGTGAGTTCAACGTGGAACCATCGTTGGATGTCACCTATGCGGCAAGTCCGTGCGTGACATTTCCAGCCTTCTTCAGATACCCAAGTCAACAGTAGGCGATGTCATTATGAAATGGAAGACCCGGGGATCAACAACAGTTCAACAACGAATCGGTAGACCCAAGAAACTAACGGACAGAGACCGTCGAGTGCTTCGTCGTGTCACCCGCAGCAACTGGAAGTCCTCGGCGGAAAAAATTGCCACGGAGTTTCGAAACGCCTCTGCAAATGATGCCAGTACCATGACAATTCGTCGGGAACTGCACACGATGGGATTCCATGGCCGTGCTGCTGCCCACAAGCCCCACATCAGCAGGGTCAACGCCAAGCGACGTCTGGAGTGGTGCAAAGCCCACAGAAACTGGACAATGGACCAATGGAAACGTGTAATGTGGACAGACGAATCTCGCTACACACTCTGGCAATCCGATGGACGAGTTTGGGTTTGGCGCATACCTGAAGAACGCTTCTTACCTGAGTGTACAGAGCCCAGAGTCAAGTTCGGAGGAGGAGGAGTCAGGGTGTGGGGCTCATTTTCATGGTACGGACTGGGCCAGCTCGTTCCTGTGCAAGGAATCATGAACTCCGACCGTTATCTGAATGTTTTGGACAACTGTGCACTTCCAACGTTGTGGCAATTTTTTCGGAAACGGGCCATTTCTCTACCAACACGACAATGCTCTGTGCCACAAAGCGAGGCGTGTACAGCAGTGGTTTGCGGACTCAGGGGTCGAAGAAATGGGTTGGCCGGCACAAAGTCCCGACCTCAATCCTATAGAGAGTCTGTGGGATGAACTGGAAAGACGCTTGCGAGCCAGATCACATCGGCCAACTTCTGTACCTGAACTGATTCTCGCTCTTCGGGAGGAATGGAGGAACATTCCGGAAAGTACCTACCAACATTTGGTGGAAAGTCTTCCCCGAAGGGTGGAAGCTGTGATTCGGGCAAAGGGATGTGCAACGCCCTATTGATTTCCATGAAATCGTGGCTAGAGCGCAAACGTGCATGTGTCCGGATATTAGTGATCATATAGTGTATGTAAAGTAGTAGAATACTAACTGGTCAAAGTGAATATTAATGAGGTGGGCATGGCCCAAAATCAGCCCATCAGTGTGCAGTATTCGTGTGAGTCATTTTTTTGGGCATGGGTCCTTATTTTGGGATGTGGTTCATTTTTTGGATGTTGGTCCTTGTTTTTGGCATGGTCCTTAATTTTTTGCTGGTGGTCCTTGTTTGTGGTCACTCATCTAACTCCGGCCATCTCCTTGTTTAATCACGTGATTGTGGCCATGTTCTGATTCCTTGAGGTTGAATGATAATAAAATTAATTTCATATTCTTAGTTATTTACGGGTGTTGGGGCTTCTCTGCAAAAGGGTCTTTTGTGATTTTATCTCACAAAATAAGTTACTCAGGGCGTGCTATATATACCCACTAACTAAGGGTGAACTAAACAAACTGGCATCTCAAGTTGTTTTTACCTAATTACTAATTATCTTTTTATTTCTACCACAGCCAAATTTCCCATTTTGCTTTACACTCTTCTAATTTACTATCTCTGTTTCCAGGTGCTCAGTTTGTTTTTTAATTTTCAATTAATTTTTAAAAATTGCATTGCATCGTCTCATTTGAGTGGGTGTTTGTTTGCTCCCGCAACGCAATATAGTGTTTGACAGGTGACTGAATTCACATAACATGCTTATAAATACAGATTGCTCACGCAGCCTGAAGAAATGTTCGTATACTATAACTTTTTTGTTTATTTTAAAGGTAGCCTGTTTGAAATTTGTTTTATTTTCATTTTTGCCTCTCTCACTGATTGCCTTTGCTGAGGTGAATGGTTGTTTTTTTCTCGGGGTTGAACCTGTTTGAAATGTTGAAATAAAAATACAAATTTCACATATCTCAATGCTGGTGAGACATACTTGACTCTCTCTCTTTACCAATTTGCATAGCCTTGCCTCACAGAGGTTGATAAACGCGTTGTTTGATTCCCCAACCTCGCGATATTCAGTCGCCCACCCCCTCTCTTTCTCCCTTGTCCTACATAACGAATACAAGTTTGCAAAATGTTGCTTAAAATTGTATTCTAAAATCGTTTTCGTTCCCTCTCTCATACAGTATACAACTTTTTCTGTTCACTTACGTTATTAGGATACGAGGGTGATATACTTTGTACGCTTCGTACACTTTGTATGTGCAAAAACCAGTGTTCAATTTAAAGCTGTGGTTTCACATGCGTTGACTTAGCAGCATTCGTCACAAGTCGTTAAGTTCTCAAAGTTACGCACTTGTTGGTTTGTTTTACAGCTTGAATTTTATAATTTTTACTTAATAAAGGTTGTACGTGATCTGTACTTTCGTTTTGCTTCATTCTACAATTCACGAGAAGGTGACGTTCGCGAATGCGAGCATTGTGATTCCTGGGAGGGCAATCACGTACACGTTGCTTCTTGGGCATGCTTTCTAAAAGTCGTATCCTTGATGGCTTGTCTTTCTGTCTAATTACAACGATTTTTACTTTTTAAAGGTTTGTCATGGGGTGTATGTTCGTTTCGCTGGCCTTTTACGATGTCTTGCAAGATGTTAGATGCAGCGCAAGTGTGTGCTCAAGCGCGGGTGGTTGTTGCTAGGTCTCGGCCGCTGGGGTGTCATTGTTCAGCACGTTTGCTCATGGTTGCATTGTTCATGCGATTGTGTTTGCTAAAAACAGTGTCTTCAACCAAAGGTATATGTGATATGTATTTCTGTGCACTGTTAGGTTTACCCAGCTGTTTCATCGTATTGTTTTTGTTTTTTATCCTGACTAAGGTCTCTCCTGCTAACATATTTGCACGTCGTTGATTTCGAGGTGTTCGCACGAGGCCTAACGGGTCACACACAGCGTGTACAACGGCATTTGTCGCCAATTTCGGCGCTCATGCTAATCCTACCTAAACATCTACGTATCTGACAATTCTGGGTATTTGAAATACAATTGTTTGTGGTGCATAGGCGTTTTCACATTACTTTCAGAGTTTTGTCATCTAATTAAAGTCTGGCATATTAACTAAAGCGTACGTCCTTGTTATCACGCAGTTCGTGCTAGACTTAGAGGGTTCGCGAGGAGAACAGCGTCGCTTGCCACTATAGTCAGTGTTCTAGCTAATCCGTGCTAAAATTCCTTGTGTTTTCTAGCTCGGGTATGTGATATACTTTTGCTTATGATGAATTGGTGTGCCCCATTGGTTTCATGCTTTTCTAAATAAATTAGAGCCTTTTCTATTTACAACTGCGTACGTAATTCTTATCACACTGGCCGTACAAAGCCTAGCGTATCTGTAAAGTGAATAGCAGCGATAGCTGCTGTGATCAATGTTCACGCTAATCTAAGCCAATAACCCTCGTCTCTTCCATAGGGTTGCAGCATTTTGCTGATGTAAAATGCAGCGTTTCAATTTTAATCCAATAGCATCACATGTGCGGTAGGACTTGTTCATTTCTTAGTTCTTGCAGCCAATCGTTACCTTGGAAAATTAATCTCCATATTTCCATAGCTCTGTTTTTCTGTTTTGGCATTGATTTCTCATAAAAATAATACAAATAATGATGATGATGAATAGTTTTTCATTTTTTTTAGTTACTTTTACTGAAGATACTTTAACTGACATTCTAAATAATAAAAAATAAATAATAATAAATAAATAAAAATAAAAATAAAATAATAAATAATAAAATAATAAAATAAAAAAAATAAAATAAAAATTCAAAGTTTACTTTCACTGTATTTAAGTTCGCTCAAATGTTAAATTTTCTATGTTAATCTACAATGGATAATAAATGTGTAAGTGAAATATTCGCTTTTAAGGTATTACTAAAATTATTTTACAAAGGACACATTTTACTGCGTATTACATAATATTGTTACTTAGTAATGCAGGCGTCATTACTCTTTTCTATTTTTGGGATATTTGGAGCGGTTTTGTTAGTAAAGTAGACAGATCAACGGTATTGTAAGTTAGGTGAGAGTTTGAGACCTTCTCTTTTCCTCGTTTAGTTTTAGTTAATCGTAGGCCGTTTGTATAAACGGGGCGCTCAGTCAGTTACATATTCTTCCTAATATTAGCCGCCCACCTGGTGTGGCAAGCAAATAGTGAACCATCTGAAACAATGCCCGCGTTCAGCTGTGAAATCCGAAGGTTGTTTTAGCAACCAGTGCTCTGCTGGCTAAGAAGGGCTAATGTAATGATAGGCTCACTATTATCCGACTACTGTTGCTATCTATCCATCGGTGACCCTATCTGACTAGGTGCAGTTACATTCGTTTTGGGCCTTGTTACTCTTTCGACTGAAATTTTATTTAATTAAATTTTTCGTTCTCTTTACATCAATTTACTTTTTGTTATTCTTTCGTGTCCAACCTCGTGAGTCTGTTTGAAAAAACAATATTTTTTCTTTCAAGGGGTCCTTTGTTAGTGGACAGGCCCTATCTCTTACTGCGTTGTTGGTTTTATGTAAATTTAAGCTAAAATTGTGTGTTTAAAATTACAAAATTTTTCTTTTTCAACACCGTTGAGGTTTATATGTGCTTTATCGTTACTAATATATGCCTGAAATGATTTGCTGTGATCGTTAAAAATACAGTATATCTCGCTGTTTCAATTTGTTACAGTTAAGCTTATCTTCAGCTCTCTCTCTCTCTCTCTCTCTTTCAAGGTTTCTTCTTCCTTAATATTTTGTAAAAACAAAGACTAAACGACTTCTTTTCCTCGGGTATTTGTCAACGAATACAATTATACAATGTTTATGCTACAATTCCGTTTCTCTTTTAACACAAGTCAAACGTATTTTATTTTCTGTTTTTCTGTGTTGATTTCTCACCAGCAACAGGGCACAGTACGGGTGATGTAGGCAGTGTTGACATTCAAATACACGTTTTCGAATTAATGTTAGGGTTTGCACTGGTTAAGGCAACTACCCACACCTATTCTTTTAAGTTTCTCCGATTTTTATGATGCCTTCATTTACTCTCAGCATTGGTAAATGTTCAAATACGTTGATGAGCATTACTGATTCCTGATGATTGCGAGTGCATTTGTACGAATATGGTCTATATATTACGTCTGCAACAGATTAACTGACATTGTTAAAAGGTTTCTTTTTTGAAATTAATTGAACACAGTTGTTAATTCTTCAATTCAACTATTCTTTTTACTTTTGGTACGAAACTTAGGCTATTTTACCTTCTTTGTTGTTGTAATTTCAACAGTATACGTAAAGGTGTAAGCAGTGGGTTCCTATTAACAAATTTGTACGTAACTGTTATCAGCTACTTGGTTGCTGTATACAGTGTTTGACGTGACCAGAGTTGCAGATCCCCTACTTACTGCGTTTTGCGGTAATCCGTGGTAAAAAATAGTCGTGTCTTCCAGTTAGGGTATGTTTCATGGGTTATTCGATTACTTAAACTCTGCCTCTTGGTAAATTTGTTGGTACATTGTTTCAGTTGACTACTGATAACCCCGAGCCACTGAATTAGAGAGGTGGCGTCATAAACTTTATAAACACAGTTTCTCGCTATATATGATTAATTTTTCGTATGATTTCTGTGCTCCGATTGTTCAGTTTGTTGTTTGTATTTTAAATAATTTAACTCGCTCGCTCAATGTTTACTCTTTTAAGAGTGTGCGGGAATGGTGTAATATAGGTATCATTCTATATCTGCTTTAAGATAAATTTAGGTTAAAATATAACTCTAACTTTTACCATTACTTAACTGTGTGCTTTAAACAGTCCAGTGGGTAGAACATCTGGTTAGCATTCACTGGTTGAGTGATGGTCTGAGTTCGATTCTCTGTGTCTCTAGGGCTCACAATTTTTCAGTCAATCCCCGTTTTTCACCTGTTATACAAATAGTGTTAAGGTCAAATTCGTTTTCCTTTTCTTTTTACCGGAGTTTTTACAATTTTTGTGTCATTAAAAGTTGTTTACGACTTTTGGTTCCAGACAGGCCTACAATTGACAGGCATAAAATATGTTTGTTTGTGGTTCATACAATTAGCCCCACCTTTAGTTTCACTGATTTTTTCACCTCGTTAAAGTGTTTCTTTTTCGAGAAATGAGTACGCAATGGTTATCGCGATGTTCACGTATTACATTGGCAGCGTTGGATGTCTCCTAAGCTGGCATCTGATGCAATAAACGTTTTCCTACTAAGCCACGCAAAACCAAATAAAAAACTTGTTTGACTGGTTTTCGGCTCATTAAAGTATTTTATTGTTTCGCCAAAATGCATACGCAATGGTAACCACATAACTCAAACATGACATTGACCACGTTGGATTTCATCTACGAGGGGCGATTGTAAATAAGGTCTCCATGGCTGTAACTTTTTTATTTGTTCACTGATTTTCAAAATTCTTTTTGTATCGTATACTCACATTTGTCCTTTATGTAATGCACTATTCACTTTTTGACATAGTCCCCATCCCTTTCCACGCATTGTGCCAACGCATGACTAGTTGGGTGAACCCATCGGAGAGGAATTCTGGACTTGTGGTCGACACCAGGAATGAATTTGGACACTTTTCTGGACACATCGCAGCTTTGGACACTCTTCTGGACAACGACAAAGTCCGCGTGCACACGAGTCACCACACACAAGAGACGTTGCAGTGCCTACAGATCAAAGATTAAAATTGCATTTCAAAAATAAAGGACTATGCACATTGCGACTTTCACCACTTCCCAAAAAAGAAAGAGCTCCTTAAGGGACATGAGTTGGTTCTGACGGCGAGGTAAACGCTGCCATTCAATTCTGGTGTCGAAAACAACTCCGGAATTCCTCTCCGACGGGTTCACCCAACTAGTCACGCGTTGGCGCAATGTGTGGAAAGGGATGGGAACTATGTCAAAAAGTGAATAGTGCATTACATAGAGGACAAATGTGAGTATAAGTTACAAACAGAATTTTGAAAATTGGCTAACAAATAATAATGTTACAGCCATGGAGACCTTATTTATGAATCGCCTCTCGTAAGTCGATGCCAGCTACGATAAACGTTCGCGCTAAACCATGCTCAAAATTCTTTGCGGTTTCCAATCACGTTATGTGAAATACGTTTTCCTTTAGGTTTCCTAGTATTTCGCATAATTAATGTCTTTCATTTCGGCATATTTGAGTGGACAAGAAGTAACCACGTTGTTCAAGTATAACGTTCATCGCAGTTACCATCACTTAAATCGACACGATACGATAAATGTTTACGCTAAAATGGCTTCGTGTGCTGTGCCATGGTTTTCACGTAATTCAAGTAGTACATTTACAGAGTTGGTTTACATCTAAGTAGGCAACTGTTACGATAAACGTTTGCGGTAATCCACACTAAAACGTCTTTGTGATTTCCACTCAGGTTATGTGAAATACGTTTCTCCATTAGTTTCACTAGTATTTCGCCTCGTTAATGTCTTTCATTTCGACAACTATGCGTGTGGCGGGTAACCATGTTGCTCAAGTATAACATAAGCCACAGCCACCATCACCTAAATCGGTAGCTGATACGATAAATGTTCATGCTAAAAAGTTTTTTGTGATTTTTCAGACTGGGTGGGTGAAATACATTTGTTTGAGGTTCATACTTACTTCTCCGTTTGTTTCACTGTTTTTTAACCTCATTAAAGTGTTTCCTTTTCGGAAAATGCGTACGGGATGGTTACCATGTTGCTCGAGTATAACATTCGCTACAGCGACCGTCATCTAAGTCTACATCTGTTACGATAAACGTTTGCACTAAACCACGCTTAGTCAAAAACTCCTTATGCTGACACAAGTTAAAGGAATTATTATAAAACTTATATTGTACAGTCATTCTATCATTAAGGTTTCAAATATGTTTGACACTTTCAATCACCAATTCACCTTCGGACACTCAATCAAATTCATTTGTGCTGTTTGAACTACAATTAACTCACACTGTTAATATTAATTTTGATGAACCGAATGTGTACTGATTAAACATGTGTACATATTTTTAATTTTTCTACGAAAAATGTCATTCCTTATGTAACAATACTCTAAAAATTAAAGTAATGGTCAGTTGATTAGTTGGTTGGTTGGTTGGTCGAACACCTAAAGAATGAAAACATAACATGCATTTCCCTAATAACCAAACATGGGACATGTATTTTTGGTCAGTGTTAATCGATGGTGTTGAATTGAAATGAGTAAGGTTGCGCTGCAGTGTCGTGGATACTGTTTTTTTTTAATGGTTTTTATACGTCTGACGAATTTTCCAATACACGAAACTTTCAGACGCTAGTTTTTTGGATCACAAAAATCACAAGAGCTGGAATGTCGTTTCACGAAACCCTGTTGGTTCGTTTTTCGATTAAACAAAATCATCTGAAGGGCGGAAAATGGGCAGCCGATTTTAGTGCTCTAAGAGGATTCAAGCTTAATTTCATTTTAAAATGTCAACTTTTGTTTGAGCATAAAAACAAAAATGAACAGTTTTTGAATTCACCAATTCTTACGAGGGCTGTTTTCAGTTCCCCGAAATCTTCTTAAATACAAAAAAATATTCAGCTGCTTTACACTGTCTGACGATTTCACAGGGTAATTTTATTTTTCAATCTTTCGTCTCTTGTAAAATTTACTTTTTATGTGTTGAACAGTTTTACTGAACGCATTTTAGACGATTTTTAATGCTTGAATACTAAATTTCTGTCTTTACACTGCATCTTAAAGACTTTTCATATTTAGCGAGCTGATGTTTACATCTCGAGTTTATGGGTCTGCAGATACCTAACTTCACATTCTAAGAAGACAATATGATTTCTGTCGTTCTCAAGGAAATTAAAAACATAAACATTTCAACTTATATAAAGATCGACTTTATTCTTCATTAAAAAACAGGGGTGTTGAAAAATCATTTTTAGATGCATTTCAAAAATTCGTCATATTTTGTTGAATCACAAAATTCAATTCTCGATTCAATTGCGATTGCAGAACCACTACTGATCCCTGATTCTCGGAGCAGATACTCTGTGCTACCAGATTCTTGGTCTCTTGACTGTGGACTTGGAAAATTTCCACAAAGTCAAAAACCCTACTTCGCTCGGATCTTTGTTATGCAGTGGCAAACCAACGCAATGTGCTCTCTCTGCACACAAATTGACAGCTCGTACTCCTGAAGAATACCAGATGTCTAAGGATTGATTAACCTCTGTCGTGTAAACACGGACTTACAGGACTTCAGCTTGAACTGCAGCACAGAAGAGTACAGACTACACCTTCTATAGCTAGCTGATGACAGCATGCGAGATGTGTTACCCTGTCATTGAAACTGCATGATGATTGCATACCTCCTTTGCAGTCGCGCTATGATTGCAAGGCAGAGCTCACGTGAATATTTCACGTGCGAAATCAAACGTTATTTACTGCAGTTGAAGCCATTAATGTTTGAGTGTTTTTCAAAAAATAGCGATAGAAGACAGGCCGTTTATAAAATTAAAGATTAAGCATTACAAAAAATCGTCCTTTTTCCGTTAATTCAATCCAACACGTATTACCCCACGCCTTGGATTTCATAAGTACCAAAGCGTTGGTGTCCCCTTTAGGATGACTACTTTATCCTGAGATTTCTACAATTTTACTCGTTTATAACAAAAAATTTTGCAGTGCATATTGCTCTAATTCTTATATAAAAGTTGGTTCCACTTAGGATAACAATTGAGCTATGCATAAACGCTTTTTTCCACAAGGGTTCTTTTCGAGGACTTGTTAGACCTTTCTCGTCTCTGAGGTGTCTCAATTATGAATTTTGGTATACATTTATTAAAAAAAAACTCCAACTACCCGTAAAGGTGTCATCCATCAACCTGTGTGAAACCCTACGGTCGCACCGTGCATCCCAAGGTCTCCAGCGCCGTTTAAACCGGCACCTGGATGACGCGCCCTAAACCCGTCCAACGGGTGATCCATGCTGAATACCAGACTGGATCGACGACTAGGTTTTTCATAACCATCGAATGAGTTGATAACACAATGGTGGCTTTCAGTGAGGGGGTTTTAGAAATACCCCCTCACTGGCTGTCATGTTACCAAACATTCTATGAATGAAAAACATCAGATGATTTCGTTTAATCGAAAAACGAACCAACAGGGTTTCGTGAAACGACATTCCAGTTCTTGTGATTCTTGTGAACCAAAAAACTAGTTTTTGAAAGAAAAAATTCGTCAAACATATAAAAACCATTAAAGAAAAACAGTACCCACGACACTGCAGCGCAACTTTACTCATTTCAACTCAACACCATCGATTAACTCTGACCAAAAATACATGCCGCATGTTTGGTTATTAGGGAAATGCATGTTATGTTTTCATTCTTTAGATATTCGACCAAACAACCAACCAACCAACTGACCATTACTTTAATTTTTAGAGCACTGTTACATAATGAGTGACATTTTTCGTTGAAAAATTAAAAATATATATGCATGTTGAATCAGTACATATTCGGTTCATCAAAATTAATACTAACAGTGTGAGTTAATTGTAGTTCACACAGCGCAAATGATTTTGATTGAGTGTCTGAAGGTGAATTGGTGATTGAAAGTGTCAAACATATTTGAAACCTTAATGATGGAATGACTGTACAATATAAGGTTTATAATATTTCCGTTAACTTGTGTCAGCATAAGGAGTTTTTGACTAAGCGTGGTTTAGCGCAAACGTTTATCGTAACAGATGTAGACTTAGATGACGGTCGCTGTAGCGAATGTTATACTCGAGCAACATGGTAACCATCCCGTACGCATTTTCCGAAAAGGAAACACTTTAATGAGGTTAAAAAACAGTGAAACAAACGGAGAAGTAAGTATGAACCTCAAACAAACGTATTTCACGCACCTAGTCTGAAAAATCACAAAAAACCTTTAAGCGTGAACATTTTTGTATCAGCTACCGACTTATCAGCTATCGATGGTGGCTGCGGCGTATGTTATACTTGAGCTACATGGTTACCTGCCACACGCATAGTTGTCGAAATGAAAGACATTAACGAGGCGAAATACTAGTGAAACTAATGGAGAAACGTATTTCACATAACCTGAGTGGAAATCACAAAGACGTTTTAGCGTGGATTACCGCAAACGTTTATCGTAACAGTTGCCTACTTAGATGTCAACCGACTCGGTAAATGTACTACTTGAATTACGTGAAAACCATGACGCAGGACAAGAAGCCATTTTAGCGTAAACATTTATCGTATCAGCTGTCGATTTAAGTGTTGGTAACCGCGGGGAACATTATACTTGAGCAACGTGGTTACTTCTTGCCCACTCGAATATGCCGAAATGAAAGACATTAATTATGCGAAATACTAGCAAAACTAAAGGGAAACGTATTTCACATAACTTGACTGGAAACCACAAAGAATTTTTAGCATGGTTTAGTGCGAACGTTTATCGTAGCTGATACCAACTTAGATGACAACCAACGTAGTCAATGTCATGTTTGAGTTACGTGGTAACCATTGTGTACGCATTTTGGCAAAAAAATAAAACACTTTAAGGAGATGAAAACCAGTCAAACAAATTGGACAGTTTTTTTTTATTTGGTTTAGCGTGGCTTATTGCGAACGTTTATGGCATCAGATGCCGGCTTAGGTGCCATCCAATGCTGCCAATGTATTACTTGAACATCGCGGTAACCACCGCGTACTCATTTAACGAAAAAGAAACACTTTAACGAGGTGAAAAAATCAATGAAACTAAAGGTGGGGCAACTCGTATGAACCACAAACAAACGTATTTCATGCCTGTCAATCGTAGTCAGTCTGGAACCAAAAGTCGTAAACAACTTTTAATGACATCAACAATTGTAAAAACTCCGGTAAAAAGAAAAGGAAAACGAGTTTTGACCTTAACCTTTTCCCAGCCAGCTATTTTCTTGAGAAAATGATTCTTGTTTCAGGGGGATAGAAAATATTTTTTTAAAAATTCAATAACAGATATACTGCTTTAAAATTTTAAATTTGTGATCTTGAATATAATTGCTTTTGATTAGTAATTTTTTTGATTGATTATAAGTAATGGTTTTTTTTAAACAATACATTAAAATGTATAATAATATTTTCTATTTGAAAAACTTGGTTTTAATCCTTTTTTAAAAAATTACAAATGTAATAATTTCATATTTGAAAAAAGCCAAAATTTAGGGAGAAATCTTTTCTAAATAAAGCAAAAAAAATTTTTTTAATATCTCTATCTGTTTGTTTTTAACGATTTTTTATATAACTGAATGTGGAATATTTTTACTTTTTTTTTCGAAGATATACGTAATTTGTTGTTAAATGGGCCACACCTGCATGACAATGGCTAGAAAATCACATAATAGGATTTTAATCTCCTTCTTTGATAAAGCAATGATGTGGTGTTATCTAACTTCCTCATATTCTAAGAAGTGAACAATCACAAATGACATCATCAAAAAACGATCCTGATAGCAATGGTTTTAATTTTTGTGAAATAACTTATGAATAAAATGTAATTTACCAAAAAAAAAACTTTTAAACATAAATATAAGGAATCACTTTAATATAATTCAGTCACTAAATGGTTCAATTGTGCCCTGGAATTTTTTAATAAATTCGTAATTTTAGATGTTGCTAAGTTTCTCTATACCAGATACACAAGGTTTCTAAAATTTCGAATATTATTGATTATTAATAAATTTGGGGTATATAATTTATTTGCATTTAATTATAAAGCTTTCAAGAATTCAACAAAAGCAGTTTGAAGTTTTTATCGATAATAGAAAATTTCTTATAAACATTTTTTATAGTCATGATTTCAGCCCCCCC